>OX578134.1:92394479-92889479 GCA_951213105.1 Amaurobius ferox
CATTGGAGCCGCTACGTGTGCCTGTATCGAGGATCAGGTCGCCGTGGGCTTTATACGTGCCTGCCGCATGATCATTCGATTCCCTCTACTCGTGGTATGCCTGGTCCGTCCAGAGCCGGTCCTCCGTATCAGGGATGCATCCCGCGACCAGTTCTCCCAACACTGCCGGTCGGTATATTCCGAACGATCCACCTGACAAGCTATCCCCCGAGCTGACCACCCTGCGTTTTTCAGCCTGATGAGCAGTCCTCTCTCGAAGTCCGTCAGTTGCGTATATCGACGTTTCTGGTATCTACACACCATTCTTTCCACCCCCTACTCGTGCTTGCGTCGGCCGAAGCTTATCTCACTGATAGGGCGTCGAGACTACACGCCGGTTTATAAGTCCTCTGGTTCATGCTTGCAGCGCTACTCACGGGTGTACGGTCATGCGCAATCACGCCAGACTGGGATCATTTGCATACCAGCCCGCCTTCTATTTACATCATTTTGCGGCTGTACCATGTTTTCTTCTTTTTACGCAACTTTCATTGTCCGTGAGTGTACATATGCAAGTAGCGAATTGCATTAACTAATCACGTCTTCCAGCCTGCTCCAGCACACGGTTCTTCGAAGAAAAAAGAACCTACTATAATGAACGCAGTAAAGCCATGCCAAATACCATGAGGTAGATGTATGGGGTCATCAGTGTAGGCATGCGAGTTCTCCTTTGCCCATATTTTATAGTTATGGGTATTGCATGCGACCGTCGCATGCAATGAAAAATGAGCCTTATATGTCCACAAGTTGCTGAGCAGCCATTGTGGATCTTTAGCGACTTTCTAAAAAGACCAATGTGCGAATTCCTCTAGCTTAGGTGTGCCACTAGGTAAGCGTTGGTGAAGTGATTGCCCCTTGTAGGGGTACAAGTTTAACCCACCATAAATGATACGGAATACATGGAATACCGATGCCATCGGTATGCTGGTTTTTCGTGTCGCTTCTCTCGCGGTATTTACCCCACTTATGGAGTATTACTATAGAGTGTCCATCTGCAAAGCCACAGCGGATGTAAGAGCCTCTCATAAACGTGGTACATCGCTGCGAGGGAGATCACACAAACTTCCCGTTTCTTCGAAACGTCGTACCAGGAAGATCAATCCGGCTGGAGTGATTGGACTTGAATATTTCTTCATTATTTTCTGTGCCCTTAATAAACATAATGATTCAGCCGGCGATTCGTAGCTGAGGTAAAACAACCTCATCAGTAGGGAGTGCTTAATCCACCAATGTCAACGTCACAATGGAAAACGTACGTCTGCGACAGTAACAGGAAAAGTGAGATATGAGATATTCGTCACACACCCTCCATTGTATAGGACTCTGATTTACATATATAATGTGATTGGAATATTGGAATGCGTGCAGCACCCCCAATTGACGAATCTTTGAATTAAAATGTTTTTCTCTACCAAAAAAAAATCCCGCAAAGTGAGATTATGTTTGCCGCAAACCGCATTCGAGTTTACCAATCTCTACAATTTTTCTGAATTTTTAAAGTATTTACGAATTTATGGGACACCCGGTATATAGTATATATATATATATATATATATATATATATATATATATATATATATATATATATATATATATATATATATATATATATATATATATATATATATATATATATATATATATATATATATATATATATATATAGGAGCAATCAATAGGAGCTTAGGAGCAATCAATTACACACACATATATATATATATATGTGTGTGTAATTGATTGCTCCTAAGTCGACGGGAAATCAATAAAACAAGAAAAACGATTCTTTATTACATTTATGGTTAGTTTAAAAAAACTTGAAAAATAAGCCATATTTCCGAATTTAATTTCAAAGTAATACCGTTCTTAATATCCTGCCAGAATCTTTTAAAAGAGTAAAAAGTATCAGCAAAACCACAAATTTCTCAAAAGATTCCAAAATAACTCCTCTAAATCAAGCCTAAAATTCGTAAATCCAAGAAAAAGTTTTCTTTGGAACCCAAAGAGGGAAAAAGAAATTCTTTTGAAAACGAGAACGGGGATCAAAGTACACGGAAATTGAAAGACGGATAAGAGGGAAAAAGTTTCACGTAGAAAAGTATCGAATGTAGCACCCATCTTAGAATCCAACTACTACTGTCAGGATAAATAAACAAACAGAAAAAATCTTCTTCAAATAAGAATTGCAGTGAAGTTTTCTGTAATGGCATACAGAAACACCAGATGTATGGCTTCAAATGTTACTGGAATATATGTGTTGTTAAAAACCAAGACAAAAAGAAGTGTTTGAAATATACTTGAATGCTTCAAAAATGCTTTACTTGCTCAAATATTCTGCATGCCTCAACATATCTTTTTCACAAAAAATGTATCACAAGTGGGAATTCATCTTTTTAGTATTTTAGAATTCTGGTAAACATTGGATATATAATTTCAAAATTTTAACATCTAAAAGAAATATTTTAATGTTTATTTTGTAACTATGCAGAGTCCACTTCGGCAATAAGAGCTTTCACATCAGTCCTAACTGTTTACGATAGAGCTTCGATAGAGCTTCGACTGGCTAATATAAAGATGTCCGTAGTTCTATTCCAGGCTGCGGCAGAAAGGTACTTTAAAACTATCACAGTGTGCAATAGTTGCAAATGAAGTGGTATATATATAAAAAAATGGATAAAGGACTATAAATACAAAACGGTCACATTCAAGATACAGAAAAAAATGCTGACGTGGACAACACATGAAAAGCCCTACATAGTATAATGTATTTACTTCTATCAGAAGAAAATACTAGTTTATATGATTTGTGGTCAAATACTGTTGCCTTTGAATATAAACCACATAAATTGAAGCAGAGAGCGTTTGATATATCATTTATACTCACATGCGAAATCCTTATCAAAATACATGTAACTGTTAACGACTATCCCCTGAAATAAATGACTATTGGTGAATTCTTTGTCTTCAAAAGCAAGACAAGTACAAAATATATCTTCTCTCATGAATACAGTGAACTATATTCACGACAATAATATTAACAGATTTGTCACATAATTTCGCATATGGAAAATGAACAATTTTTTTTTTAATTTTATGTAATTTTGGGGTAAATTTATTAGATAAATGTGCACTCTATCAATGTCGGTTCCTTTACGTTCAAAACTTGGGGTCAATCGTTTTCTAATGAAACATTGCGTCCAAAACAATTATTTATTTAACAGTACTGAAAGTTCTGTTTTTAATGATATTTTAAAACTCCATTCACAAAATGTGCAATATCCCCAAAACGATTCAACGTTTGTATTGTTCGAAAACATTTGCATTGCTCATTTCCTAATAAAATATGACGTTGGAAAGGATCATTTATTTAGCATTATTGAAGCCCTTAATATTTTATGGTTTTTTCAAAAGTCATTTGGAAATTAGAGGTTAGATATATTTTTAATGCCAGCTTGCGATTACAATCAATAGGGTTCCATCTTTCACTGATTGTATCTTACCAAATTATTTTTAAGCGTTTCATTTGTTCGTAAAATATCGCTTCCAATGTCTTACTGACACACACACACACACGCACATACACACTAGTATACATACACATGTATTAACCTACATACACGCATGCACTAACATATATGTACAGATGTACTACCATACATGTACACATATACAGACATCAATTCCAAGATCTTCCATTCGAGTTCAGGAATGCGCTCTTGAGTTAAAAATACGAATATAAATTTTCGGCCCCACCACAGTAATTTCCTTATACATTACGTATGTAGGGAAAGGGATAAATTATTCTGCATTGTAAAAAAATCTGATGTGGGCAACACATGACTTTCCTTATATAATGTAATGAATTTACTACATTTAAAGTTAAAAAAAATGGTATTCTTATAGTAGATACTTATATTCTTTCCAAGATATTGAATTTTCGACAATGAGTAGTCATTTTCATTGATTTAACGTCATTTTTATCCATTTGGCGAGATTTTCGTTAATTTGGGAACATTTGAAAAAGTTGCCAAGTAGGCGACATTCCGCCAAATTCATCGCCAGAATCTTGCCAAGCGTTATGGATGAAGAAATAAGTTGTTCTTACAGCAGATAAATAACTATTGGCGTTCAAATACAAAAATATTACACAAAGTATCTTTTTTCATGAATGGAACGAGCTAGATCCACGAGAATGATGTCACCCAATTTATCGCATGGTATTACATATGAAAAGTAAACATTTTTCTCAATAGGAAATATATTTTTTTTCATTTTATATGACTTTCTGATAGTTTTTTTTTAAAAATGTTCAATATCTCGAGAACGGTTCATGTTAGCGTTCTAAAATTTATGTCAATCGTTTTCTAATTACAAATTACATAAGAAATGTCTATTTGCGTAACTTTATCAGTGGATTTGATTTTTTGACGATTTTTTCAAAATTTTATTCGAAAATTTAGGGGGGTTCTGAACATTTGATTATATATAAAAACAATAGGCTTCCAGTGTTTACGGATTGTGAGTTTTGTACCAAATTTGGTTCGAATCGTTCCATTCGTTCGTCAGTTATCGTTTTCACAGACTCACTGACACACACACACACACACAGACATGACTTCAAAAATGTTTGACTCGTGATCAGGGATGCTTGAAACGTGCTCTCCCGTCGAAAAATCGAATTCGAATTTTCGACCTCGTCACAATATTTCCCTTATACATTATGTATGTAAGGAAAGTAGTATATTCTGTGAATGTGCTTACTAATAAGAAAAAGTTTTGCAGTGGTCCATTTTCTTTTAAGAGAAACAATGAATTTAAGACCAACAAAATTTTAATAAGAAATTTCCGAAAGGTGAAAACACAAAAGTTTTGTCCATAGGGAACTTTCTAGAAGCTGCTAAAGACTTCACTGTACAAACTCCAGTTACGTACATAGGAACCGGGTTTGAATTTCAGATAAAAGTGGAGCGCTCTATATTCACATACATCCCAGTAGTAAAAATTTATTTTAAACTTCAGGTTCTAGTCATAACTGTCCGGAAGAGAAGTTGCATTAATTCTAAATTAATCATGGTGTAAAATTAATTAATTCTTATATACTTACCTTAATTAATTATAATTAAAATGAGCACAATGTATACAATCAAATATCATCTAAGCGCTGTCAACGTTGACGGAAGATGACTTTATTGTTGAATACTTTATGTAACAAGATAATTTTCTGCGTCCCATCAGGTTGCTAGATTTCTAATTCCAGCAGGGCAAACTGGGTATAAGATTTTCACAGTCTAGAGATATAATATAAGTAGTCCTATTTCATATTTTATTGAATTTATTCTTCATTTATAGAATAATAAATAATCCAGTTTTATCCATGTTCAAACTAAAGAAAAATGTCCTCTAATTCGAAGTCAATGGATGGAGATGTGTATCATTCTACATTCTGTACTATACTGTACTGTGACTGAAAGCGTTAAAATACGCACTTTATGTGATCTTTAATCTATAATAATAATAAAATATATCTGTTGGTATGCCCGTCGCGTAGCGAAAGTCTAAGCGGCTCAAAACTACGAAAATTAGTACTATCTTACTACAGGTTCGGACCAAAGACGTCTATGAGTGGTCCTTTAAAATTATAATTAGATTAGATATTAAATGAATCACCATTTTGAGAAAATCTCGCACAAAATGGTAACTTAGAGTTCGAAATGATTATCGCATATATATATATATATATATATATATATATATATATATATATATATATATATATATATATATATATATATATATATATATATATATATATATATATATATATATATATATATATATATATATATATTGTAACATACAAATAGTGAATGCTCCAACAATTCCAAATTTTAGCATAAAATTTTAATATATCCTTTAAATTTCTCTATTCCTGATTTTTTTTATAAATTTTAATGTGAAGTCTTTCGAAAGCTCTGATACCCGAATTGCTGTAGAGACATTTTTCTCCCAGAACCGATAATTTACATTCCTTCCATACTGTCATTGGCAGCTTGGGATAAACGAAGGTCAGTCACGTCACAGAATCTACAACATTGTTTGAAAGCATGTGACGGCGTTTCTTGATGAGATAGCAATGCCTTTTTTAATTTTACTTCTGAGGAAAAGAAACTTCTTATTTCTTAAGACTTGGTTGATTGCTGATTTTCCCATTTATGAGAGCATATTTTTAGCAATCCCATAGTATATCTGGTAGAATATCAGTTTCCTAAAAGAATGAAACGGTACAGCATTCAAATCATATGGTTTTGAGACGTTTTTCCAGCGATCAGAAAATACAGGTGTTTGTGAGTAAATGTGGCGAATTGCAGCATGTTTATGTAGGCGCATCGAAGGAGCTTATTTAGGTCATATCAAAGGATCTTTTAATGCTAATTTAAATGAAATTGTACTGCGCACCAAAGGAGCTTTTAATGTACTTCAAATGAGCTTTTAATGGGTATCAAAGGAGCTTATTTTGTACGTATTACTGTAGTATTGTACAAATGACATAATTGCCCATGGGAAATAGGATTTTGGTAATGAATTTAGTTCAAAACAGACAATTTGGAAATCGAGTGGTGTTCTCTGTACCTGAATTATTAAGGTAGCATGAACTTATTTGTACCCGCGCTACACTTGGTAAACTATTCAAGTAAATAATATAGTATTGTTCGGTTATAATGCGTAATGTTAAGGGGGGGATATTTCTAGTGCTGTTAAGAAATGGCTATTTTTTCTATATTCCCAAACAGCATAACTTTGTCTTAAAGAAATGCATTATTACATCCAGATATTGATATATGTTATACTTAGATATTAATATACTATTATATATATATATATATATATATATATATATATATATATATATATATATATATATATATATATATATATATATATATATATATATATATATATTAATATATAAGTAATTTCGGAGATAAATTACATAAATATTTAGTAGCGTAGCAGTATTAATAAAGGGAGAAATGTAAGGCATTAATAGATATACTTTAAAAAGACAGACTGAAGTGTGTTTACATACGGAAGTAAAAAGCGTTCGCGTTATTTTAATGTCAATAAATGTATTGAAGTGGAGGGCGTTTTACGCTCATGGTTTTGCTCTGAGAATAGTTGGTTGCCATTAGTAACGAAATAGGATACAGACTTAAGCGCTGTATTGAAGAAGCCCCTTGTAATATTAAATATTTATGCAATCCCCTTTTTTTATCAAATGAGAGGTTCTTTGATTATCTATATTTTTGAACTATTCGTGTTCAACGAGTTAAAAATGCATGCAACATGTAGCATAAATATTTATAAAAGTTGTCTTGTCTCCCAGTCAGGAGTAGAAGGAATTTGTTGAATAATCTAGTGGTGCCCCATGTATAGATAAAATGTCTACATGAGGCAGATGTTTTACGGTATGTATCGATTTATCATATGGCAAATGTTTTAAATTATAATTAGGTAAAATTTAGCACTGATGATGTGTAAATATTAAATATTTATAATCTCTGATCTGATATTTATGAAAAACGTTGTTACTGATGTAATTTATCTATAAGCATAACATATTTATATAATTTTATATAATTATATTTTTATATATTATTTATTCACTTTACATATAAAACATGAAACCAAACTTCAACTAGCATATACTTAGGTATTTTTAGTTTGAATATTATAAATATTTATGATCACAATATAGTTTCATCAATAGGGATGGATGTTGTTCAATTTAAATATATAAAAAATTAATAATATAAATGTATCGCTAAATTAATTTAAAATATTTTATTTATTGCTGGTTTTCTTAATGACTGAAATGGTTTATTTTACTGACGGAAAATTTTGCTTGCACTATATTGTTATTCCTGTCAATGATCATGAATAATATAAACGAATACTGAAAAAATGCTTTACTTAAGGAAGACTGGCTTTTTGTATATAGCACTGTGTAGTTAGTTAGATGCATAAAAAACTATAGATATTTTTCGTGCACAAATTCAAAATCACAAAGATTTAAACTTTGGTAAAAATACAGAAATTTAAGATCACTTGCATGTAAATTTCAAAGATAACCCTATTAAATTAAAATTTCTAAAACACTTTTAAAAAATCTAACAGGTTGTTTTCTTCTAGAGAACACAATATAATATCCCTATACTTGATTTAAAATATTTAGAAAATTAAAATATTTATCTTAAATTTTCGAAAAAAAGTTAAATATGGTAATATTCATATAAAAATTATATCTCAGAAGAAACTATAAAAATTGAAACGTAATATCTGAACTTAACCTCGGTTTTTTTTTTTTTTTTTTTTTTTTTTTTTTTTTTTTTTTTTTTTTTTTTTTTTTTTGATTTGCTAAAAGTTCTGCGAACTGGACTTCATAATCCGACATCTTAATTAGGCAGACCTTCCGTAACATAATGTAGTATTTCTCTTCCTTGTGGTACTTTTGTGACTAACGAAAAGTTCGTTTCTATACTTCTTCATAAATGCACAGCAGTTTTAATGTGAAGTCTTCTTTCCACATATCTGACCTAATGTCAAATTCGGGCACTTTTAATAGATCAAACTTTACTCACTCTTTTAACCTATCAAAAGTTTTTTTGCACATTTATCAGTAGCAGATCTTACTATTATATATTATTTATGTAATTATAATTATTTTAAAAACTATAAAAATATAAAATTTTCGCGTCATCACATTTTCCCTTCTTAATTTGAATAAAGATGTATCGAATTCAAATTAATCTTGTAACGATGCTCAGTTTTGGAACACTTAATTTTTATTAAAATTTGAAGAAATAAAAAGCACTTCATGAGTTGTAACAAAATGGTTTAATTTTCTTACGATAGATGGAAGTATTTATATATAGACTACGATATCGCGATTCGATCGTGTCGACTAAGGTGGATTAATAAAGTTCTGATTAAAAATATAATTTTTTAACACATTGAATAATGTGTGAAACTGTTCTTAGCAGGTTATACATACATTTGCAATTGTATACAAAAATCATGGTCGCCCATAGAACTGTTTCCAAGGAGATGGACAAACCATTGACGTCAGTGGGGGAAACTCATAGATAAGATGTGCAACACTGCCAACCTTCGATGACTATCTTTATAACTTTGAATATCCAAGATGGCAAGTTTTTCCTCCACCCTTTCTTTGGGGCGCCTTAGGACAAACATACGTACATAACTGTAATGATCGTTTACAATAATACATATTTTGAAAAACTTGTTTTATTGCAATAGTGTAATACTTAATAGCTGTTGAATTCCTTACATACATTTGCAAATTTACTCACATATGGGAGTTATCGATAATGTTGAACAAAAATGCGTTAGGTGATATGTTGAACCATTGAATGAAGCAAAATTTTTGCAAATACTAAGTCATTAACTCATTTTTTTTTTCAAATATCCATTGTGGATTCTTCCTGTAAACGCACCGACCATCAGAAAACGAGTTCTCATTCCGCGAAGCGTATACTTATAGAATATCACGTAGTATTCAGAGCTTGAAAATCAATTCACCAGCTTCCGTAGTATCTGGAATGGAAACACCGCTTTATTACTTCCAATCCAATAATTATTCCAGACCAGAAAAATTCGAGACTTTAGTCTGCATATTTGATAAGAATCTCCGATACAATGAACGCTTCAGATCCCACCTTTCATTAGTATTCGCAGCAGACGTAGAACTTAGCTGTGTAAACGATAAATGTAAAATCGTTGTGGACATTTATAAAGACTGAAAATTGGGAAAATAATAAGTGTATATGTTATGGATATGGTATTTTGTAGGAGGGAAGTCAGTTTTCACACGTGTTTGGTTACGTGCTGAAAATGTGGCGTGAAATATTTATTAGGAAGTTATTGAGCAATTTATATGAGCTATTTGGATATATTAGGAGAAGTTATTGGACAGAAATGGAAAAAATATAATTTATATTTTATTTTTATTTAATTTAATATCTTTAAAATTAGTTTGACCTCGAAATACAAAGTATGTAGATGTGATAAATTTCATTTTGCATTATACTAAGAAGTTATGCAGTTTCTTTGTATTTTGTACAAATGAGTAATGAGTTTGAAATTGATCTTAAATGGTTTCTGCGCTATACGTGGATGTTAAGTTTCTATCTATTTCAATTTAGTTAAGACAATGTGATATTTGAAGTGCATATAATTCCAAAAGAGGTTTTAGAAAAAATACTTATAATTAATTTATTTACTTATTTATTAATTTATTAATTACTTATATATATTATTTAGTTTTTTATTTACTTATTGATAGTAATATTTTTACTGATTTTAATATGTCAGAATGCAAACTTATGGATTGTATTTTATCGTATTAGATAATGTGTTAAACCATTGGATAAAATAGAACCGTTATAAATACTAAGTCGTAATTTTTTTTTTCAAATAGCTATTGAATTCTTCCTGTAAACGCTCCGACTTTCCGAAAACGAGTTCCTTCTTCGAAGTGTATAGAGTATCACGTAGTATTCTGAGCTCGAAAATCAATTCACCAGCTTCCGTAGTATTTCAAATGGAAACACCACTTTATTACTTCCATTCCAATAATTATTCCAGTTCAGAAGAATTCGAGACTTTCGCCTACATATTTGATAGGAATCTCCTATACGGTGAGCTCTTCAAACTCCATCGCTCATTAGTATTCGCAGCAGACATAGGACTTAACTATGTAAACGGTAAATGTAAAATCGTTGTGGACATTTATAAAGACTGAAAAAAATGTGAATGCATATATTATGGATATGTTATTTTGTAGGACGGAATTCCGTTTTCACACGTGTTTGGTTATATGCTGACAATATGGCGTGAAATATTTATTAAGAAGTTATTGAGCAATCTATCTGAGCTATGTAGAGATATTTGGAGAAGTTATTGTAACAAAATGGAAAAGAATATAATTCAGATTTGTATTTTTATTTATTTAATTTTCTTTGAAATTAGTCTGAATTCAAAAATATATGAATAAATACAAAATTTGTAGATTTGATAATCTTCATTTTGCATTATGCTAAGATATCATGCAGCTTCTTTGTATTTTGTACAAATGTGTGATGATTTTGTAATTCATCTTAAATAGTTTCTGCACTGTACGTGGAGGCTAATTTTCTATCTATTTCACATTTGTTCAAAAACTGTAATATTTGAAGTGCATAGAATTCCAAAAGAGGTTTTATAAAAATTACTTACAATATATGCAAAATTTATTTTATTTCTTAATTTACGTATTAATTAACTAATTTATTTAATTTACTTACTTATTTAATATATTTACTTATTTAATTTACTTATTATTTAATTCACTTATTTAATTTATTTGCTTTTTATTTACTCATTATTACAAAGATTTTTATAGATTTTAATATGTTAAAATGCAATCTTATGAATTATGTTAGATCATGTGTTAAACCATTGGATGAACCAGAACCGTTATAAGTACAAAGTCATTAAATCATTTTTTTTTTCAAATATCCATTTGGTTCTTCCTGTAAACGCTTCGCCCTTCGGAAAATGAGTCCGATCTCCGAAGCGTATAGAATATCACGTAGTATTCAGAGCTCGAAAATCAATTTACCAGCTTCCGCAATATCTCAAATAGAAACGTCGCTTTATTACTTCCAATCCAATAATTATTTCCAAGCCAGAAGAATTTGAGTCTTGTACCTGCATATTTGATAGGAATCTCCAATACAATGAATGATTCGAACTCATCAGTATTCGCAACAGACGCAAGACTTAACTATGTAAACGGTAAATGAAAAATCGCTGTCGACATTTATAAAGAGTGAAAATTGGGAAAAAAAGAGTGAATGTATGTGTTTGGGGCAGGGTATTTTGTAGGAGGAAAATCCAGTTTTCACTCGTGCTTAGTTGTATGATGAAACTGTGGCGAGAAATATTTAATAGGAAGTTATTGAGCAATTTATCTAAGCTATTTATGGGTATTTAGAAAAGTAATTGCCCTGGAATTGAGAATATGTAGTTTTTATTTTGATTTACTGGATTTTATGCAAAATTAGGTGGATGTTAAGTAATAATTTGTCAAATATGAAATATGGGAATGTGGTAAATATTAACTATGCATTATGCTAAGATAATATGCAAACCTTTCGACTTGTACATAAATGTGTGAGGATTTTTTAATTGATGAAGTTATATAGCTTCTACTCCATAAGTGTTGGAGAAATAGCTATTTAGTTAAGAGGGCATTCTGCTCATAAACGACGAAAATATCGGTGGAATTAATAGAAGTTTAAACTTATATCAAATGAAATCTATTGAAGTTATCATAATGAAAGTTTAAGGTTGAGAAAAATAATACTCTTCTTTAAAAGTTAAATTGAATAATAATTGAAAATTGAGAAATATTATATAAAAAGTGACAATAATTTACGTATACTCTTGTCGATAAAATAATATGTTGTTACCCGTAATATATATTAAATGTGTATGAATATAATCAAAGTAATTTGAGGTTTCACTAATAACAACATTCAAAATATGTTTGCATACTATTATTATTTAATTACTTAAATTTTTAATTTTAGAATAATTATTTCTTCATTTTTTTCCATAGTTTTTAATAACTTTTTTACTTTTAAAATTTTTGTTTTATAAGTTACGCATATAAATCTATTATATGTACTAGGCAATGATGTTATTACTAAGCGTAGAAAAATTCATAATAATTCATCAAACGGTTCTTGGATTTTTATGCGCGCAAGTTAAAAAATCTGTGTTTTCAGAAAAATTCATTTAAAGTGTGAACTTGTGCTTGATATTGTATGATGTAATGTAATTGCTTAACATCTCCAGTAATTAATAACTTTCAGAAATACCAAATTGTTCAGAAATAATCAGATAATAAAAGAAAATTTTTTTTAATTATCATTTTAAGAATATAGTGCTCCTTTAAATGTAATGCAAAAATAATAATGTTTTAAATCCATACACATTTTTTAAGTGTCTTAATAAGAAAAATACAATATATTCTTATTTATATTGCCCCACTTTAAGACAACACATAAGCTTTCTCCTTCGATCTTAACTTGAAAACTTAATGATTGTATTCTTTGAATGTTTATAGACTTTGGTTTTTTTATTGAAGTTAACAGTGCTAAATGTGGTTCTATTGTATTTACTTGGGAATAAACATAAAACACATTTTAATAAAAAAAAATCTGATGTGGGCAACACATGACTTTCCTTATATAATGGAATGAATTTACTACTTTTACATTTAAAAAAATGGTATTCTTATAGTAGATACTTATATTCTTTCCAAGATATTGAATTTTCTTCAATTAGTCGTCATTTTCATTGATTTAGCGTCATTTTTATCCATTTGGCGAGATTTTCGTTAATTTAGCAACGTTTAAAAAGTCGCCAAGTTGGCGACATTTCACCAAATTCGTCGCCAAAATCTCGCTAAGCGTTATGGACGAAGAAATAAGTTATTCTTACAGCAAATAAATGACTATTGGCGTTCAAATACAAAAGTATTACTCGAAATATTTTTTTTCATGAATGGAACGAGCTAGATCCACGAGAATTATGTCACCCAATTTATCGCAGGGTATTACATATGAAAAGTGAACATGTTTCTCAATAGGAAATATTTTTTTTTATTTTATATGACTTTTTGATATTTTTTTTGAAAAATGTGCAATATCTCGATAACGGTTCACGTTATCATTCTAAAATTAATGTCAATCGTTTTCGAATGAAAAATTACATAAGAAATGTCTATTTGCATAACTTTATTAGCCGTTTTGATTTTTTGACGATTTTTTTCAAAATTTCACTTGAAAATTTAGGGAGGTTCTGGACATTCGATTGCGTATAGAAACAATATTCTTCCAGTGTTTACGGATTGTGATTTTTGTACCAAATTTCGTTCAAATCGGTCCATTCGTTCGTCAGTTATCGTCTCCACCGTCTCATTGACACACACACACACACATACACACACACATACTTTCACACACACACATACTTTTACACACACACACACATACTTTCACACATACACACACACGCAGACATCACTTCAAAAATGTTTTATTCATGATCAGGGATGCTTGAAAGGTGATCTCCCGTCGAAAACTCGAATTCGAATTTTCCACCCCGTCACAATACTTTCCTTATACATTATGTATATAAGGAAAGTAAAAATATTGAATGAATATATCAATTCAAATGTAACACGAGCAAAATTGTGTAAAGTACAGTTTGCTAATGTCGCTAACCCATATTTAAATTTCCCATTATATCTATTACGCTGAACAAGAAAGCTGATTGGTTGGAGGGTGATTTAGGCAAAATGGCACGCAAGTCACTCTTGTGCCATGATATCGAAATCCCCGCTTCTCGGGAAATAATCTATAATGGAACTATTTTGCCTTTTCATATTTTTTTAACTTAGCTTTTTAAAAATTGTATACTCCACCCATTCAATTACCATAAGAAAACACTCCATATTTGACTTGATTATGTTCAATAAATTTTAAATTAGCCGTTGCTTATTTAATAAGTTTCTCTGTCGATTTTCTTCCACTAGAAAACACGTGTAGGAAGAGGAAGGTATTATTTAACGCAATATATTTTTCTGAAGTACTCATTTTCGTGCTAGATGGAATATATGAGTGAAATGGATTTCATCTTTATATTCTGCTATATGTTTCACCAAGAAAAATGAGGTTCTACATAAGCCATTAATAGCTACGATGTTACTAGTTCCTTCATATTACCGTATACATGTTTGTTATTGTTTTTTCAAGATACAATATTGACTTATTTGAATTAACCTCATAGTACATTTAAGAAAATCAAGAACTTCAACCATTTTATTTATATTGTCAGCTTTTCTTAAATTCTGTATCTATAGACAGATATTGTATTCGCAGTTTTAAATAAAGATCGTGAATAAAGTACTGAATTGCTATGTAATTAATAAACTTGTCGCCTACATAAAGAATTACTTCTTAGAAGTTTAAAAATATATTTTAAAAAGTATATTTCATTTTTAAGAATACTTTTACAAGATGTGAGGTGTGCGAAAATAATGTGACACATAAAAACATAATAAGAGATTAATTATGATGATAAGCTCTTAACGGGGACGTTTATCAAATTAGTGTTTTTTGTCATTAGGTATTTCATTTTTTACCTCGTAATTATTCAATAAAGACTTTTATTAAACTGAATAAATATAGTTCATATTTAATGGAAGAAATCCCAACTAGGGGTTCCGGATTCGCTGGGGTTCCACGAGAAATTACAAAATCTTGACAAAAAAGAAAAACCTGTCGCATTTTGACATTATACCTCGTAATATATAGTGTAGTATCAAGAGAGGTGTGGCGAAGTTGAATTCGAGTTTTCGACTGAGGAGAACGTAAACGTATCAATACTCCCTGAACTAGAATCGAACGATTTTGAGGTGATGTGTATGTGTTTGTATGTGTTCTAAACTTCTAGTTTCTTTTAGATTAATGGCTACTTTTTTACAAGATTTATTTTTCATTTAAAGAATTCTTAAGACAGTCAGGAAGCATCTCCAAAATTTCAAAATGGAATGCCCTTGAGTATACAAGTGAAATTATGTATAGCAAAATGATCGTGCAAAATAGAATAAACGTGTTCACATCACCTTTAACGGAGAATTACAGAAGTTAAGAACATCCACACGACAATAAATCGAGATCGAAGTCATATGTTAAATGCAAAGTTATGGAGGACTATCTGAAATTGGTAGAAATCGACGCTTGAATGCTTGAAACGCTTGAAACGTTATGTGGAAGGCATTTAATACCTCTTATACATCACCAATTGCTGTATACGCAGAATACCGTAGAAAGGT
Organism: Amaurobius ferox; assembly: GCA_951213105.1. Lineage (NCBI taxonomy): Eukaryota > Metazoa > Arthropoda > Arachnida > Araneae > Amaurobiidae > Amaurobius > Amaurobius ferox. Next base: position 92,410,483 of record OX578134.1, read on the forward strand.
GGTGTATTGTCGATGTGTATTCAAATATGCAATGTCACTGATGAAATACATCTTGAATAAGCTGTGCACTAGGTTTCTGTGCATGTAAATGTTATTCTTTGCAATTTTTTTTTTAAATATGACAGAAATGAATCTATTACCACAATGTGTGAAATAAATGTCTTCTACAATCGATTTAGTGTCAAATCCTACGTCTTCATATAATTTCTTGTAACTTCTATATTGAAGTATTTTTTAATAACAATTTGTTGCTGACTTCGTGTTAATAACAGCTGAAGACATTGTGATTACATTTATTAGATCGGCATGATCATTTTACAATATATAGGCTTAACCTGTAAATATACATATGCTATTACAAAAGTACTGGGGTGATTAAGAACATACAGGGTCCATTTCGACGATAAGAACTTGCAATTTTGACCTAGTCGCTCAACGGTACACCATTGATTGTCCAGGACAAAGATTCGTGAATGGATTACCTGTTCTGGCCGCAACTGACATTACAATGACGACGAAACTAATCAACCTTGTAGGTTAGGACAACTATGTCGGATGCCTGAACGTGACTCTAGTACGACTAACAAGGATTCAGTTAACCCTTTCATATTGAGCACCAGGTTTCAAATTGAGAGATCAATGACCACACAAGGAGATAAGCTGCAGGATGAAAATAGCAGCGGTAGGCTAACTTGATGTAAAAATAGCAGAAGGTGGTCAGACATATTGTCGATTTTATTGCGAGCTGACATTAGAGGGTGGATAATGCAGAGTCAATTTCGACAGTAGGACCTTGGTACTCCATCACAATAGCTCAATGGTAAAGCGTCGGCTAGCCAATACAATGATCGGTGTATCTAATCCTGCGTAAACCAGCCAAGTTCTTTACAAACTTTCCAAATAATCAGGGAAAGTTATGTTACTAGAAAATAAACATACATATTTTACAAAGTTGTAGGACATAATATAAAAGATTTAGAACGTAACTGTATTACAATGTTATATTACTCAAAAATCAACACACATATTTTACAAAATTTTAGAATATAGTATAAAAGTTTTAGAACATAAATATATTACAATATTCTATTATGAGAAAATAAACACACATATTTTACAAAGTTTTAGAACATGAGATAGCGTTCATTGTCAACTGCTTCTGTTTGTGTAATCAGTAATATATGGCGTTAAATTATATTTCGCAATTATATTTTCGACGATGTATTGTAAGAAGATCTTTTACTGTTACTGCTTTCAAGGATTGCATTTCAATACATTTAGTAGTGAGGAAGAACAAAACATTTTTATGGCAAGTACTAGGGAATAAATCACCGTTGTTTTCAATGTATCGTGCAAAATCAAAATTACTGAATTATTAACAATAATGATCAATATTCGTATTTTATGGGAGTGGAAGACGTTAATGATAGGATATATACAATTGTGGTGAGTTTATACTCGTATGGAAAAATAAATGTGAATAGATATTGATGTTTATGTAATACGAATTTGCAAAATTTCGGTTGCTCTTAGAAACGAATGATATTTAAACATTTGTTACTTATTTTCCTGCATAAAACATTTATTCCAAAACGTACATTTAACAAACAGCTTTGTAACGGATCTCGATAAATGTTTATCTCATAATATATTATAATTTATATACTATATAGATAATAAGTTGTGAGATATATAATTTATTTTTCAAACTTACTTGAAACTGTTTTGATTTGTTTAATTGATGGAAAATTTAAAATATATCTCATGTTTCTAAATTTGCTCAAAATTCTAAATTTGTTCTTTTACTCCGAATACTTTTGCAATTGGAAACATATTTAGATATTTTCTAATATTAGTTATTGATAATTTAAATTATAAACATCCACACACACACTATATATATATATATTCAGACCTGAAGAGGAATTTAATTCTGATTATCATCGAATTTGGGGGCCGGTGCCGTTCTCTTATCGACAATATGGCCGTGGTTCAGAGCCTATGGTGATGTTAATATTACTTGAATTTTTATTATTACATTTTTCTAACACACACACATATATATATATTTGTATATATATATATATATATATATATATATATATATATATATATATATATATATATATATATATATACATTATAAAACTTGAAAAATTTATTTTCAATTTTAGTGAACAGATTAAAAAGCTAAATGCAAAAAATAATTTATAATACAACTTGTAAAGCGCTATGCTGCAATATTTACATGTGTATTCCTATAAAAATTCCCAAAAAGGACAAGTAGCAATGTACTCGTGTAGATTCTAGATGTGTGACAGAAGTACCGGCCGGGGGGAGTTGCGACCCCCAGCACTCCGGTTAAAGCTTTTTCCGCCATGGCAAACGCTCCCGGTAACCGATACTCCCTACACGATTTCCTTCATGACCCTTTATACTTCCGTAAAAATTACACACATATACAATTTCAATAACATGTAAAAAGATAAAAGTTTACTTTTCCACGCTAAAACTATCCATGAATCATGTTGTAAAAATATAACAATTAATTTAAAATACAAAATATTCAAGACTATTAAAATCCCAGAATCTGGGATTTTAATAGTCTTGAATATTTTGTATTTTAAATTAATTGTTATATTTTTACAACATGATTCATGGATAGTTTTAGCGTGGAAAAGTAAACTTTTAGCTTTTTACATGTTATTGAAATTGTATATGTGTGTAATTTTTACGGAAGTATAAAGGGTCATGAAGGAAATCGTGTAGGGAGTATCGGTTACCGGGAGCGTTTGCCATGGCGGAAAAAGCTTTAATCGGAGTGCTGGGGGTCGCAACTCCCCCCGGCCGGTACTTCTGTCACACATCTAGAATCTACACGAGTACATTGCTACTTGTCCTTTTTGGGAATTTTTATATATATATATATATATATATATATATACAAAGATCCCCCACCCATGGGGATGCCTTTGATTTGCTTATAGAAATTCAGACCGTTATATAGGTAGATTTCTTCTATAACTATCTTAATCAGAGATCTATATTTGTTGATTTCTATATATTTTTGCATTTCAAATTCGCCGTACAACAAGTTCAGTATTTTGTATAATACCTTGAGTTCAATATTGTCAAATAGCTCTTGAAAGTCATAGGTTCTGAAAAATAATTTTGTTTAATGATTCCTCAAGATCTCTATGACCTCGTAGCTGTTCCCAACAATATATGATCCCCGATCTTTAATTTTCTTTAATATAGGTTTCAATATTGCGAGAAGCAATTTGTTATCTTTAGTGAGGTATGTTTTGAATCCAACTGTTACTGGTCTGAAGCTTTTTGGAATTTTATGAAGCTTGAGTATATTAATTAAATATGGGTATTTTATTCTTTCTGTGTACTTAATTCCTGCCTTAAGATATAAGACTTCGATTCTGTTATTAATCACTTGGTGTGTCATGGTTATCTTGCTGTATAAAGCTTGATTTTCATAATTTGCCATAAGGCTTTTTATATAAAGGTATTTGCAAGAAAATGCATAATTACCAGGTACTTTATCGGTGTAAGTTATTATATATTGTTCTTGCAATAACCTTAGATTCTTTATATCCAGTTTACATCCCGTTTGACAAGTATAATACTTTTTGTAATAATACTCAAAATCATTCAATACTTTGGGGCTCCATTTGTTGAATGTAAAATCAGGAATGCTGGATTTTATAGACATATATAAATGCCTCTATATTCTTTGTGAAAGTATCAAGAGGATTTCCTTGATGTGGATTACGGTATTGTGTGCCTAATTTGAAAGTTCTTATTAAGGCATTATTATTGATTACTTCAAGTTTACCTGTAACTATATGACCTATAACAGGATCTTTATAAGGATTGGTGTTACAATTACATATTACATTATTTCCCGTCAAAAAGTTTTTACTTAAATAGTTATAATTGTAAATTTTTCTTCCTAAAGGAATTTCGTAACTGTAAGTTGTTCTGATATTTATATCAGTTATAGGAAGATGCTGTTGATGTGTTTTCAATATCTTTCCAAATGGGATAAAATTGAAAGTTTTATTTTGAAATAAGATCGATAGATATACCACATCACTTTTTTTTTCGAGCTGTACGTCCTTCAATTTCATGTTTAAATAGGTGGATCGTTTTTTGATCCAGTCACTCATGGTAGCCAAGTTATGTTTCTGGTATGAGTTCAGTTCGTTTGTAGACCATGTTTTTACTTGTTTAGACCAGATATTCCACATCTGTTGCATATATTTTTTTCGTATTTTCAACACATATAATTTGATAATCGTAATGTTATGTATGTACTTCAAATTGATAAAACTGTTGCATAAACTGATGAAAGATTCCTTGCGATCGTTAAAATATTGTTTTTTTTCTTCTTTTTTTACTTCTGAACCATCTTCTACGTTTTTTGTTATTGCTTGTTTCTATTATAGCTGTATTAGCAGTATTATAGTAATATTCGTTATTATATAACCTGTTAAACATCATTGAATGTAATCCATATGGATATATGGAATTACTTTGTAGTATGTGCATATTTCCCCACCAGGTGAGTTCTTCCAATTTCACTGCAAAGTCTACGATTGTAATTGATATATTATTAAAAGAATGAGATTGAAAGTGAGAGTATAGAAGATGGTATTCCTGATTAATGGCTGAATTTCTCTTAATTTGGTTACGGTGAAGATTTATTCTTAGATTCAGAGGATTTTTTGTCTGACCTACATAAGTTAAATCACAAGTTTTACATCTAATCATATATATACATTGGTATGCTTTACAAAATAAAATGAATTTACTTGAATTTCCTATAATATGAGGATCTGCAAAGGGGCACAGCTTGCATCTTTTTGAGATGCATTTTTTAAATTTGAAGAAAGGCATGTAACTGAAATTATGTCTGTATATAGGATCGCTATAAAGCTTCGTTGTCAAGTTATTGGTAGGCCGAATTGTCTTCCCTGATCTCTCACCAATCGAACACGTCTGGGACGTGATTGGACTTCGCTTACATGCGCTGCCACTGCCGCGTTTAGAAGACGAACTCAGGCAAATGGCTGACAGGGAATGGTCAGCCATCTCTCAGGACACCATCCGCTTGCTCACTGACTCTATACCAAGGCGGGTTGCTGCCTGTATCGCCGCCAACGGTGGTCCTGCAACCTACTGATCACACGGTGTTATCGCTCGGTGTTTAAGTGTACCATGTTGCAATATACATCACTTGTTGTACGTTGCTGGTGGCTTTCGCTGTTCTCTCTGCCTTGGGCATGAAGTGTGTCGGTGCCCAAGCCTTTTGTTTTTGGAGGGGGATATGATACATAAATTTTAAACCTTTCCCAATAACGCGCTCTTTTCTTTCACAATTATTATTCCAAATTCTTATTTCATGTCCAGCACATTTTTCAACAACTGTATCTTATTGTGTTCCCGTTTAATATCTTCCGTTTCACCAGTTACTGCAGCGGTGGCACTGTTTAGACTTTTGACCGGACATGACTGTCTTGGTGCCTATCTGCATCGATATAATTTAACTACTTCGCCTGACTGCGTTTTGTGTACCTCTGGACAACCCATGACTGCTGATCATCCGGAGGAGTGCTCTGCACTAAATAATTTGGACCGTATTGTTGAAAAGTATTGTCGAGCTCGTGTCCCTAATGACCTAGTGGTCAATGGCTTGGCATTTGTTAAATAAATAAATAAACATTTTGCAACTGCATTAAATGCTAACCCAACGCCACTAATATTAACAAAGTCTGCAGACACTTCCTCTCTTCCTCGATCATACCATATATGGCCACCAATCTTAACCTCTGTATGAAAGATCTCATATGAAACTGCATTTCCAATCACATTTTGAAAGCCTAAACGCGAAGACAGAAGCCACATGCCTTGTACCATCGCTCCTCCTCCTATATAAATGTTATTTATACTTATGCAGAACTACGCAGACGGCACTGAGATTTGGTGAAAGATGGTAGAGGTTGATGATCAGCAGCTCGGCCAATCTAAGTAACTACTTCTGATTCTAATGTCATCTAATAAATTAGATTTGTGATATCGAGAAAGGTCTCTTCCTTGCACTATTCCAGCCTAATAATTCATATATATGCAAATACATACATACATATATATATATATATATATATATATATATATATATATATATATATATATATATATATATATATATATATATATATATATATATATATATATATATATATATATATATATATGTGGCAACATTGGTCAAGCCATATTTTGCTAGTCATGGTTGCACTAATGAAGTGTATTTCAAGGTATTTATGTTTCCTTTATTGTTCCAAACTATATGCTTGTCGTCCATATAACACAAGTTTATAGATAAAATCTATCTTGTGTTTCAGAAACAAGCATTTTTGTGTTCATTTCGAAGGGATATATGGACCCGAAGAGAATTTTTTCGAAATGAACTTAACTTAAGCCTAAAGCTCTTCCATGTGCAAGCTTATTTGCTTGATTTTTTTGTTTTCATATTTTCATTCCTCATTTTTGAAAATTGTTGATTGTCTTTGTCTTTATGACCTGCATTACGCTTTATTATATTCTCTTTATGTCTTAATTTCTTTTATTTCTTTGTATTTTGTAGAAAATTTTGGAATAGTGTATTATGAGTTACTACATACATTCTAACATTGAATTTACTAATTTATATATATATATATATATATATATATATATATATATATATATATATGTATATATGTAATATATATACACATATATGTAAATATACACATATGCATACATGTATCCTATTTCAGATTATTTTGATTTAACTCTCCTGTATATCATACGGATTATTACTTATCCCTTGCTAGTTGTTATTTTGAGAGACATGACGTGAGTTGTTTTAATATCATGCACGTTTGATAATTAAAGTAAATTATATAAGATATGTAACAAGAGTGCCTACCATAGTATGGCCTTTATAGTGTAGGAAACTTTTCCATAAGATCTCTTTGAAAAGCCCAAAAGTATAATAGTAAATTTTGAGATGAAATGCAGTATGCTTTCCAAAAATCTAGCCACTGCCAGTGACATAAATGCTTACGTTCCAAATACATTCCACAAATATATTTTCAAGGAATTACTACGAAATAAACTTTTACTATTACTACAGAACCAGTTTATATTTGAATGCATTCAAAGTTAAGAAGCAAAGCCTAAAAGGCCATTTCCATTTCATTCGTAATTCGCGGATGGAAATAGAGTAAGTTCTCTTGCATCATACAATATGAAAATTCCTGAAATATTGTCCACAATGGGCTATATTCCCATTTTCTGAGTTATGTGTTAGACGGTGAGAGGAAAAATTCCATTCCGTAGAGATTTTATGCACATAGAAAGAAGTATAGGATAATATAAGTATCAGGGTAATATTCAAATGTAATATTTGGGTGTTACGTTAGTGTATGTTATGCGGTTTTTTAAGAATAAACTATTTAATGTTTAACGAATGCATTCCATTAGTATCTATATTGAAATAATCCTCAGAGTATGGCGTTTTTTCCCCAATATATATTCCTGGATTTGTAATGTCAGTGTTTTTGTTCTAAATATAATTTAAATGTTTAAATGTTTGTTTTCAAGCCATACATATATTTACTTTGAAATGCATATATAATTAATATTTATTGTATGTATAAACTTGATATAATTTATTATACATGGTTTAATAATATATTTATTTTCTAAGTGTCATTCATTGATTTATGAAAGAGATACATTTGGAATAGCATTGACTGGATATATTCCGAAATATTGTTTAATTATTTAAATGATGTTATATGTCAAGCTTATATAATACTACATGTTATTATACCAACAGAAAAAACAATAATTGTATAACAATAATTGTGTAACACACATAATTTTGTTTTGTAATAAACTGTAGATGTAATACTTTAAACTTAAATTAGACTAAGTATTGTCGTTTCAAAGGATTGCTGCTAAGACTAACTTCACTATTTATATAGTACTTGTTTGCTTCTGAATATATTAATGTTTAAAATTAAACTTTAAAATGATGTTACATGAACCTTAGTAACGTAGCAGCCATTTTTATTTCATTGTACAAGGTTGTACAATGATTATAGAAATGCTACCCATAATAAGGAATTTCCTTTTCACATATTATGAGGCGGCAACCAGATAAACGACGTCATTCCAATAAGTTTTTAATTATCTAGAAAGAAAAGGCATTGTACCAAAATATGCTTTTGTATATTATGTGGGCACAAACTATGTCAGCGTTTGTTATGTAATTACTCATATTAAAATTTTGGCAGCAGATACTATTTTTAGATATAGGTTATAAAACCAAAATTTTCGTTTAAACAAAAATCGTACATATAAAATATATCTGATCACATGATACGTTTACGCAGTGATCATAAAAATAATACATTTCTATTGCATGGGGGAACTAATTTTTCAAGCTAAAAAACATTTCTGCAAAATTATTAAAAGTATTTCGTACAGTAGTTCTTAACTTGGCTAGTATGTAGTTTATAATTCCATTTTAACCAAGAATACTTTCTCTCAATTCCAGTAAATTCCATTTGTTTATTGCAAAAATAGGAGAAAATGCATAAACAATATGATAGCCTAGTGAAGACAAAATTATTTTTTTAATTTCATTTTTTTATCAGTCTGTTTCTTTATTCATGATATGCATTGAACCCATAAATCAATACGTAGTAGTAAATAAATAATTTTGACAGTTATAAATCAAATGAAAGTCACCAAATGTACTACAATTAAAAAAACTATTTCTCATATTAATCAAAAATTACCAAATGACTTTATGGAAGAAACAATAAAACCAAAAAACAATAAACTTTACTTAATTTTTGATACTTATTGTTTATTTTATTTCTTATATTTAAACTTCAGACTGACAAATTCTTGCTCTTCACACCTCAAAAATGTCAAGAAAGCTTATCATTCAAAGACGTGAATATTATCTCTATATTAGATATTATGTATTATATACATTCCGCTCTACACATTCTACTCTTCAATGTGAAACTAAAGAAAATCGCAAAATTTGCCCGTATAAATCTGATAAGTGATGAAAAGTTCAAAAGAAACGAACCATATAAATTTCTCCCAAACTTAAGGCTCTCCTTTGATACCACATTTCCAAATCTATGAGTCTTCATTTATTGTCAGCCTAGATAAACATTTCCCCATATTTGTGAAACTTTCTCATACTGTTTGCTCTAACTGCAGGAGACGCGTGCATAATTTTCCATTACGACTTAATTCTCCGTCACGTCTGTTGTACCTATTGTGCACTAAAGAGATTCTATTGTTCAGAAAAATAAGTTAATACTTTGATTCTAGAAATATGCTAATAGTTTGAATTAAGGTTTGCAGTTATAGGCGAGTGTAATTGGACGAAAAAGTGCATTCTCGTTTTTTCAGCTCAGATATTTTATTGTCAAATTTAAAAGTTGTTTAAAAATAGCACAAATGTCACAAATAAAAGTGAGGTCGTATTAAATAAAAGAAATACCGACTCCAGATCACAAGGTTTCGTGTTCAAATCACGGTTATGTCACCACTTCAACAAAAAGTGCCTAGTGCGGTATTTATGACTGCATGGATCCAGCGTCTATAATTTTACGGTCAACAAGATTCTCTGACACGTATTTTATTGGAAAATATTTCCTGGATAAGTACATGTTCCTATAAATGACCTCAGCAGAAGGCGAGTACAAATTAAATCAATTAGAAAAAAAATTCAAAATTTGGGAACCCTTTACAGGTGGGTTCTGTGATTTTGAATTCAGCATTTGTAGCGTCATGTAGTTCGAATTAACTTGCATAAGAATATGGTGCCAACTAGGGTGGAAGGACTGAAATTTTCCATTCTAGTAGAAGTTAAAATTATTGCGGCATATAAAAATGGTGTTTACGTCTAGTGTAGGATGTATATCGCTTATAGGATAGTCAATCTTCTGAGCTTTTTGATAGATTCACGTCAGTGGATCGTGACAACAGGAAAGGATGAAGCTGATTTAGTGGCGGATTACCCCCTCCTCCTCCACGACAACGGACATCATCAAAACGCATCATTCTACTGTCACAAGTGTTACCAAATATTATCTAATAATAGCCGACAATTCGCAACATAATAATAGTGATACTAATAACCCATTTAGATGATAATGTTAAGTGAATAATCACTTATTTTGCATTACCTGCGTTATCTCACGAATAGCCACTGATTCACACATAGCCAAATTCATAAAATTTGCTCTAGTGGCTCACGGGGAGTTAAACTGCATATTGCACATTTAAAACAGTAAAATCACTCTACCGTTAATGCTATAAGCTGTTTCTTCCATATTTGCAGTACATTTTCTTTATAAAGCATGCAAGTGCATACCAATGGAAAATTAGTTTACAGATTTTGAACTGTCAAAATGAATGCATTTACGAATTACAACTTCACGCCCATTGGAGTTGAGTGACATTGCCGACCACCTGCAATTTATTATTATTAATTCTTAATGGTCTGAGATCAGATATTTGATGTTGGGATGAGTGTCTCTGACACAGGTACCCCGAAAACAAGCTTTTTGGTCTTGGTACTATAAAAGCCTTCCGCACTCCAACTGTATTAATTAAAAATTGAATCACACATAACGTATCTAAAGTGCTTGCAAATGTATCCGTCCATACATATTTACACATTTTATAAAAACGTAATGTTGCAAATATATGTCTCTCATTTCAAATAACTTCATTTTTCATCCAGTAGTGCGCCAATTATTTCATTATTGGAAATTATTATTCTGCAGTAAACATTTCTATGTAATGTTAAACTCCAAATCCTATAAAAATTACTATTATAAATCAGACATAGTAAAAAGTTTCTAACAAATAAACGACACACGTTTCCCTAATGACAAGTAATTTCCCTTGCTAGCAAAGCAACTAATGTGGTGTCTCCTTAGACAAACAACGCGTTCACTAATTTGGAAAATTTTCTCGTGCTGTTTGCTCGCTTCTTAGTCCGCAATTCACGAGAGTAAATTTTCACTTTCGACTAAATTCTTCGTCTTGTCTGTTGCACCTATTGTTTACGATAAAGATCCTGCTTTCTTGAAGAATAAGTTACATCGTAACTTTGAAGTATGTTAATAGTTGGGAAAGAAGATTGGAAGTTATGGTTGAATTAAATTCAACTACAAAAGGCTGTTTAATGCATTTTTGAAACTTTCTCAACAAGTTTTGAAGTTGTTTATCTATATAAATATCTCACAACTGAATTGAAGAGGTATATGTTTTAACTTTATCAGCAGAGCAAAAACTATTAAATGCACTTCCAATATGAACAACATACAAGTATAGGTTATTTCTTAAAGAAGCACTCTTATGAAACTGTAATAGTGTACTTATTAAGAAACGTAAATTGTATTTTAAATAATTTCTAAAAGTAAGCATTAGTTGAAATTTGAAGTTTCCGACCGGAAATATGGAATACTGTTCTCTTATTTAATTTTGAAATCACTTCACGCATGTGTATTTTAACCTTTGATCAATTAAAAGAAAAGTAACAAATCATGAGTTTGAATAATCAGTTTGAGAATTCATGATTTTTGTTCTTATGCATAAAACAAAGATGAAACTCTTCAGTGTATTTTAAACTTTCAGCATGAAAATAAGTAAAAATAAATAAATTTTTGCCAAAATGCAACTAAGATAGCCATACATGCTCTGACGAAGTTTTTAAGAGTGTATTAATTAGTAATATTCATAATAAAATAGGCATTGTTTATAAAAACATAAGTATTAAATGGCACTTTGAATGCAAATGTTTACAAGTTTGTTGTGGTAAACGATATTTAACATGATTATTTAATAATTCTAATTTTTATTCAATGAAGAATTCCCCAATTTTCTGTAACTCTAACAAATTGCTATTAATCTATCTAAAAGTTTATCAAGTTATTGTGTATTATTTTATTCATTTGTTCTATGATATTTTGTAAAACATAGCCAACGGTTTTCCAAAGCAAAATGTTTTTTTTACAGCTACATAATCAGAAGACAAGTTTTACAAATTGTAGTGTTATATATATGTTATGTATATTTTGACTGTATATTCGTTTGGAGTTTAAGTAGAGTACTTCAGAATACGTTTCTTTGTGAAACTAGATTTAGTTTAACATGTTGCAAAATTATCAATTTGTGAATTTCTTGAATTTTCTAATTCTTAATTTTCAGTCTCTCAAACAAAGTAAAACTGTGTCGTTTAAGAAGAAAAAAAGTTCTGTTCTCAAATATATGACTAACATTTGATGTGACAATTACGTTGAAGACAAAAATATCATGCATCGCATACGAATTTAGAATAAGAATAAACTACGAATATAGAAATAAAATCTAATGCATATGGCAGTTCTAGTTTTATAAAATGTCTTCAATATTTTTTATACTTTTCACGGTACTCATTTGCATGTGAATGCATCAATGTTGAGAATAAAACCTAAAAATGCCATTTTCAGAACATACAGACTCATATATGTAAATACAGCCATTTTTATTTTATCGTACAATATGTAAATTCCATACTTATGACCCATAATAGTTTAGCTTCGCATGCTATGGTACATATGATATGATGTTTCGAAGAATTACGCCATTCCAATGATTTTGTACGCTTGTCGAAAGGGAGAAATATATAGGAATAGTTTTCTGCATAACGCACAGAAACAACATTGAATTATAGTTTAGCATATGTAGTTTTCTAAAAGTGAAATATTTATAATTGAACACGGATTTTTCAGATATATCTACGATATGTAAACACATATTTCAGAATTCAATTTGTTTTTTAAAGTCCAACTATATATGTTAACAAAAATAATTGTTTAGCTGTAAATTGATACAACAATAATAATTCATTAAAAATATAATATTACTCTCACATGGGGGATATCAATGCGTTTGAGGATTAAAAATATTGAACAATATTAAATATTTACTACAAAAGTTTCCAACGTGGTCTATAAATATGGTTAAAACTATCATTTTTACTAAGTTCATTTTTGCCGCAGTTCTATTTCACTTCCTATGTAAAACACGAACAGTGAAAACATTTACCAAAATAAGTGCGAAAACCCATTGTAAATAATGATTTATATAAATTTCATACTAAATTTACTGAGTTACTAAATTTTTATAATAATTACTAAATTTACCAGGTGGCTGTATTTTAAAGTATATTTATGGTTTAAACTATTTAACCATAAATATACTTTTAATCCTATATAATAAACATTAATGGCTGAGTCTATTTTTGCGTAACGAGACAATTTAATCATTATTTTTGCAGTTAATAATTCTCACAAAGACTAAACTCATGAGATTACACAAATTGCTATTATAAATCTGATAACTGATGAAAAGTTTCTCTGAAATAAAACAATTTTCTCCAACTCACAAGCGATCGCCTGGTAGCATTGTGTCAAAGCGAAGACATTTCATTTACTATCTGCCTAGGCAAACACTTCGCTAATTTGTAAAACTTTCTCAAGCAGCTTGTACTTATTGTAAGAAGAGAGTACGTGATTTTCCGTTGCGACTTAATTCTTCGTCACATCTGTTGCACGTTCTGTGTGCCAAAGCGTTTGCATTGCCTAGAAGAATGAGTTAATACTTTGCTTTCAGAAATATGCTATTAGTTTGAAATTAGGGTTTAAAATTATATTTGAATTCAATTAGAATGATGTAAATATAAAAATTTCGTTTTTTGGACAAAATATTTTATTCATAACTGATTATGGAAGGCAAATAATAAGAAATATCTGAAAAATGGTAACTCTAAATAAAAAATCGTTTTTAGTTCTACGAAAAAACACAATTTCATTGAAAATAAAATTCTATAATTAATTAATTGAAAAAATATTCCCACTTCAATTACAGCATTCCTAATGTAAGTGTTGCTTGATGGGATTGGATCTAAATTGATGACAGCTCGATTAACTGTAGTTACTTGTAATTTTTAATTTCTATCTGAATCAGCCTGGCCAAGTCAATATTTTCCAAACTCAACTATTCTCAACTTTTTTTTATCACGTGCTAAAATTGTGAAGAATCACGTGTTATAATCGAAGCTGAATATTGAAATATGTTTTAACTATTTTACTACAATGGGATTTTTGCGGGCCGTCAGAAAAAATGCAGGTTCTACTTTTCGAGGATCCACCAAATTTTAACACATTGAAATGTTCCACTAAACAACACTATGTGCTAACTTTCAGATTATTAGGATGTAGGAAACTATGTTAAAATGCCATAAAAGAACTTAAAACAGGCAGACAATCACACATCAGTCATGGGTGGTAGATCGGACTGTCTGGGTCTCAACAACAACAACAACAACAACAACATCAGTCATGGGAAGTTAAACCAAAATTTTTAATAGAAATACATAATGCGTTTTATCTCAGATATTCACTCCGATTTAAATGTTATTTAAAATTGAATATATAATTTTACTAAAAGCGTGGATAAATTTAAAATCCCTGCGTATCATCAAAAATGCATGCATCTGTAAGTCCAAAGTAAATCTATATATGTTATTTATTTCACATTTATATACTCAGACAAAAATCCATTATATATGCAAGTGAAAAAGGCACTGCCTGTGATCTAAAAGCATAATTAATTTTCTAATGCATTTAACGATAATGTATCTTTGCTAAGTAGCGAATTCTTAAAATAAATAAACACTCTCTCATCAAATAACTTGAATACACATACTCCATGCAGTATTATGCCCACTTCTTCACCACAAAATATTGCTGTATTTTAGCAAATTTTCTTCTGTTACACTAAACTTCAAGTCCCACAAAACGTGTTAGAATAAATCAGATAAGTGATGAAAGTTTTCAAAAATAAACAAAACACGTTCACATAATAAGAGTGAATTTTCCGTGGCAGCAAAGCAGACAAATTGGTGGGTCTCCAAACAAACAACGAACTCGATAATTTGTAAAATGTTACGGTATTTCCTTGCCTCTTACTCCTTAAGACTCAAGAGTAAATTCTCCGTAACGAGTAAATTCTTCGTCACGTCCGCTGCGTCTATTGTTAACGTAGGTCCCGTTTTCTTGAAGAATGAGTTGCAGCTTAACTCTTGAAGTATGTTAATAGTTGGAAAGGGGTTTGGAAGCTGTGGAAGAGGTATATTCAATGGCAAAATATCCTTAAATACATTTTATATATTTTCTCTTGAAATTGATAAAAAAAAAGGGGGGGGGGGGGGGGTTCTGTCTATGTAAATATTTGGCAGCTAAAGTGAATTGGTATGCATTTTAACTTAGAAAGAATATATGTAGAAAGTTTTTGAATCCCTATTTTTATAAATATATCTCCCACCAAAAACGTTACATAAAATAAATTCTTATTAAATTTTAACTGGTTTCTAAATTGAAAGTATACACATAGATGTCATTTCTTTTTAAACAGGGACATTTGCAATGACGCTTCTGGGACCTAATGTTTACATTTTGCAGCGCATAGCATGCATTTAGAACTAATCTTTTGCTTTAAAACGCGACATGATCATTGTTGATCTATTATTTATTACGTATTTTTTTTTTTTACTTACATTTTGGATTTATGAAAAACAGTATTTATTACGTAATACGATTATTACGATTAATTTTGCAATGCTGAATGACTGCGCGGTTGCAACTTGCATAACTAATATCCGTTTAATGGCAAAAATTATCGTAGTTTGAGTTTTTGATGGAGATTTTCTTATGACTAGTTGATCAACTAATATAAAATGGTTTTTATTTAAATTTTATACTCAACCTCAACTTTGGTTGATTTACTGGGGGTAAAAAGTCTAATGTTTATATTGAAATTTTAAAATCGGATGTTCAATCAGAAATTTGAATAGTTTGACGAAGATGAAGTTGACATTTCCCTATAGTATAAGCAAACGTTACAAATACATGCATTGATCTCATTTGCTTGCTAAATGTGTTTTTTGACACGGATCTAAACTACAATATAATTCATTTATTATAATAGAAACGTAACGTAGTGAGGAATAGTATATAATAGTTGAAGTATATGAGAGTGTGTATAAACAGTTAGATTCTTTATTTTAATGTATCTGCATTAATTGGCAATTTATTGATATAAATTATTTATTTTGATCACAATTTTAATAATCAGGTGTTTGACCGCAGTAATTTTGTATGCCTTTTTAGGAAAATATTTACCTAATTCTTTGTGTAGATATAACGCATAAGCGCACTTTATTTCAAAATAAAATTATACTTTCAGAGTTAATGTTTTTATCATTCTTCTGATTTTTAATTATTTGATAACATTAACGTACATTTATTTATATACATTTTGTACTGAATTATGCTATGCCTATGTATCTATAAATGAAGATTTTCAGTTGATTGTACCTTTATGAAACTGTCTGAGAGTAATTCTGTAAATGAGCTTAAAAATAAATTTATTAAAATAATATCGTCTTGATTCGAAAGTGAAATGCGAAATAAAATATTCAATTCGTTATATTTTTCAAAAATCGATATCAAATTTTAATATATAAGTACCGTAGCAAAATCTCCTAATACTGCATATTTATGTCGTGTAATTTGTTTTGAGTATTTTAATTTATATATTTAATAAAACAAATGGTGCAATTGCTTCTACTACCATTATTCAGCGTCCGGCACTACCCAGCATTGCTGACGTCTGGTTCCTAGTGACGTCGCCAGCATATGCGTTATTATTAGTTAGAGCTGAAGTGACGTAACATTGTGCACTAAGGTTCCTAAATATGCTGACTGACGCAACCGCCATTTTGAATCCAACCGGTTCAGCCAGTTATCAACTGCCCGTGCTATTTCTATGAGGCACGCATGTTACATGGCTGATATTTGATACGCAATTTAGCTGTAAAATAGGTACTTCTGCTTCCTAAAAATTGCACCAATTGCAAGGAAGTAACGTAACATATCGTGATTTTCTTGAAATCCTGAGAAGAAAGGAAAACGTAACCCTCTTTTCTCCATGTACTGGCAGTCTGGGTTGCCAAGATGACCGAAGTTGCGCAAGTTTGCATATATAGGGGTCTTATTATACACTATAGGCTACTAAATATACAGGTTGGTGCTTAAGAGGTCATCTTGACTTCCAGTTGAATCGATGGCTGTACATGGCGAAAAGGGTTACTTTGTCGTCCTTTTTCGGATCTCGAGAAAATCGAAACATTCTAGACTGCTTTCTTGAATGATTAGTAGAATTCCTTGAAAGCGAAAGCCCCTATTTTACAGCTAAATTGTGTATCAAATTTCAGTTCTGTAATACGCGTGCGCCATTGAAATTGAACGGGCAGACGGTAACTGGATCAATTGAAGCCAAAATGGCAGATGCACCAGCCCGTATATAGGAGCCTTATTACACGCTGTAATAACCTTGGAAAGCACGTGCCTTAACATTTTGCTTACTGGTGGAACAGCGTCAATTCCAAACGAAGAATCTCTCAAAAAGACAGGCATTTGACATACCCTACCCCAAACAGTTCTATCCCCCTTTGCGGACGGGCGCCAATGTCTGCAAAAGGGGATCGAACTGTTTGCAATAGGGCATGTCAAGTACTTGTCTTTTTGAGAGGTTCTTCATTTGAGATTGACACTGTCTCACACATAAGTAAAATGTTAAGCCAATTGTCGAAGTTCTGATAACTAGGTCAAATGCGAATCTAAAAACACACTGTAGAGCGAACGCACTTACTTTTTAAACGACTAAAACCCGTATAATAAATTGCACCATTTCGATGGTAAAGACCTATCAGAAATTCTATTGTAATCGATCATTCACTACAAATAAGATCGTTTATAAGCAGGTTTGATTGTATATAAGAAATAACAACTTATTGATTTTCTTTAGCATTTCATTGAGCTGTTTATAAGACGGATAATGAAAAATGGACACCCAATTCACACACTTACTTTCAGCTGAACTTTTAGTGGTGTTTTAAATTGTAAAATATTTTTATTCTCTAGAAAAGATTCGTTATAACTCGAATACTTCTTTCAAGAGAAACTTCTATGTTGAAGGCCCAGACCACACGACCAACCCAAGGGTTTATGGTAACGAATTGTGTGGCCGCAGAAAGAAACTTCTATTATGTGAAGCAATACTTCCAAATTCATGCATGCTACTTGTGGAAACATCCTCACGATTAAATGAAACAAGATTCTCAATGTCTGGGATTCTATTTTCGCAGCAAACTATCCAAGGCAAAGAATGAGCATCTATTACCGGCCTAGACAAACAACGACGTCATTAATTTGCAAAATTTCATCATGCTCTTTGCTTATCTCGCACCCCATGAACCGAGAGCTTAAATTTTCCGTTACGACTTCATTCTTCGTCACGTCCTCTAAACCTATTATGCTCTAAGCAATCGTCTTTCAGAGAAAAGTAAGACAATAGTATGATATTAGAAGTAAGTTAGTGTGAAGGAATAAGGGCATTTATTTTGAGGCGTAAATATAAGTTAATGTATTTTGAGATATTTTTCCTCTTAAATTTGATTGCTGTGTAAAACTAAACACTAGTAATTACGCCTATCATAGACAGGAAAAATAACGCTTTCAAAGAATAAAATTTTGATGTTTTTAGTAATTTTTATTTATTTAACAATGTATGGAGCTTATTGTCGTCTTAATTGAAAATAAGCTTAGTTAGGTTATGCCCCGTAGTGAATACAGTAAGTATGCGAAGTTTCAGCTTTCTGGTCACCAAAGAATTCTTGAGGATTTGTAAATAATTGTATGCCAGGAGTTAGTTTTCAGTAGCGTCTGGAAAGCATTTTCAAATAAAGCCATTTTCTCAATACATTGGAGGGCAACATTGGATTAATACATTGGATTACAAGTGGAAAATCCTACTCGGTTAGAATTTTTCACGTAATTGATGTTATAATTAAGTAAATACTCAACCTTCTGTGTCACCAGGGGACATATGGAATGTTTAAAAAATATTTTGGAAAAGCCATAATTTTCGCTACTGCTGGAGGGCAAAGGGATAACGCGGTTCAGTTAGGTTTTGTCCTGTAATCGATACTATAAATGTGCTATATTTAAGCCTTCCAAGTTACTGGGTTTGCTACACTGTGTGTAAAGACATTTCGACATTAATTATTTAGTTTTTTCCCGGGAGAAATCGAAAATCCGACCGTGGTAAATTCTGCTTGTTAATTTGACTATTGATGTTGCTAAGGAATTGGTCATTTGAGATGCGTTTTTTATTTGTTGCATTTACATTGTATCATCGCAAATATAAAAGAGTGATAACCTGATGGATAGCAGTTATACAAGAAATTGGAATACTCAAATTTTAACACAAAACACTTCCTTGAAGAAATATAACATGTGTGAGTTTGGCAACGGCTTTTTGAAGGAAATTTTTTGTGGTATTTTCTTACAAACAGTAGATTTATTTATTGTACTCAAATTTTGTTCAAACCAATAATCAACTCAATAACAGATAAATTCCAATACCGAAAAATAAACTCTTATATACTGTCAAATTCAATCTATAGCTTTTCAATAGCTGATTATTTTCTATCTTCAATAATTTATAAAAAGAAAAAAGTACATATTGTGATTAATAGTTTAGATTTAAACGATATGTTTAGTTACTGTACATGGTGGACAGAGTTTGAAAATTTCTATTTTCTGTTTACTACCTTCAATATAAATTTATGGCTAAATTTAAGTAAAGTTAAATTAAAAACATATATCATAGTTGTGGATTTCCGATAATAATTTATCTATTACCCAGGGAAAGTTGCTAAAACTATAAAATGTGTATAATCGGTTTATAATAGAATTTTTTTTAAATGATACAAATTTTCAAAAAATGTATTTTCTTTTATTTGATATGCGTATATGTTGTAAATTTCTACAAATGGAGCATGAGGTTCAGTTGAATTCAAAATGATATGTGTAATATAACAGCGTACACAATATTTGAGAAGATTATTTTGTTGCTTTTTAACTGTTTCCCAAACACTTATGTGAAAAGTTTGGAAATAGTATGTATCTGAAATGCCGGGATGTTTTAAGTTTTAAATATAAACATTAATTAGAGTTATCAAATTCTATCATATTACATATTAAGCTATTTGCTTAACTAAACAAAACATGCAATTTTTATACCATTCGTTGTAAAATACTTTGTGAATAATAATGTCAAAGGTAATTAAATATAATTCATGACAGTTTTGTAAAAGCATAACATGTTTGGGATAACCGGGCAAGCCTCGGATCAAACCGTCAAAAAATTGCTATTGTGAGACTGAAAAGGTTTAAGACCTTCAAGTTTTATTTCATCAACGTCTGAGCTATAATATAGAGTGATGGATAATATAGAGACTAAAATGTAGAGACTATAATATAGAGACCGAAAAATTATCCTCTTTACTATCCTCTTATTACTGTATCTTATTACTCTTTCTAAAGATACAGAGTATGAGATCATTTACACTTATTACTTACACAGCCGTACTACTGCAGTAGGTAGCATTTTCAGGTTCAATTCAGAAGACCCAGATTCAATCCCCTTTTCTCGACTACAGTTGTTTTAAGCCAAATAATTTAATCTTTCACGGAAGTGAAAGTTATATCAATTTATTTTATAATCTAGCGTCTACTAATACCAAAGATGTATGATGTGATAGATGTATGAGTCCACTCTGTTGATAAGAGCTTGCAATTCCATCCTAGTAGCTCAACTGAGAGAAGTCGGTGGACCAAATCCGCGGTTTGGTTCGCGGCTGAGATAGGGATGTTATTTATAGTAGAGCCCGAACAAAATATCCCTTCAGGCTAGTGAAATGAGGACGGTGATTTTAAAGGACTCTAATACGACTAGCAAGAATTCATGGGACTCTGGGATACTGAGCAGTGAGCATCGATTTAAAATCGGGAAAATGACTACCATACAGGAAGATAACCTGGAGGATGAAAGTAGCGACAGTAAGTTAACGTAACGTATAATTAACAGGATATAGTCAATCAGATTGTCTTGTTGAATGTCAATCAGTTTGTCTTGTTGAATTTCAATCAGTTGGTCATGTTGCATGTCAATCAGATTGTTTTGTTGAATATCAATCTGACATTAAAGGGAGGATAAGGCAGAGCCTACTTTGACTACAAAATGTTGCAATTCCGTCTTAGTAGCTCAATAGGAAAGCCATTGACTAGCGAATGCGAATATCCACAGTTCCATTATAGTCTGGGACAACACGTTTCTATACAGATGATATACATTGTACAAAATATCCCTTCAGGCTAGTGAAATGAGGGCGGTGATTTTAAAGGACTCTAATACGACTAGCAAGAATTCATGGGACTCTGGGATACTGAGTAGTGAGCATCGATTTAAAATCGGGAAAATGACTACCACACAGGAAGATAACCTGGAGGATGAAAGTAGCAACAGAAAGTTAACGTAAGGTATAATTAACAGGATATAGTCAATCAGGTTGTCTTGTTGAATGTCAATCAGTTTGTCTTGTTGAATGCCAAAAAATTGTTGCAATTCCGTCTTAGTAGCTCAATAGAAAAGCCATTCACTAGCGAATGCGAATATCCACAGTCCCATTATCGGCTGGGACAACACGTTTCTATTCAGGTGATATACATTGTTTACCTTAAGCTGTTTCACACGTTATACACTTGAAAGCCTTCGGGTCAATCGTGTGGTCTGGGTTTTTCACACGTTATACACATAGGGCGCGGTAGCCTAGTGGTTAATGCGCGGGAATTGTACTCGGTAGACCCGGGTTCGATTCCCGTCATTGCCAAAATTTCCGCCGTGTTCACGCGGAATACGATCACGTTAAACATGTGGGCCCTTAAGTCATTCCGAGAGGTTGGTGGTAGCAGAAGGTGGGCACGGTCCCCGTGGATGCCTCCCTCACTGGGTCCCGGTCTAAATTGGGTGGCACTTCCCGGCCGTCCAAACGGTTACCTTACATCTTTCTGGTAGGTTGGACGGTCGGGATCTCAACAACAACAACACGTTATACAGTTTATTCATCTCTGGCCACACATTAAGTTGCTGTAAGCCTCTGAGCCAGTCGTGCGGTCTGGGTCTTCAACACTTTATTCATCTAACACATTAATGCATTACCAAAATGAAAATAATAAAATTCCATGCAGCTTAATTATTCACTTTAGTTTTTCTCAAATAACGTTTTATCGGTGAACAATTAACTTATACTCAGGGAATAATTAAGAACTAGCAGTAAAATATCCACTTTTGGTCAATAAGTAATGAAGAAAATCCCCTTTCACTGCTTAATACCTAATGCAAATGCATTCAGAATTAATGGGATTGATTTCTATATGTTTGCAGTTAATTGAGAGTCACTTACCATATTTTCTTTCTTGTATTAATCCTGGGTAAACACGAAATTAAATTTGTGGTTAATAGAAAAATTATGCAAAGGACTCAATATCTCTTGTTGCTTCTGAGGAACAATTTGCTGATTTGCATTTAATTAATCGATGCGTTTAAGTTATCTATTTTCGATTTTATAATTTGAGTAACATATCATTATCTACTATTTAAGAGTAATTATAAGTCAACTTCAGGTAATAACAATTTAATCTCTTACAGAAGTATTATATATTCATGTAATTGATAATTGTAAGACTTTTATAAATTAGTAAGAAATTAGAATAGCAAAAATAGTACTATCGAAACGGAGCATAAAATAAAATTGAAAATGAATCTACAGATAATACTTGATCAATTTCTGGTAAACATGCCGTCTTTTAGTCATGTTATTTTAAGTATTTTGTACATGCACATGCTAATAAATGTTTTTATAAATACACTAATGTTATATTGGTGAAAATTTAAAACTCTGCTATAGTGAATATGTGAATGTTTCAATTTTGTAAACGGAATATTTTAGACCTATTCAATATGGGGTGTAGTATTTATAGCTTTGTGATTCACAAAATTATGTTCAAAATTGAATTTTTAAAAATTTATATAATGCAAATATATTTATTGTAAACGCACTGAAAAACACTTTTAAGAGTATTTTATTGAAACAATCTAGATATATTTTTAACTGAATGTAGTATTTATCAGCATTTTTAATTTTGTCAGTAAAGATAATTTTCAAAGGAATTAATTTACTCATTTCCTACATGAGTTGCAATTATCGTCTCTATATTAAGTAGGAAATTATGTGTTTCCGATGAATTGCAATACTTTGACAATGTAGCTAATAAAAATTCTAGTTAATAAAATGTATTTGTCATGCTTTACAAAACAGGTATGCACATGCTAGCCATTCTTGGTTGTATATTTGAAATGACGCATTTTGGTTATTACACAATAAATTTTTCTTTAAATACACCATATCCTCATAAAGTAAAAACGAAAAATATATAAAATAAAATAATGCATGTTTCTTTCATCCATGAAATATCTCTCTCTCATTTTATCAGATCATAATGTGAAAAATATTTTCATCCTTAAGCAATTACATGGAGATTCTTTTCAGTCCGGAGCATAAAACACCAATAAAAGAAACTCCCTGAAACCATCAATTTTCCCGACATTCCATTGCGTGTGTGCATCTCAACATTGATTTCTCTTTGTGTTTTTGCAATCAAAAAACATCCACTGCATTCTGGCGATTTAGGAATGGGTGGAGCCGTATTCCTCCGCAAATGCCCCCCAAAGCAATCGAAATGCCCGGCGAATGGGGCCATTGAAAACGGAGCACCACTTCAAACTTTAATTGTGCTCCCCTGGGGCCGAAATGCGTGTCATGCAACATTTCATATCGCGTGCTCCTTATCAATCACCTACACGTAGGTTTCCAAAACGGAGAAAAATTTCATTTGGGCTTTAGAAGTTTCCCACGGGCTTTCATACGCAACACGATACCTTAAACGTTTCTGGGACTAAATTCAAAACTCTTAAATTTGAGTTGCATCAACTAAATATGTAATAATCCGGAAAAATGTGTTTATTTTTTAGGATTTATTTTTACTTTCCTTATATGCATAATGTATAAGGAAAGTATTGTGAAGGAGTCGAAAATCCAAATTCGAGTTTTCGATGGGAGAGCACGTTTCATGCATCCCTGATAGCGAATCAAACATTTTTGATGTGATGTCTGTGTGTATGTGTGTGTATGTGTGTGTCTGTGAATGTATGTGTGTAGGTGTGTTTGTCAGTGAGTCTGTGGAGACGATATCTCACGAGTAAATGGAGCGATTCGAATGAAATTTTGTACAAAAATCACAATTCGTGAATACTGGAAGCCTATTGTTTTTAAATGGAATCGAAAGTTCAGAATCCCTCTAAATTTTCGAGTGAAATTTTGAAGAAATCATCAAAAAGTCAAAATCTTTAATAAAGTTACGCAAATAGACATTTCTTATGTAATTTTTCCTTAGAAAACTATTCACACAAACTTTAGATCGCTAGCATGAACAGTTCTCAAGATATTGCACATTTTTAGAATAAATTTATCAAAAAATCCCAAAAATTAAATAAAATCTATTAATTGTTGAGAAACCTGTTTATTTTTCATATGTAATATCATGCGTTATATTGGGTGACACCATTCTCGTGGATCTAGCTCATTCCATACATGAGAAAATGTACTTTGAGTAATATTTTTGTATTTGGACGGCAATAGTCATTTATATGCAATAAGAATAACTTATTTCTCCGTACATAACGCTTGGCGAGATTTTGGCGACGAATTTGGCGGAATGTCGCCAACTTAGCGACTTTTTAAAATGTTGCCAAATTAACAAAAATCTCGCCAAATGGACGCTGAATCAATGAAAATGACCACTGATTGACGAGAAATCAATATCTTGGAAGGAATATAAGTATCTACTAGAAGAAAAACCTATTTTTTTACTGTAAAAGTAGTAAATTCATTGCATTATATAAGGCACGTCATGTGTTGCACACATCAGATTTTTTGTTGAGTGATGCGTTTCAATGAGGACAGTTCCATACTTTAATATTTTTCTGCCTGTTATCTGGCTAAAAGTAATTAAGGGAACCGAGATTTAATAAATATTCAAAACATTAATTTTACTTGAAGTAGCTTAAAAAGTAAAATAGGCTCTGATGATTACAATATTACATATTTTACGTATCTTCCACCTTAAGAAAAATAAAAATATGTAAACAGCAACTAAGCGTTAAGATGTAAATATCAATTTAAACGTCCATTCTAAAGACCGTTAAAACTGTAATTTCTCGAAACGTGTTTTTCCTGCTTTGTTACGCGTATGTAAATTCTACAGCATCTATATTTATAAAATTTTGTAACAGCAAAAAATTATATTATGCATCTAGGGAACTTAAAGTATTCTACTTATATAACTATTCTACTTATATAACTATACTTATATAACTTTTTCAAAAATGTGTATAAGTGTTCAGAAATTAGTATGTAAGTATAATATTTCAGATTCTAAAATACCAAACAATTTAAGCATGATAGTTTAGATTCACTGATGCACAATCATAATGTTTATGTTGAAGCAAAATTTCACGACTGTAGATACGGATTTAGAATTACGGATTAGAAAGCAGTAAAAGACACAAATTGAGAAAATGCTTTTTGAAAAACTTTTTAATTCCATTCTTGTATAGATATTTAACCATATTTTTTCTATTTTTAATGAAATTAAAGGTACATAAATTGTACCTGTTTTTTTTGTGAGCAAATAAAGGAAAATAATGTTTTTTGAATGCTTATTAGGTAGGTCTCGAATTCCTTAAACAGTTTGAGTGCCATCAATACGCATGCTATATAACTCGTAAACAAAATTGAATCTTGAAAAATAGAGAAACTTAGGTTTCATTGAGCCAATTGAATTTCCTAAACAATCTGATATATTTTATTCGATTTATCTTCACTCATCAAATATTTTACTAGATTTATCTTCATTCATTCAACAAATATTTTATTCGATTTATCTTTATTCGAAACTTATCATCATTGAAATCAATATAGATAGTTATTAGAAACTCAATTAATTCAATTTTTTTAATATTTCAATTTCATAGGAAGCAAACTCTTTATCATATTTTGCAAATAGGTCATTTTCTGAACTAGACAGTATGCATTTGCCTTCCAATTAAGCAACATAATATCTTCAATATAAATGTTAGTAATTTACACACGTTACTATCGTTTGTCGAATGGCAACAAATCTATATAAATAAAAATGAAAATCTGTCTGTCTGTCTGTCTGTCTGTCTGTCACACCATCACGGGAGAACGGCTGAACCGAATTTGATGAAATTTTGTGGGTAGCCCAGAAATAGCCCTTCTTAAAATTATATCCATGTTTTGAGTTTCTACGACCAGTGGTTCTCGAGATATTAGTAAAAAACGAAATTTTCGTTTGTCTCATCGTCACGGAAAAACGGCTGAACCGAATTTAATGAAATTTGGTGGATAGCCTTGAAATATCCCCCCATAAACTTTGTCCAAGTTTCGAGTTTCTAAGTCCTGGGGTTGTCGAGATATTAATGAAAAACCGAACTTTTTCCTAGGAGTTCTACTCCCTAACTCCGTGGTTTATCCAAACGAAAAGCTTGAAAATCGTTTGAAAGTGAATTAAAATTTAATCTCTGAGTTTGATGGGAGATTTTTTGCGTTAATTAGTCACTTTCTGAAAACATGAATTGTTTGAAACATGATTTAAAAGGGAAATCTATCTCCATGGTTCATGGTTTATTTAAAACAAGCTTTTACGGAACAATGAGAAGTATAGAGAAATCAAAATCGTTATTTAATTTCGCAGTTTATGTTATAAGACATCACATATTTAACATGTTATAAGATTCTATCTTATATCATGTTACTCAGAAACGCAATTAAATTAAATCTGTCTGTTAATTTTATTAATTATTTTTTCGATTTGAATAATAAATAAATGGATATAAAAATATATTTTAGAAAAGAACGATTTGATTTTTCTTATAGCATTTTTGACTGGATAATATCAATTACGGTCTTCAGGTTTAAAGATTATTATTATTTATATTTTCGGGGATTATTGATTCAAGGATTATTGATATTTTCAAGTTATTATGCAATTATTTTATTATGACAAAAATTGTTTAAACTCATATATTGTATGTTGTACGAATCTTCTACAAATACACGTGTATATCTGTTAATCTACGAGAATATAAGTAGTACAGGTATATTGACATATGTTTTGATATATATTGGCATATATTGGAATCAATTACGACCTTCTGGTATAAAGAGTACGGATATTATTGATGTTTTCAATTTATTACGTCATCTCTTTTATTTTGGCAAATATTTTTGAGACGCATATTGTAATACGGGTAATCTTCTACTAACACATTGGCATATTTTCTGATCTGTGACAATATAATTAGTACGGGGTTGCATATATTCATTCAATTCCTATTTTTTCTTCTGTAAATTTGCTTACAAAAGGGGGCAGGATGTTTTATTCTTCAGATCTGATCGTGAAGATAATTTTGCATAGTGAGAACATATATTCGTAAACTTCTCTTTAGGAGCAATAAATTTAATATTTTAACAGAATTTGCGCATGATTGCGAACTTTAAGTTTCTTTAAATTATACACTCCGTACGAATAACGGGTGTGCTGTTAGTGGTTAATAAATTTTAACATTTTAGGAGGATATATCATGTTGCTCGGCATCGCAATTAAATTAAATGTGTTTGTTAATGTTTTTATTATTTTTTTTCGATTTAAATAATAAATAAATGGATAAATGAATATAAAAGTATATCTTATGAATGGACGGTTTGATTTTTCTTTTAATTATATTAATTGCTGACACTGCGTACATCAATTTCATTTATTTTGGCAAAGAGTTTTCAAGCTTATATCGTATTTAGCTACTAAACTCATATATTGTGTTTAGCCAATAAATTCATATAGCCGATTGTTGAAACAGAAAAAGAGTAGAGCGGGTATATCTTCTAATACAATTGTAGTCCTTTCATTTAGTATATTGAAACGGGATAAGAATGTTTCATTCAGATCTGCAAATTCAAAGCTACGAATTTGGAGGGATATCGCTAATTTGACAACTTTTCTTAAACTTTGCCAAATTGACGGAAATGTCGCCAAATTGATATAAACGACACACAAACAGCTGCCAGGGCGCGGTAGCCCATTGGTTAGCGCGCTGGAGTTGCACTCGGTAGACCCGGGTTCGATTCCAGCTGCTGCCAAAACTGCCGCCGTGTTCACGCGGAGTACGATCACGTTAAACATGTGGGTCCGTAAGTCCTTCCGAGAGGTTGGTAGTAGGGGAAGGAGGGTACGGTCCCTGTGGATGCCTCCCCCACTGGGTTCCGGTCTAAATTGGGTGGCACTTCCCGGCCGTCCAAACAGTTACCTTACACCTTTCTGGTAGGTCGGACGGTCTGGGTCTCAACAACAACAACACAAACAGCTGCCATAAACCTTCGGGTTGGTCGTGTGGCTTGGGTCTTCTACATATCAATGGAATTTTTTTTTGTTTTGTTAGAAGAGAGTATTGAAATGATGTTTGGTTAGCATTTATCTGTCAGACCAACCATCCTACTTAGTAATACATTTAGCGAATTTTTAAAATGTCACCAAATTGATAAAAATGTTTTCAAATCTATAAAAATATCTTGAAATTGATAAAATTGCGCTACATAAATGATATTAATTGTTTTTTGTTAGGGGATAGTATTGTGATGACATTTCGTCAATTTGTCGCAAAGTGGAACTGTCAGTTCTACAGTCCCACTCGGCGATAAATTTGGCGATTTTTTAAAATGTCGCTAATTTGACGAAACTGTCGCCAAATGTTCCATAGAAATATAACTATTTAGACGATATTTTTTCTACCAATTTATTTGAAGCAAATGATATCATGTCGCTTAGCAACGGATTTAAATCCAATGTGTTTATGCGGCAGACGATTTTTATTAAATCCTTTCCGATTTGAATAATGAAGATATGTATATAAAATAAATTTCATTGCCATTTCATTTTGGACTGGATAATATCAATTATACTCTTCAGGTTTAAACATTATTATTATTGATATTTTCCGGAATTATTGATTCAGGGATTATTGATATTTTTAAGCTATTACGCCATTGTTTTATTGCGGCAAAAATTGCTGACACACGTATATTGTACGTTGTACGAGTAATCTTCTAGGAATGCACGGGTATATCTTCTAACCTACGAGAATATAAGTAGTACAGGTATATTGGCATATATTTTGACATATATTGGCATATATATTGGAATCAAGTACAGTCTTCTGGTATGAAGATTAAGGGGATTAATTATATATTCAATTTATTACGTCGTCTGTTGTATTTTACCAAAAAAACATTTGTGACTCATATTGCAAAACGGGTAATCTTCTACTAATAATCGGACATTATAAGTTGTACGTGTATATCTTCCCATATAATTTTAGCACTTTAATTTTGACATATATTGGAATTAATGACTGTCTTCAGATTTAAAGATTACGGGTTTATAGGTATTATACATGTAATCTACTAATACAGGTTATATTTTCTAATATTCGCGTATATAATTAGTACGGGTCCCATACAATTTTAACGCTTTATTTTGCATATATTGATTCAATTCCATATTTTTTTTTTATATTTGCTTACATAAGGGGTCCAAGATGTTTTATTCTTCAGATATGTCCATGAAGATAATTTTATATAGCGAGAACAGAGATTCTTAAACCTCTTTTTAGGAGCATTATATTAAATATTTTAACAGAATATTTTGATTAAACATGTCATTTAGTATACTATAAGAATTTGGGCATAATTATGAATTTCAAGTTTCTTTATATTATATACTCCGTACGAAGAACGGGTATGCTGCTAGTATATTATATTTTTAACGTAAAAATAAAATTTCCAACGCATGACAATGCAAAATAGAGGTATTATAATAATATTGAAGTGGTCATGCCTTCTCGGACCTCATTGACGAAATGTAGGTCTTCCGTATGTTGTGGGATGTGAATAATCCGGTGGATATTGGAGCGGAGTAATCAGGACGGTAAGAATTTTTATACGTATGATATGGTAATTATCTTGAATCTAGTGTGATACTATTCATTTTTCAAAGAAAGAAATTGTACTTTGTTATGAACCTAAATGAGCATTCTTAACCATATCTGCGTTCCTACCGTCTTGGAATCTTTTTACGCATGTGCGACTTTCCCTTATAAAAGTCGAGTCTTCATGTTGGTTTGATGGATGTAGCTCTTCCTTTCTTGGTTCCATATTTACTTCTATGTCCGATCGGGTGCTTCTATCTTTGGAAATGTGGGAGATTGACCATTGAGTTACATTGGTGCCGTGAGCGTTGCCCGGGTCGTAAAAGCAGCTTTATACGGGAAAGGGGTGTCGCAATCCACCCCTACTATCATATGCAAATCATGTGGTCACTCCTCTTCTCACTTCTCTTTTCATCATGTATATATATATATATATATATATATATATATATATATATATATGGGTTTTTGCTGTTCGGTAATTGATGGTATTAAGGCCATTCCATGTATAAGTATCGGCTTCCGGGAGTGTCGCCATGGCATAAAGCATTGCTTAACCGGAGAGTGGGGGTCACAACTCCCCCTGGCCACTTGTGATACTTTTCGTTTTTCACTTCCATCTTTTGATTTTCTGTACTTAGGTATTCTTTTTGGAAAAAAAAATATATATATATATATATATATATATATATATATGAGAAGCTGCAACTCGAAAAACCCAACTTTCCAAAAAACCTACAAAATAAAAGTATAAAATATCAAATCTTCAATCATATGGAAAAAAAATATAAATTACGAGTCATCAAGTTAAAGAAAGTCAACAAATTTCAATGGTATAGTAACGATAATAGAATAAACATAAAAAATCAAACATTATTGCTATACACGTGGACGTAAAGGCTAGGCCCTAAAAATAGAATTGTTCACATCGCCGAAACTCTTCTTCTGGTACAAGTATTTTGACGAAGCAAAAAAATATATATGTTTCTGAAGAAACAGATAGATTATATCTATAAACAATTTCTATGTGGACACCATACATAAAGAGGGAAAAATAAAGGAAACAAGAATACATGGAAAAAATCATACATATGCCCGAACCAGTCGAACCCTGGAATCCTGAATGAAAAGACCAGTGTTACCATTCGTAAAGGAAAAAGAAATCATCTCCTGTTGCCATTCGTAAGAAATGAAAAACAGTAATGCGAAAAGGTCAGAAACAGTAATAATATACAAAAAGAGCTACAAAAAAGTGGGACTAATAATAGTAAGACTTATTTGAGGGCGTTTTTGAGGATGTAAAATTTTAAAAGAGTTTAAGAAGTTGTAAAAATAAAAGTAATATTAATGCAAGAGAAAGGTGATGTCTAGCTAATATAAGATACTATGAATATAATTCAAGAAAATTCAGCTAATATAAACTTTTTAACTATACCATTTTTTATTTACTAAATAAGAGGGATATTTATATAAATTGATGGTAATTTTGAGATTATTTATATGCTTAGCATGAAATTATATATATATATATATATATATATATATATATATATATATATATATATATATATATATATATATATATATATATATATATATATATATATATATATATATATATATATATATATATATATATATATATATATATATATATATATATATATATATATAATATATAAAGTGGAAAATGGAAGTAATTAAAGATTTTGAAGTGTTATAGCATATATGCGCAAAACAGCTACAAATACTATACAGATATAAATATAAAAAAGTATAAAAAGAATTTTAGAATGGAAAAAAAAGAAAGGCTTAGTGAGAAGCTTACTTAATGGCGGTAAGGGGTTGTGACCTTACACCCCAGTTGTCAACAAGCTGGTCATAAATGCCGCGGCATTGCACTCCTGGACGCCAGCCTGAAGCCAACCCCCGGAGTGACAATAAAAATTATCACAAGACCGTTAAAAAAGAAAAGTCAAATGGTAATATGAAGACTTTCACTGGATGAGCAACTAGTCCTTTAGACCACAATGACCTGTATATAACTTTGTGTTATCTTTCAAGTGTTAACTTTGTGTTATCAAGCAATACCCCATTCCTTTTATGCTACAGCAATACCCCATTCCTTTTATGCTACATTATATTGATAATTTATACAGTAAAAATCAGGATTATTGTTCAAAGTTAAAATCTATTCTATATCATTTAGCAAATGAAGGTTCGCATAATATGAATAACAGGACCGCAGAACGATAACACAAAGTTATATACAGGCCATTGTGGTCTAAAGGACTAGTTGCTCATCCAGTGAAGGTCTTCATATTGCCATTGGACTTTTCTTTTTTAACGGTCTTGTGATAATTGTTATTGTCACTCCGGGGGTTGGCTTCAGCCAGGGCTGGCGTCCAGGAGTGCAATGCCGCGGCATTTATGACAAGCTTGTTGACAACTGGGGTGTAAGGTCACAACCCCTTACCGCCATTAAGTAAGCTTCTCGCTAAGCCTTCCTTCTTTTTCCATTCTCAAATTCGTTTTATACTTTTTTATATTTATATATATATATATATATATATATATATATATATATATATATATATCAAATATGCAAAAATGGGAAAAATACTGTTCAAAGAAGAATAGCATATTATGCATCCAAAAACTAATATACAAAATGTACTATAATTTTTAAATTCATAAAAATATCTTATCAATAAAATGTTTGATATAAAACATATTAAATTATTCAAGACAAAAGTATATTGAAAAACAATATTTTGTGCCGTTCTAACTTGACAAATTTAACTCATTAGTGTAAACATAATTTTTGTTGCAATGCATTAATTACGAATTTAATGTAATAATTATGATGCTTTAATTGTATTTTTATTCCGCTTTTAATATTTTCATTATTGAAATTTACCAAGTTTATGAATAAATAATTAAATCAGCTTTACATCTCCATGCATTTCAGTTCGATTAAAATGGAGATAGTTCTCATACATTTTTATGAAAGTTTATTTTTATAAAACTGCATAAAGACACTGGATTTATTTTAAATTTTTTTTTTCTTTTAACATAATTTTTTTTCATTCTGTTATTCTTCCATTCAAAATATAAGAACATTTATTCATAAATAAAATTGTATTTTTAAAACGAGTAACATCTTTTATTCATGTTTTATTCACATAATTATTATTTTGCATGTTACAAGTGTTTATCATTAAATGCATCAAAAGATGCATTTTACGTTATATATCTCATATTAAATATTTCTGTAACATATAATATGGAAATATAAAATATGTAAATGCTATAAAAATATGGGTTTCATAGCATTCATATATCAAATTCATCTATCTCTATAAATATATCTATATTAAAAAAAAAAGTTAACTGCAGCCGCCGCTGTGCAGACAAAATTCTTTGGAAATGCTCTGCCAAAGCTAGTGCTGGACCTTACGGCATCTAATGATTGCCAATTCTGCATGATGGTGGAGAAAATTATGTCCTATGTCGCTTAATGCTTTAGTTAGAATCGGATGTACATTTCTGTATTTTATAAAATTTTGAAATGAAGCATTTATTTTTGCACCATTTTCCTCCATTTATCTTCAAAGTCTGGCTATTGTCGTATACGCTGCTGCCATATTAATAAATGTAATATATAAATAATGTAAACAATTAAAAATAAATTACAATTTGTAATATAACTAATTACCTTTAATTAACTTTTAATGAAAACTTTTTTCTTTTATTTATTCCGGTATTTATAAACTCTTTATTTTATTGTATTTTTTTGTTTGGCTGCTTCCAATCACACTGTATAGGGTAATGTTCGCCAGCGCCATTGAACATAAGTCATACCTAGAGTGGGTTTCAAACCACAGATCTGCTAACCAACCAGACGAATCACCTTCTATCCACTAAGCTGAGGGTTAAGAAATTCTTCTCTTTTATAATTGAATGGTACCTTACAATATCGAAATATTATATTTTAAGATGCGTTTTGGAATTCAACGTATGCCCGTATTAATCTTATTTTCAGTTATATCACCATTGAAATTTCTATTATAATATGACCTATCTTACTGAAAATAAATATTTAAGAGCTGTTGTTTCCAGTTCGGAAAATGGCTCTGTTCCGAGAATAGTTCTAGAACGATATTCGTTGTATGTCACGTGTTTGGTTATTGCCTTTTAAGATATATTGTTATGCTTTAAAGATACTTAATGTTAGAAGTTTACACGAAGCAATTTCGGGGTTTCTCTGGATTGTGATATATACAGTTTGTCCTGAAACAAATGCTTACTTTTCACAGCACTTCAATGATTTAAAATGTGTTTCAGTTATGTTGAGGGATAAATATTAAACCGATATTTAAGTGGAGTTGTTTGGAATAGTAAAACTATTTGAAAGTTATTGTAATAGTTTGAATTTTGAATTTACCGTATTGTTATAGGCTGAGTCATGAAATGATTATTGAGAAATGAGGATAACATAATATTGAGAACAATAAGAATAGTAATTATAAATCAAACTCAAATGATAAATTTCAAATCCAAAACGGTATATCATTATTTTAAGCCATTATTTGTAGTTGCTGTCTCTATTTGAATTCGTTCTACATTGGGTGGCTCTCTTCCAAAATTCCAAGCAGATACTTCACAATTTCGGGTGTGGTCCTTATGGATGTCTTCCCCACTGGGTTCCGGTTTAAATTGGGTGGCACTTTCCGGCCGTCCAAACAGTTACCTTACACCTTTCTGGTAGGCCGGACGGTCTGGGTCTCAACAACAACAATTTCAGGTAGATGAGCACAGACTGAGTCGTAAGACATTAACTTCCCATTACAGTGCCTGATATGTAGACGTACAGTCTAATTTGTCTGCAGTGCCATTCAACAATGCAACGAGATGAATCATGCGAGATGATTGCATGGGAGTGTGAGTCAATTGGGATTGACCTCAGCCTATGATTTGCTTAATTCAGTATTGAAGTCAAATCACTTAGTCTGATTGAGTGAATGTTCAACTCAATTTCATGGATGTTCGAAACGTGTGAATCTATCGAAAATCAAAGTTCGAATTTTCAACACTGTACAGATTAATTTGTTTGCAGTGCCATTCAACAATGCAACGAGATGTATCACGCGAAATGATTGCATGATATTGTGAGTCGATTGGGAGTGACCTCAGCCAATGCGTTGCTTAATTCAGTATTGAAGTCAAATCACGTAGCCTCATTGAGTGACTGTTTAACTCAATTACCAGGGATGTTCGAAATGTGTGAATCTGTCGAAAATCAGAGTTCTAATTTTCAACACTGTATACAGATTAATTTGTTTGCAGTGCCATTCAACAATGCAACGAGATGTATCGCGCGAAATAATTGCATGGGATTGTGGGTCGATTGGGAGTGACTCTAGCCCCAATGCGTTGCTTAATTCAGTATTGAAGTCAAATCACGTAGTCTCATTGACTGAATGTTCAACTCAATTATCAAGGATGTTCGAAATGTGTGAATCTGTCGAAAATCAGAGTTCTAATTTTCAACACTGTATACAGATTAATTTGTTTGCAGTGTCATTCAACAATGCAACGAGATGTATCGCGCGAAATGATTGCATGGGATTGTGGGTCGATTGGGAGTGACTCTAGCCCCAATGCGTTGCTTAATTCAGTATTGAAGTCAAATCACGTAGTCTCATTGACTGAATGTTCAACTCAATTATCAAGGATGTTCGAAATGTGTGAATCTGTCGAAAATCAGAGTTCTAATTTTCAACACTGTATACAGATTAATTTGTTTGCAGTGCCATTCAACAATGCAACGAGATGTATCGCGCGAAATGATTGCATGGGATTGTGGGTCGATTGGGAGTGACTCTAGCCCCAATGCGTTGCTTAATTCAGTATTGAAGTCAAATCACGTAGTCTCATTGACTGAATGTTCAACTCAATTATCAAGGATGTTCGAAATGTGTGAATCTGTCGAAAATCAGAGTTCTAATTTTCAACACTGTATACAGATTAATTTGTTTGCAGTGCCATTCAACAATGCAACGAGATGTATCGCGCGAAATGATTGCATGGGATTGTGGGTCGATTGGGAGTGACTCTAGCCCCAATGCGTTGCTTAATTCAGTATTGAAGTCAAATCACGTAGTCTCATTGACTGAATGTTCAACTCAATTATCAAGGATGTTCGAAATGTGTGAATCTGTCGAAAATCAGAGTTCTAATTTTCAACACTGTATACAGATTAATTTGTTTGCAGTGCCATTCAACAATGCAACGAGATGTATCGCGCGAAATGATTGCATGGGATTGTGGGTCGATTGGGAGTGACTCTAGCCCCAATGCGTTGCTTAATTCAGTATTGAAGTCAAATCACGTAGTCTCATTGACTGAATGTTCAACTCAATTATCAAGGATGTTCGAAATGTGTGAATCTGTCGAAAATCAGAGTTCTAATTTTCAACACTGTATACAGATTAATTTGTTTGCAGTGCCATTCAACAATGCAACGAGATGTATCGCGCGAAATGATTGCATGGGATTGTGGGTCGATTGGGAGTGACTCTAGCCCCAATGCGTTGCTTAATTCAGTATTGAAGTCAAATCACGTAGTCTCATTGACTGAATGTTCAACTCAATTATCAAGGATGTTCGAAATGTGTGAATCTGTCGAAAATCAGAGTTCTAATTTTCAACACTGTATACAGATTAATTTGTTTGCAGTGCCATTCAACAATGCAACGAGATGTATCGCGCGAAATGATTGCATGGGATTGTGGGTCGATTGGGAGTGACTCTAGCCCCAATGCGTTGCTTAATTCAGTATTGAAGTCAAATCACGTAGTCTCATTGACTGAATGTTCAACTCAATTATCAAGGATGTTCGAAATGTGTGAATCTGTCGAAAATCAGAGTTCTAATTTTCAACACTGTATACAGATTAATTTGTTTGCAGTGCCATTCAACAATGCAACGAGATGTATCGCGCGAAATGATTGCATGGGATTGTGGGTCGATTGGGAGTGACTCTAGCCCCAATGCGTTGCTTAATTCAGTATTGAAGTCAAATCACGTAGTCTCATTGACTGAATGTTCAACTCAATTATCAAGGATGTTCGAAATGTGTGAATCTGTCGAAAATCAGAGTTCTAATTTTCAACACTGTATACAGATTAATTTGTTTGCAGTGCCATTCAACAATGCAACGAGATGTATCGCGCGAAATGATTGCATGGGATTGTGGGTCGATTGGGAGTGACTCTAGCCCCAATGCGTTGCTTAATTCAGTATTGAAGTCAAATCACGTAGTCTCATTGACTGAATGTTCAACTCAATTATCAAGGATGTTCGAAATGTGTGAATCTGTCGAAAATCAGAGTTCTAATTTTCAACACTGTATACAGATTAATTTGTTTGCAGTGCCATTCAACAATGCAACGAGATGTATCGCGCGAAATGATTGCATGGGATTGTGGGTCGATTGGGAGTGACTCTAGCCCCAATGCGTTGCTTAATTCAGTATTGAAGTCAAATCACGTAGTCTCATTGACTGAATGTTCAACTCAATTATCAAGGATGTTCGAAATGTGTGAATCTGTCGAAAATCAGAGTTCTAATTTTCAACACTGTATACAGATTAATTTGTTTGCAGTGCCATTCAACAATGCAACGAGATGTATCGCGCGAAATGATTGCATGGGATTGTGGGTCGATTGGGAGTGACTCTAGCCCCAATGCGTTGCTTAATTCAGTATTGAAGTCAAATCACGTAGTCTCATTGACTGAATGTTCAACTCAATTATCAAGGATGTTCGAAATGTGTGAATCTGTCGAAAATCAGAGTTCTAATTTTCAACACTGTATACAGATTAATTTGTTTGCAGTGCCATTCAACAATGCAACGAGATGTATCGCGCGAAATGATTGCATGGGATTGTGGGTCGATTGGGAGTGACTCTAGCCCCAATGCGTTGCTTAATTCAGTATTGAAGTCAAATCACGTAGTCTCATTGACTGAATGTTCAACTCAATTATCAAGGATGTTCGAAATGTGTGAATCTGTCGAAAATCAGAGTTCTAATTTTCAACACTGTATACAGATTAATTTGTTTGCAGTGCCATTCAACAATGCAACGAGATGTATCGCGCGAAATGATTGCATGGGATTG
Source organism: Amaurobius ferox (assembly GCA_951213105.1). NCBI lineage: Eukaryota > Metazoa > Arthropoda > Arachnida > Araneae > Amaurobiidae > Amaurobius > Amaurobius ferox. The sequence goes on from OX578134.1 coordinate 92,448,906, forward strand.
TGGGTCGATTGGGAGTGACTCTAGCCCCAATGCGTTGCTTAATTCAGTATTGAAGTCAAATCACGTAGTCTCATTGACTGAATGTTCAACTCAATTATCAAGGATGTTCGAAATGTGTGAATCTGTCGAAAATCAGAGTTCTAATTTTCAACACTGTATACAGATTAATTTGTTTGCAGTGCCATTCAACAATGCAACGAGATGTATCGCGCGAAATGATTGCATGGGATTGTGGGTCGATTGGGAGTGACTCTAGCCCCAATGCGTTGCTTAATTCAGTATTGAAGTCAAATCACGTAGTCTCATTGACTGAATGTTCAACTCAATTATCAAGGATGTTCGAAATGTGTGAATCTGTCGAAAATCAGAGTTCTAATTTTCAACACTGTATACAGATTAATTTGTTTGCAGTGCCATTCAACAATGCAACGAGATGTATCGCGCGAAATGATTGCATGGGATTGTGGGTCGATTGGGAGTGACTCTAGCCCCAATGCGTTGCTTAATTCAGTATTGAAGTCAAATCACGTAGTCTCATTGACTGAATGTTCAACTCAATTATCAAGGATGTTCGAAATGTGTGAATCTGTCGAAAATCAGAGTTCTAATTTTCAACACTGTATACAGATTAATTTGTTTGCAGTGCCATTCAACAATGCAACGAGATGTATCGCGCGAAATGATTGCATGGGATTGTGGGTCGATTGGGAGTGACTCTAGCCCCAATGCGTTGCTTAATTCAGTATTGAAGTCAAATCACGTAGTCTCATTGACTGAATGTTCAACTCAATTATCAAGGATGTTCGAAATGTGTGAATCTGTCGAAAATCAGAGTTCTAATTTTCAACACTGTATACAGATTAATTTGTTTGCAGTGCCATTCAACAATGCAACGAGATGTATCGCGCGAAATGATTGCATGGGATTGTGGGTCGATTGGGAGTGACTCTAGCCCCAATGCGTTGCTTAATTCAGTATTGAAGTCAAATCACGTAGTCTCATTGACTGAATGTTCAACTCAATTATCAAGGATGTTCGAAATGTGTGAATCTGTCGAAAATCAGAGTTCTAATTTTCAACACTGTATACAGATTAATTTGTTTGCAGTGCCATTCAACAATGCAACGAGATGTATCGCGCGAAATGATTGCATGGGATTGTGGGTCGATTGGGAGTGACTCTAGCCCCAATGCGTTGCTTAATTCAGTATTGAAGTCAAATCACGTAGTCTCATTGACTGAATGTTCAACTCAATTATCAAGGATGTTCGAAATGTGTGAATCTGTCGAAAATCAGAGTTCTAATTTTCAACACTGTATACAGATTAATTTGTTTGCAGTGCCATTCAACAATGCAACGAGATGTATCGCGCGAAATGATTGCATGGGATTGTGAGTCGATTGGGAGTGACTCTAGCCCCAATGCGTTGCTTAATTCAGTATTGAAGTCAAATCACGTAGTCTCATTGACTGAATGTTCAACTCAATTATCAAGGATGTTCGAAATGTGTGAATCTGTCGAAAATCAGAGCTCTAATTTTCAACACTGTATACAGATTAATTTGTTTGCAGTGCCATTCAACAATGCAACGAGATGTATCGCGCGAAATGATTGCATGGGATTGTGAGTCGATTGGGAGTGACTCTAAACCCAATGCGTTGCTTAATTCAGTATTGAAGTCAAATCACGTAGTCTCATTGACTGAATGTTCAACTCAATTATCAAGGATGTTCGAAATGTGTGAATCTGTCGAAAATCAGAGTTCTAATTTTCAACACTGTATACAGATTAATTTGTTTGCAGTGCCATTCAACAATGCAACGAGATGTATCGCGCGAAATGATTGCATGGGATTGTGAGTCGATTGGGAGTGACTCTAAACCCAATGCGTTGCTTAATTCAGTATTGAAGTCAAATCACGTAGTCTCATTGACTGAATGTTCAACTCAATTATCAAGGATGTTGGAAATGTGTGAATCTGTCGAAAATCAGAGTTCTAATTTTCAACACTGTATACAGATTAATTTGTTTGCAGTGCCATTCAACAATGCAACGAGATGTATCGCGCGAAATGATTACATGGGATTGTGAGTCGATTGGGAGTGACTCTAGCCCCAATGCGTTGCTTAATTCAGTATTGAAGTCAAATCACGTAGCCTCATTGAGTGAATGTTCAAGTCAATTACCAGGGATGTTCGAAACGTGTGAATCTATCGAAAATCAGATTTCGTATTTTCAATATGTACAGATTAATTTGTTTGCAGTGTCATTCAACAATGCAACGAGATGTATCGCGCGAAATGATTGCATGGGATTGTGAGTCGATTGGGAGTGGCTCTAGCCCCAATGCGTTGCTTAATTCAGTATTGAAGTCAAATCACGTAGTCTCATTGACTGAATGTTCAACTCAATTATCAAGGATGTTCGAAATGTGTGAATCTGTCGAAAATCAGAGTTCTAATTTTCAACACTGTATACAGATTAATTTGTTTGCAGTGCCTTTCAACAATGCAACGAGATGTATCGCGCGAAATGATTGCATGGGATTGTGAGTCGATTGGGAGTGACTCTAAACCCAATGCGTTGCTTAATTCAGTATTGAAGTCAAATCACGTAGTCTCATTGACTGAATGTTCAACTCAATTATCAAGGATGTTCGAAATGTGTGAATCTGTCGAAAATCAGAGTTCTAATTTTCAACACTGTATACAGATTAATTTGTTTGCAGTGCCATTCAACAATGCAACGAGATGTATCGCGCGAAATGATTACATGGGATTGTGAGTCGATTGGGAGTGACTCTAGCCCCAATGCGTTGCTTAATTCAGTATTGAAGTCAAATCACGTAGCCTCATTGAGTGAATGTTCAAGTCAATTACCAGGGATGTTCGAAACGTGTGAATCTATCGAAAATCAGATTTCGTATTTTCAATATGTACAGATTAATTTGTTTGCAGTGTCATTCAACAATGCAACGAGATGTATCGCGCGAAATGATTGCATGGGATTGTGAGTCGATTGGGAGTGGCTCTAGCCCCAATGCGTTGCTTAATTCAGTATTGAAGTCAAATCACGTAGTCTCATTGACTGAATGTTCAACTCAATTATCAAGGATGTTCGAAATGTGTGAATCTGTCGAAAATCAGAGTTCTAATTTTCAACACTGTATACAGATTAATTTGTTTGCAGTGCCATTCAACAATGCAACGAGATGTATCGCGCGAAATGATTGCATGGGATTGTGGGTCGATTGGGAGTGACTCTAGCCCCAATGCGTTGCTTAATTCAGTATTGAAGTCAAATCACGTAGTCTCATTGACTGAGTGTTCAACTCAATTATCAAGGATGTTCGAAATGTGTGAATCTGTCGAAAATCAGAGTTCTAATTTTCAACACTGTATACAGATTAATTTGTTTGCAGTGCCATTCAACAATGCAACGAGATGTATCGCGCGAAATGATTGCATGGGATTGTGGGTCGATTGGGAGTGACTCTAGCCCCAATGCGTTGCTTAATTCAGTATTGAAGTCAAATCACGTAGTCTCATTGACTGAATGTTCAACTCAATTATCAAGGATGTTCGAAATGTGTGAATCTGTCGAAAATCAGAGTTCTAATTTTCAACACTGTATACAGATTAATTTGTTTGCAGTGCCATTCAACAATGCAACGAGATGTATCGCGCGAAATGATTGCATGGGATTGTGGGTCGATTGGGAGTGACTCTAGCCCCAATGCGTTGCTTAATTCAGTATTGAAGTCAAATCACGTAGTCTCATTGACTGAATGTTCAACTCAATTATCAAGGATGTTCGAAATGTGTGAATCTGTCGAAAATCAGAGTTCTAATTTTCAACACTGTATACAGATTAATTTGTTTGCAGTGTCATTCAACAATGCAACGAGATGTATCGCGCGAAATGATTGCATGGGATTGTGGGTCGATTGGGAGTGACTCTAGCCCCAATGCGTTGCTTAATTCAGTATTGAAGTCAAATCACGTAGTCTCATTGACTGAATGTTCAACTCAATTATCAAGGATGTTCGAAATGTGTGAATCTGTCGAAAATCAGAGTTCTAATTTTCAACACTGTATACAGATTAATTTGTTTGCAGTGCCATTCAACAATGCAACGAGATGTATCGCGCGAAATGATTGCATGGGATTGTGGGTCGATTGGGAGTGACTCTAGCCCCAATGCGTTGCTTAATTCAGTATTGAAGTCAAATCACGTAGTCTCATTGACTGAATGTTCAACTCAATTATCAAGGATGTTCGAAATGTGTGAATCTGTCGAAAATCAGAGTTCTAATTTTCAACACTGTATACAGATTAATTTGTTTGCAGTGCCATTCAACAATGCAACGAGATGTATCGCGCGAAATGATTGCATGGGATTGTGAGTCGATTGGGAGTGACTCTAGCCCCAATGCGTTGCTTAATTCAGTATTGAAGTCAAATCACGTAGTCTCATTGACTGAATGTTCAACTCAATTATCAAGGATGTTCGAAATGTGTGAATCTGTCGAAAATCAGAGTTCTAATTTTCAACACTGTATACAGATTAATTTGTTTGCAGTGCCATTCAACAATGCAACGAGATGTATCGCGCGAAATGATTGCATGGGATTGTGAGTCGATTGGGAGTGACTCTAAACCCAATGCGTTGCTTAATTCAGTATTGAAGTCAAATCACGTAGTCTCATTGACTGAATGTTCAACTCAATTATCAAGGATGTTCGAAATGTGTGAATCTGTCGAAAATCAGAGTTCTAATTTTCAACACTGTATACAGATTAATTTGTTTGCAGTGCCATTCAACAATGCAACGAGATGTATCGCGCGAAATGATTGCATGGGATTGTGAGTCGATTGGGAGTGGCTCTAGCCCCAATGCGTTGCTTAATTCAGTATTGAAGTCAAATCACGTAGTATCATTGAGTGAATGTTCAACTCAATTATCAAGGATGTTCGAAATGTGTGAATCTGTCGAAAATCAGAGTTCGAATTTTCAACACTGTATAGATTAATTTGTTTGCAGTGCCATTCAACAATGCAACGAGATGTATCACGCGAAATGATTGCATGGGATTGTGAGTCGATTGGGAGTGACCTCAGCCAATGCGCTGCTTAATTCTGTAGTGAATCAAGTCATTCAGTCTTATTGAGTGAAAGTTCGATTCAATTTCAGTAATATTAAAAAAAAATGAATGCATCGAAAGCCAGAGTTCGAATTTTCAATACTCTCATAATACATCCCTACACATTACGCTGTGCATGTAGGAAAAGTAATACAGGTCATACATTTTGTAATCCACGTGTAACTTCAGGTTTGCTTAGAGAATTTTATATTCGGTATTCATACAAACCTTATATCAAGTAGGGGTCTCCAGGTCTTTTTTTAATATACAGAGTTGGAAATACATACGGAAATAGCTTGTATGTATTGAAAGTGACTATGTGTAGTCGATTGAATGTGATTGTGGCACTCCTAGTGGCGAAATATGGAACTTAAGGTTAAAGTTACGCAGAAACCAACATATAGGCAAGAAAGTCCAATTACAAACTGTAAAATTGCAGCACAAAACGATACCCGGAGCAACAGAAATGCAAAAAAATTAGACATGTGAGAGTGGAAAACATTTAAAACAACATGCTGTACGCAAAATTCGCAGTACAAGTGTAATACTCAATCCCCACTCATTTATATTATTTGGGTTATCTGACGTTGTTTTACGCCAAGTCTAATTTAGCATAACAAAGACGTATTCACATAACCACTTTTCTGTTGTTGTCGTGTGCAACCCCCCGGAGATCGGTTATCAAAGACGATTTTTGTCTTCTTTATTGACTTATTTTGTGCTTTTTTAACCAAACGAATCTTTCTGTACCAACTAAGCACATTTCTTTCATTTTGTAGTTGGACATTTTTATATAACTGCAGTTGGTTTCTGGGTTGTTCTTTCAAGTTCCGTACTTCACCTCTAAGAGCGTTACAAATGCATTTAATTGACTGCGCAATGTCATTTAATGTAATTATATGTTGCTTCAATTGTACTATGGAACGCGGTTTAAAAGTTAAACGATGTATATGGACTTTCCTAAGAATCCTGAAATGTGAATACCAGTTCATGGATAATGCAAAAATCCTCAAGCATGCTGTATTTAATTTGTGATATGTTAACTTGTGTGTCCTGTATTCAGTTTTATTTAAACCTTATACTTGTTTGGTAAGTTTTAATGGAAAGACTGAAAGAAAATTCTACCATTTCAGTTTTTCCTTCTTTATATGGACACATATACAATTTAATACGTGAGTTCGGCGCATTAATGACCGATTTCACGATGTCTTCTATAGATAAAAACCCAAAGTATTTTATGCCTATAGATGGTCTGAACTCGCATGAGCAGCTATTGCTGATGAAAAACAGTTATCTAGGGACATCAATCTGGAGGAATTAACATAACCCCTTCTTTATTTGGATAAATACAGTACATTTCGATCACGTCATATTTTATACAAGTTTTTTTCTTAACAGAAAACTGTAGAATACAGATAATAAATAAAAATGCTTCCTTGGTTGCTCTGAATATACTTTTAGGTGTGCCTCGTAGCTTAAACAAAATGATATTTTATAGGTTCCGATCAAGAACAATCGAATTCACACAGCGTCTTTTTTTTTCATAGATATATTATTGAACATATCTATCAGAATTACATTTTGGCCAAAACACATGTTTCTTATGTATTTTATATTTTTTAACTATTTGGACTGTAGCGTATCATTTCATTCTTTAAAGTTACCCATTTTTCCTGCACAGATATTTCCAAACATCAATGACTTTAATAAAAAAAAATTATAAAACGCTAGCCGTAATCAAAATAATAAATAGCATGTACAAGATATTACGATGGAATCACTAGAAATATAATCATGTCTGAAAACTTCATTAGCAAATATATTTTAGCGATGCATAGGACACTCATGCACTGTTTGAAAAATCCTGACAATGCACAAGTAATGAAGTCACTAGTTATGGAAGAAGAAATGTTCGGAAAAAAAGCCGAGATAGAATTCCATATTTCTGCATTCAGGGCATATTAAAATGAGCCGTCTCTCAAAAATTCCAATTGAAAAAGGCGTTGAAATAGAGATAATATATATGCACCCCTTACATTTATCAATTACATAATTATTGGCGTCTATTTTCAGACGCAAACTGTGAACCAAGATTTATGAATTATTAGCGCTTCTTGAACTATATATCGTAGTTTTTATTTCTTACATAAAATGTATGGTATATAACGGAAATGTTTTGCGATATGGTTGGTTTGAGTAAAATAAAGCATATCATGATTTATGCATTTCGAGCATTGATAAGTCTGATAGTGTAACGCTAAATGTGAAAATAGTAAATAGCTATGTTGATACATGATCCATGCTTATATTTAATCTTAACATTTATTACGTGCATAACTTTATTTAAAGCGATCGTGCTGGTAATAAGTCGCTATTTACTTCTGCAACTAAATATTTATTTTCATCTGTAAGCCAAGATATATTAATTTCGATTCAATGAATAAACATTTTTTTAAGCTAAACTGTCTATTTATTTCCCATACGCAACTGAAATATTTTCATAACATGAACTTATAATTATCAATTTATTTTACTTTGAAATATCGACACCATCATCGAAAGGGGAGATACATTTGTTACTTTTTTAAATATAAGTGAATTTACCGAATGTTTTGTAAACTAGAATATCATTTTAAACTTTGTGTTTATGTTCACATTCAATCACATTCATTCACATTTTTATTGCTGCCAATGAAAATTTTTATTTCTAGTTATTTTACAATTCTGGCATCACAGTTGGATTAGTAGATACAATATGCAGTACATGTGTCCTGAAACACATGTGTGAACATTCAATTTTTCATCAACTGTCCCTTGATAGTACGATAACGAAACACATTACTTGTTATGAATGTTACTGTTTTACCACAAAAACAATTTAGCGCATATTATTTAAACCAGTTGCAGTTCGGATAAGATCAAATAATTAGACGGATGATTTAATAAAATGTCTTTCCTGACCATTTTAAATTTATAAAATATTACTTTTCTCTTTTCCGCGTGTACATTATAGTTTCGTGAATTATGAAAACTCTGTATTGAAAAAAATGCCGGTAAAATCTGGCATCACAGTTGGATTAGTGATCCACAAAATGGTTGGATTAGTGATCCACAGTTGGATTAGTGATACCATTATTGATCCACAAAAAACGTAAGCGTAATACCACTATAACTTTTCATTTTCTATATATTTTGTTTAACTTTGTAACACCGTTCTCGCTTGTTAATTTACTTACTTTGTTCCAATTGTTTAATTTCTTCAAAATCACATGTTTTTTTTTCATTTAACATTCACACGACCTATTTGCTTCTAAAGAATTATGAGACAAATTACGATGTTTTTGTATCATATATGTACATCAGGTTTTCTTGGTTAACCTCCTCTCTTATTTTTCCTTACGACGCCGACATTCCCTTACACCCTTTACTTGACAGTCTTTACAACCTTTCCTTGACAGTCTTTACAGCCTTTTCCTTGACAGTCTTTACACCCTTTACTTATAGAAAAATTTCTTTGTTGAATCTTTCAGGTTTTAAGAAATTTATTTCCTTATGCAGACAATATAATTTCATGGGAAAGAAAGTGTTTTAATAAGTGTTGATAATTAGACAGTTGGGCTAATTTGAAGTCGGGAAATTATTGACCCATTTAAATTTAAAGAACATCAATTATACATATATTTTATTTAAACTTTGCTGTGATTTGAAAATTAAAAAAAAATCACGGAAAATTATAATGGCATTGCAAATATACATTTCGGAAATTCCATAATCGCATATTGCTTATATTTACTATACTATAAACGTTCTTAACAAGGAAATAAAAAATACTTTGATTTCAATATCATTTGAATATAATAATGGATTAAATGCAGTTTTATATCACTTTTGCAAAATTTCAATGAAAAACTAGAGTGCAGTATAATACAAAACAATAAACAAACAATTTTCTATTATAACCCCCCACGACAAAAGCCATGTATCAATATCTGAGTTCTCGTTCTAGACAAAATATAAGATACTTATTTTTATTAGTGTCAGAAGATTATAACATTTAGATTATAACATGTATAACATAACCATATGATCAACATAAACTTCTGATGATTGAGCAAAATAAAAACTATTAGATTTTATTTATTTATTTAGTTATACTTCTAATATAAAGTGGTAGATACTATTTCTTACTGTATCATGTTAACTCAACATAAATATATGATCTGTTTATGTAATAGATATCAGACATTATGCCATTGCCAGAACTTTGAGAATTATCTATTATTTTAATTTATATACATTTCTAAAATGTAAAATTACACCATACATCACAATTTATCTTCTTCCATGGTAACTTTCTGCAACTGTCAAAGTCCAGATTTAACAAGGCAGCGTGTTTGAATAAAGCAAATGTCTGCAAGAGGAATGGTAATTACTCATCAAGCAGGCTGAAGGCATTATCAAGAAGGCAGGAGACATTTGAGGAATTTTGAGGCAGGCAAATTATTGTATTTAGTAGAAGATAGAAACTTTTAATTTGTAAGACTTTGACGAATTTTCCATTCCTAAGAGACAAGTATGTTAAAGAAGTTCAATCGGCAAATATGAAACAAGTTATGTGGTAAAGTATATAAGTTATTAAAGGTCTGATACAGTATATCAAATTTTTATGCGCAGAGATATTTCAAAATTAGATAAATTCGTGATAAAAAGGTGCAAATGTATTTATTGGTTTTTTAATAATAAGACATCAAATTAATATTCATCAAGTTAGTTATCCATATTCAATTAAATATGAAAGTTAAATTATTCCTTTAGTTTTATATTTTATTTAAAGTAAGCTTATTGGTATGAATACATAAAAGGCTTTTACGGCGTAATGCTTATGTCCAAGGTAAACCGATCTTTACTGTCAACCATCGCTATTATGTGAAAGTAGGCTTGTCAGACCTTGGCAATTATTTCGTAGCTTTGGTGCCAGATTTGGCGAAATATTGCCAACTTGGCGAATTTCAGCGGATTTCCGAATTCACTGGAACTCCCAAGAAATACCTTCTAGCTTCAAAGGTACCCCACTATTTTTATACATTTCATTGCAGAATATATAGGAGAGCCATCATCCATTTGGAGAGGGTTAATGATGCAAGTCAAATTGAATTGTGATATACTTAACTGTTTTAAGAACGGATTCGTTAACTGTTTTAAGAACGGAGAGTTTTGTGAATTAGCTTAGCACTTAATTAGTGCTTTATTGTACCTGCTAGTTCTTTTGTGATCTTGTAAGATTTTTATCGAACTATTCGCTGTATATATTTCCTGTTTATGCTTACTGGTGAATTGAAATGAAAACATCTAAAAATGCAATCTTACTTTTGTATATCCCGACAATACAGTACACCTGACAGCATAGTATTTCTCCCAGCCAATTTGTGAAGATTCGTCGTAACAGTAATCACGTAGCGAATATCTGCGATGCATTATTTTTTTCAAAACTTTTAATACTGATTCGTTTCTGCAATTTAAATCCATTCTAAAACGTATGCACAATTGCATCCTAACTTTCAATTTTATTATATGGCAAAATTCTCCAACTGTGAAATCTGAGATTTAAGAAGAGAACGGATTTTAACAAGATAGTTGTCTGCTAAAATAAATATGATTGCTCATCAAGAAAGGAGGAGGTATTCTTAAAAGTATATGTCAAAGAAACATATGGAAATTTTTGGATGCATGTATTGTCACACGGTTTTAGGTGACAGTGCCAACAGTCACACCGACCCTACTGTATGCCAAAAGTTGTGTGTCCAAGACAGGAGGGCGGAGAAGAGATGAAGAAATAATTATCAAGTTTACGTCCCCTACTAAGGATTCACACCAGAAATGTTATTATTACTTAAGAATTTACTTTGAGAGTTGTGTCTCGCAATAACTAAAAATCCGTATACTGCGGCTTACAAAATACAAGCTGGACACCGGCCACATAAATAATACCAGTTAGTGTTACGGATGGAAAGTTATGACAATGATATTAATCTTAAAAATATTCTTTATTTATGAATAGATATTGTTGAAATAATATTATGCATATTATATATATTTCCATTCAAATTATAATTAAAGATTCAATGTATTAAGAGGCTTCTCAATTAATATTCTCCACTTTCACTTAATATAGCCAATCAGATATTATCACATAACAATGACTTGTAGATAAAATCAATATTTCATATTAGAACTAGAGATAATTTATATAATTATGAGAGACTGAAAGGAAAAACTCTTAAGGTAATGAATCAGGAATAAAATCTATTATTATTGTTATACTTGTCTCTCCAAAACTATTCTCTCTGAAGCCGCGTAATATTTGTAAATACCTGTGAGTGACTCTTTGAAGTGTAAGCCGTGCACTTAATTTAATTCATACCTGCCAACCTGGGAAAATTGGATGTGTAAAATTTTGCGTGAATGACATTCATTTATAATGATTTTTTTTTTAAACTACACGCGCAAACGACATTTCTAATGAATTTAACTATGTACAAGTACCTGCTTTAAATATCAGGCTAGTACTGGTGGAATATGAAAATTCAGGACACCAATTTTATAACATTTTAGGACAATAAATTATAAAAGACAAAAATATAAAGTTTTATACGGTGAGAATTACTTTATAATGAAAACAAATATTTATATTTGGTAAAACACATATTTTCACTAAAGATAGTAACAAATATTGATCTTTAATAAAAATATATATATATAGCACTGAATTATATTCCTGCCAAAATGGTTTCCTTTTTATTTGCCTAAATCATTGCTTTAATACCACTTTTTGGAAAATATCCTTTTACAGAGTTCAGACCCATTTTTTAAATAGAAAAATTTATATTATGCAAATATAATTAAAACATTAACCTTAATAATTAGTCATAATATGAAAATAAGCTAGTTGAGTCGATCTAATATGCAACATTTAAATGATGAAGATGGATGGAAAAATATACTAACGTACTCTCGGCAATTCCCGCGAAGTAACTGAATTGCGCAATCACACTGTTTATGAGAAAATAATTAAGAAATTAACCGTAATAATTTATCAAGGTATGAAAATGAGCTAGTTTAGTCGATCCAATATGCAACATTTAAATGATATAGATGGATGGAAAAAGATACTAACGTACTCTCGGCAATTCACACGAAGTAACTGAATTGTGTAATCGCACTGTTTATGCGAAAATAATTAAGAAATTAACCGTAATAATTAAATAAAATATGAAAATAAGCTAGTTAAGTCTATCAAAAATGCAATATTTAGAAGATTGAGATGGATGGAAAAATATACTATTGTACTCTCGGCGATTCATGAGAACAAACTAAATTGCGCAATCGCAGTGTTTATACAAAATGAATGAACGAAATAATAACATTTTAGCGATTTATGCTGAATTAGGCAACCTTTGAAGAAGTATATTTATTACTTTCATAAAATAAGCGATCGAGATCTTAATTTACATTACACGCGGCACGCGCCCGTAAATCTCCGTTAATTTGATAGGCATTACCCTTCATTTTATTATGGATTTGCTACGATCCCGGGAATGGTAGAAATTAGTGCTAAAAAAGAGGAAAATCGGTGTTTTCGAGGAATTATACAATGTCGAGTTAATTGATAAATTTTAAGAACAAAAAACCGGAGAATTTCGCCGGAGATTGTTTTCCTAGTAATGTTAAACGCTCCAACATAGCGAAAGTAGGTCGCATAATTCGAGTAGGTAACTCATCCGAACCCGAGAACAGATCCCCCGGAAAAACTACAAGAATCTAACGAAAGCCGGAACGCATCCTCCTAGGTCAGAAATACCGGATACCGTCAGTTACACTACTTCCTTGAATCTCCAATTTTTGGCATCTGAAATATAATAAAATAAATTTAGAAATAAGTAGTAAAAGAAAATGTCCTGACCAGCTTCAGATTATAGATTCATATCGAATTAAATTATAATCTGGCACAAAAGGACCGTTTGGCAAATTTCCTTTGTGTTCCAGCATATGGAAGAAACAAACGTGAGGACCTTTCCTCACGAAATCTCAGGGCCAAGAGCACGTCCACTGCGAAATTTTACCAATATAAGTCCACCGAAATCACAGCCATTGGATAGATTTAAGCACAGATTAACATATACAGATATTTCACTTGACCTCAGCGCCCTCAACCGCCAACCAAAATATCAAGGTTGGTAGGCCAAGACGTTTCGCCAAGACATTCTGCTAATATAACCCTATTTGGCACTGAATGAAACACTTGGAACTTAGAACTTTGTTGCTTTGTTCTATCATCGCATGCACATCACATGTTGTTTATGTAAATATGCTTTCGCTGCTATTTTGTGGATTACTAAAAGAAAAGGAATTACGTTTAAAAGGTATGTAATTTATTTTTATTTAAATAAAAAATTATGTGTTATATATCCCATATTTCATCCTATGCACGTGTTCATCATAAGAAATTGGTGCAGTATTATCACTGTCGCCTAGATTAAATTCTAAGAAGCAATGGTATTATTAGTTAAAAAACCTTTTCCGCATTTATATAAAATGTATAAAAATTTATATTTGGATAGCTTTTTCTAGAGAAAGTTGAATATAATATTGGATGTATATATATATATATATATATATATATATATATATATATATATATAATAACAGCATCCCAGAATAAATTAAGAAGTAAGCACTTTAACTATCTACACGCTAGTATACTTTTTAGGCTGAAAATATCATATAATATTTTAGTCTTTTGGGTATGTTAGCTTGTAATTTTTGGTGTATAATGATTTACAGTGATGCAATGCGTCAATTTTTATATTTAGCTTATGTTTGCATGAATTAAATATATATCTGTGTTTATTTACTTAAAGTTAAACATATTACAGATAAAAGTATTTTTAAATGCTGATCATGTTTATAGTTTAAAAAATTATAAAAGTACAGTTCCGTATTTTTTTTTTTTTGGCCGCATTAGCATAAAATCGACAATTGAGCGATAGTCGCCAAATCTAGCAGTCGAGGATGGTTTGCTCATCGAACGCTAGTATCTATGCGAAATCCTATGTTAACAATGTTGCCATAGGTTCCTATGGGAGTGAACCTTCTGAATATAGTATTCTGTGGATTTAAGCGCGAACTTTACAAACATCCCATCCGTAACCTCAGACGTCACCGCGTGTAGAGGTGAAACTTCAGCCCGGGCATTAAATAAAGAAGCAAAAAAGTTTGCACTTCGGCCATCAATCGGCCGAAATCCCACGGTTCTGCAGAAAACTGCTAGCGTATTCGGAATTCTAGACTGGAAATAAAAATGGCCTCTCAGAGAAAACAGATTTATGAAGAAATAAAAAATGTCGTGAATGTCACTATGACAGTATCAAACTCTCTAATTTCTCTTCCTTAATGACAAAACTTTTCAATTGCCACTGCGAATATTTATAGAGGCATTGATTTCAAGTAAATGTCAGCATAAAGAATTCTAATTATACAACAACAATTAGGTTACAAAATGGCGGGATGCACTATCAGAAAGCATGCACAACCACAAACAAATTAATCGATCTAATAGCATAAAATTACTCTTTTAATAATTTGCAAAGGCGCCAATATAAATGAAATATTTGCTAAAAGGACCGTAATTACTCATCGAGAAGGCTGGAAGCATTATTAAAGAGGTTAGAGACATTAGAAGAATTATGCTGGAAGTCAAATTATATCAGACAAAAACATTGCATTTGCAAGATTTTATCGAATCTGCCCTCTCATACGAGGCGTGATTGTGCAATGAACTGAATTAGTAAGTAAGGTGCACACGATAAGGTATGCAATATTTGGCCTTATATACTTTTTCTGCTATTTGATATTTTTAGACTCAGAATTATCTCAAAATGAGATGAATTTGAATCTCGATTAAAAGAAAAAAAATTGTAGTACGATATCCATAGAAATTGAGCAACAGAAAAACTATTAAATTTAATTTATTTATTTAGTTATACTTCTAATATAAAGTGGTATATACTATTTCTTACTGTATCATGTTTAATTAAAATGGAGAATATACTTTTAAAAATGATAAAATGATTCAAACAAAACATAATTTTGTGATTTTTATTAGAGTGTTATTTAATTTTTAGATAGAATCTCGCTAACTTAACATTTGACAAAATAATAAAAACGTTCAAAATATTTTCAGAAAATATATATCAAACTACAAGGAGGGAGATCAAATCAACTTTGCAAAATTTTATTAACTTGCTCCAGACATTCTGTCCTGAAAGTAGGACCATTATAAAATATGATAGTTTGCCTATATTTAGAATGAAGATAGAAAGCACAATAAATATAAACATACATTATTTTTTTGCGTAATTTTATGGACTTTTCACTGCATTTTTATAAGGCATCTTTGCGGGCATCAATAGTGATATTTTGCTGTAAATTGCTCATTTTAGAGATTTAGATAATTGATAATTTGCTGTTGGACTTATATACTTCTAAACATTACATTTATGGAAATAAAAACTCGTAAATAATCAAATATTACGGCTTGTCGGAATTCCCGTAGATTTAGGGGGTCTTCATTACAAGACCATTCTGCAAGTTTACATACACTGTAAACACAAACCTCTATTCTATTTTTTTATTTTGAAAATTGTTGTAGGTTTTCTACTGTAATTACTTTTAATTGGCGTAATTTTTGCCATTCATCGAGATTTTTTGCCCTTACATGTTTGGAAACATTAGAAAATCTGCATTATTTTTTCATTTCAGTCCTTGTTTTTTAGCTATTGAATTCTTGCTAATATAAATTTCTAGATAGAAAGTCTATTAGAGACTCATTACAAAACAGCTTTGCAAGTTTACAAGCAAAAATAAATATAGCTTCGAAAGTGCTTACGAAGAATGGTCAATACCATTTTATCCCTGTACTGAAATTAAATATGTTTCCTTGCGGTTATAAATAAGACCAACTTTTATAGGATATAATTCGATATGGAGCATCCACTTACTTTCTACCTGTTTGAACCCAAATATCTACTGTTTCTACTCTCTACTTGTGTTTTAAATTGTCGTCAGTAAATCCACAAGTGCTGTGCAAACGAACAGCTGCGGTGTTATTTGCCGAAACCAAATAAGGTGTCAGAGAATATCTCCATTTCTGACAACATTTTAGACGACTGTAAGTGATATTTTTCTCTTATTGCACAAGAAGGAAATCCTTTCCTTGAATCCTAGCCAAAAGTCCATGTACCATGAAAAACAAATGCTGATTTAAACTGCATGTTACTTACGATGTACAGCAAACTTTCAATTAAAGAATGCTTGAATTGTTGTTTCTTACTTTCCCTTGCTCATTTCTTCATTACCCTGTAAATTTGCTAGTTGATCTAACTCGATTTAGATTTTGTTGTTAGTGATTTCATATTCGTTTCTCCAAAGCGAATATGTTGCAGCATTCTGGGTGAGAATTGCTATGGTTCACTTTCTTACCATTGTGAGGAATTTCATAGTAGGAAAAGTCATTACGTGATCTATAAGCTTATAACGAAATTTTATTGACTTGTTTTTTACATACATATTAGGTCGTGCCTTCCAAAATAATAAATCATTATTTTATTTATGCTTATATTTTTTATAAAAATTTCCGAAATATTTTAGAGTTCATTAAAAAATGATAACTGGATGCATTATCTAATGTTGATTCATTAACACCCCCCGGACTCACTCAGTTTTATGTTACACGCATGGTCGTAACACAGTATACTCAGTCACACAACGACATTTTCTTTTCCAACTTCTTCGTTTCTCACATTTGTATCTAGATTTTCTTCTTTTCGTTAATTTCATTCTCTTCTAAAGTGTCGGTACAATGACTCTTTTTAACGTTTCTTTCCTCGAAAACTGTATGTTTCAAATTCGGTCGATCACTTCTATTTCTCTAATTTTATTTACATGATATATTTTTGGAAGTTAATATGAATTAATTTAATAAATGAATACAATGATAATTACAATTATTTTACAATAGTCCAAAGTAATATCAAATTATCGGTATACACGAAATTCCCACAATTTCAAATGTAATGTGCTATTTTTATATCCATTTTAAAATATAAAGATACGCCATTATCTTTTCTTTCAAACTGTCTCAGATCGAACTAGATAGCGTATTGAGTAAATGATATTAATTAAAAGTAGGGAGGACGTCGTCAATTACCCTTCAGGAAGACTGGAGGTATTATCCGGTGATAACACATAGAAAATTATTTTCTCTAATAACGCGAAAATATTTCAACGTCAAAACTTTATTAAGAAGTTTTCACTCATATTAGGAGTGTATCTTGAAGGAGTTGACACAGAAAACGAAAGATACGTAAGGAGGTGTGCGGTACTTTGGGGAATGTGAGGGATTGTGTGAATGCTTTCCGCGAAACCTCTCATTTATGCATATATAAATATTTCAAAATGCGATAAATTCTCAATTGGATAGTGTATTCATATGCATGATTACTCATCATGATTAGTTGAGTAGATTAGTGACACAACTCAAGCAATTAAATTTGCCTTTAAATAAGGGATTTTAAAAACTTGCCTGTAAGTAAAGGAATTTGAGGAAATTTCCCGTAAATAAAGTCGTGTTTTAATTTCAAAATTCTATAGAGAATTAAAGGAAATGGAACTGCAATTCATACCAATGGAAAGATAAAGGACTTAAGAACACACGCAACAAATATTCAATATTACGTAGGGAAAGGGAGAATTTAAGCACAAACTAGTGAAACCCAAATTCTGAAGGGAAGCACGTTTTCCAATTTTTCAAGAATATTTTAAAAACTCCTGAAATTTTCATCTCTCCAGCTTATTCAAATTCCTCTGATGAATGTACCAATAATATACTACATTAATTTACATAATACTTGAACGTGTTTTATGCATATTTAAATTTTTATAATGACTTTTATAATAAGAAAGTGAAACCATTAGGTAGTTGAAAATAAAACCCAGTACGAACAACTAATAAAATATTTCGCAAAGCCACTAAGTATACGACAATTAAGATAATTTCGGTCAACTGCTTTCTACAATCACACAACTAATATATTTCAATCTTGTCAATATCATTTTTATGTTGATATATATTTTATACAAATAAATCAATACGTTTTTACTGGTTAATAGAGTTAACCATAACAACAAATTCTAAATGTTGAGTTTTGTTTCTTCTAAAGCGGGTTCCTAATAACATGGCAACATTGATCTGATATTTTATATCGTGGCGTTCTACTAAAAATATTCTCAATGTAATATTAATATTGGACTAATATTTGGAATACATTGGCCGATAATATTTTATATATATCGATACCAAATTACCACGCCAATACCTGAGTTAGATTGAAAATGATTTCATGTAAACATTATTATTTGGAAAATATTGGCAGAAAATATTAACCAAATATTGAGTATATATCGCCACGCTAATATTGGCTATAAATTGCCCGCCAATGATAGCCAAATATTGTTAAAATATCCATATGTCCATAGTAACCAAATATCAGGGTACTATTGGTGGCATACGATACGTTTACGCAATGCGCTACTATTAGCACATCTAAATTTTTTTTTTGCTTCTCATAATGATATGCATTTCAAAACTTAAACGTGTACCATAAATCAAAATTTATCATCTGTCATGGCAACTGCCCATATCTGACAGAGCCCATATTTGGTAATATAGTGAGTTTAAATAAAATAAACTTCTAGCAGCAAAAGGGTAATTACTCAAGAAGGCTGGAGTATTATCCTAAGATCTCTGACAGTAAATTATTCTCATAACATGCGAAACATTTCTCTTGAAAAGCTTTGTAATGAATTTTTCACTAATATGAGGCAAGGTTGTTGAAGGAGTTGACGCATCAAATGAGCGACAAGTAATGAGTGATGAGACATTAAAGTGACGCGTGGATTAGTGAGTTTAATGCTCCATGTTTAATTTTATATTTACGTGTTTTTAAATGTTTATGAAGTTGGTGAAATCTTCATTATGAGAAATATTCTTATTAAACTATTCATATATAAACCAAAATAAAATGTAGCACAAAATTTATGAGCAATACACATTTGGGATACCTTTACACCT
Organism: Amaurobius ferox; assembly: GCA_951213105.1. NCBI lineage: Eukaryota > Metazoa > Arthropoda > Arachnida > Araneae > Amaurobiidae > Amaurobius > Amaurobius ferox. The sequence continues at coordinate 92,468,237 of OX578134.1, forward strand.
GTGGTGGTATCTCTGGTGATTTTACAGATGCTTAGATAATTTTTGTATTTAATAAACTTTTTAATAAAGATAAAAAAATAATAATTCTTTCACCAATGAAAATATATTTCTAGAGTGAACATATTTCTATTATATGTGGATATCTGTTAAAATTAAAATATATATATATATGTTTTTAATCAGATTCTCTATCTATACCAGATCATTTTTACGTGGGAACTTAATATTTCACATTTGATGGTTTCATTTTACACAATGAGAAAATTCATTAATATTTCATATGAAACGACAGTCTATAAATAAATTCCGTCAATATTTCTAATTCTATACGATTCTTCATAGTATTTAATATGTATTTGTTAACGTTCTTGAATGTCAACAGCATAGTATTACCAATACTTTTAAAAAGCATCGTTAATTTAAATCCAGTTAAAATATACATATATTATAACATAACTCTCAATATTCCTTTCTTCAGAACCTCTTCTCTAGACTGATGTAGCTCAGACTGAACAAGGCAGCGGATTTAAATAAAGAAAATATCTTTGAGAACAGCGGCAATTATAGATCAAGAAGGCTAGATGTATTATTATAAGATCTCCAAAAGAAAATTATTTTCTTTTCCAAGGCTTTTAAAAGAGTTTTTCACTTGTAAGATTCGATATATTTAGAATTAAGGCAGCAAATGATCCATAAGTAATGATATGTGAGACATTGGAGATAAATGAAGAACATATCAATTTTTGTTCCATGATAAAATTGGATTTATTAACTTATAAATGTTTATATAGCACATCTATATTTCAAAACGTATTAATAATAGATTATTGTTCACAGTATCAATTTAGATATGAAAAGTAAATTAAAGTCATGCATTATGTGGCACTTTTAGTGTGACCCAGGTTGTGATAACTTTAGTGATTCCAGTAATACTTAAAAGCAATTGTATATTTACAGTAGTCTGACTTCTTACACAAAAATATATTCAGAATGATTTAAAGATGTAATAAAGTATATCTGAGGTAAACATCTATAAAGCAAACATGTAACCATTTACAGTGTTATTCGAGAACGAAATGGTTGTAGTTCGAATTTCCATATTGTAACAGTGCTAACTATAATATATTCTGATAAATGCTTCGGTTCTAAGAATTTATTGACATTTTTAGAGTTCTTTCAGTCTGAATTTAAGTTTAAATTAATTGCAGTTGCATATTTCATCAAATCTTTATGCCATCAGAAAGCGCACAATTGTTTTTCTAATGATTGTTATTTTCTAATGTTTTTTTTTTAACTCGCTTAGAAATTACATGATTATGGGGCGTCTTTAAAACTAAATTCCCAGTTGTATACGGGAACTAATATCTTTGGTTTATTGACATCATGTTGAAAGTTTCTGAGGAAGAGGCCAGGCATCTCAATAAAAATTAGTCATACTGAGAAGCCAAGAAGACACCCGTAGTGTGGTTTTAACTTAACTCATAAAAGTCCTATTATTTGAATTTCGCTTGTTAACCGCGGTTGCCCGTAAATTACAGCAAGGATATGTTTATCCATTACTAGCCCTGTCATTTTATGAAAAATTTAATTAATTAAATCCCTGTTTTAAATCCATAGCAACGACGGGTACTTGTTTAGTTAGGCTATATTTAATTTTTCATAACTTCATTAAAGGGACTTGATTGGATATCTGTATAATATTTGGCTACCGTGTTTTTGTGTTTCTAGACCCTCCAGAACCCTACACAGTTACCTAAAAGACTGAGTATGACTACACTTATGGTATCAACTACGTTGCAGAATTTAGTACAACTGGATTTTTGATGTGGGTGAGCAAATGGGTTTTTTAGGTCTTTTAGATATTCTAAAAGTTTTACCGATGACCTAGAAGGTTGATCCTATGACATCTTTTACTGGCCATGAACGAAGCCTGACTTTTGATTTCTGCACCACAAGCTGACTTAATAGAGGGGGGTCTAAAAGTGCTTCCAAGAATTCCAGAAGCTAACCGCTGGCCTCAAAACTGATATTCTCATACTTATATTATCGACCCTAAGCAGTCCCTAACTCAGCCAATTTTTAATTAAGATGATTATTTTCGAAGCTAATCTCTATTCATTGTTAAACTAAATGAATCTTATGAACAAAATAAATCTTATTATTAACAAAATAAATCTTATGATGAACAAAATAAATCTTATTATGAACAAAATAAATCTTATTAGAATGTTAATTTCTCTGTTTTTGACAAGCTTTATACTAGTACACACATAAAAATATAATCACAATTGATTTTAAACCACATACTTATGTTTAGAAGCATTATATTATTTATAACTTAAGTTCTTGTGCACTTAGGTTAAAATTACTTAAGTTAAAATTAGAGTGTCGTGTGTGTGTATATACCATTTATGTAATAAATCACTTAATAATGGCATTTTCTTTAAATTATCGTTGTCGGTGTGAATATTTTAGGTGTAACGACAAGCTTTCTCTGTTGAGAATATTAACTTTTGGTTTGGTTTTGCAAAAAATTATTTTATGGTAATAAATACATGTATTGAGGAAAACGTTTTTCGAACTTTCTGCGCTGAAGGCAAATAAGTAAATGGTTTATCACTATACAAGTTTTGGTAGTTCTATAGTTAAAACTACGTCCTCTGTGTAATATAAAGAAGGATTTGCTAGATGAGGGACATGCGATACACCATTTCAAAATCTTACCACTTCTATACACCTTCAAAGAGTACATATAACTGATTAGTTTATATGCATTATTTTCAACAGCGCACTTTTGATAGAATCTTTTATTCACCTGCACCTTCATTCGAATCTATTAAAAACCTAAAATTTCACAATAAAACTTGATTGATTTTCCCTCGCGACAACTGTCTTCAACTGTCAAAACCTAGATCTAACAAGACAGCATATTTGGACAAAGTAAATGTCTAGCCGAAAGAACGGTAATTACTCATTATGAAGGCTGGTAGGATTACCCTAAATTCTCTAAAAGTAAATTATTCTCCCTAATAGCATACGCAAAGTTTTGTCTTGTAAGGCTACGTAATGAATTTTTCACTCACGTGAAGAGAGATTGTTGAAGTAGATGATGCAGCAAATGAGCGACAAGTAACGAGGTATGCGATATTTCATAAAAGTGAGGTACATCGTGTTAAATGTTCTATATTAAACCTTATATTTATTCTATTTTAATGTTTAGTAAGCGGATTTTAAATATAAATTAAAGTATATTCACATTAAATTATTCTTCAAAATAGCAATGTAATTATCCAATATACAGTTATTACCATCATAAAGATTGTCACATGTGCGACAGTGACGTTGTAGTCACGTGGCACCTGGGTCACAATGTGACATCATATTTGTGACTTCTAAGCGACGTTACGTATTAGTAACTTTGTAACTGCATTGTGACTATATTCTGTGACGTTTCCACAATTTAATTAGCACGTAACAATGTGACGACATTACCATGGCAATTACAATGTGACATCACAAACATGTTAATATGTGACATCACAAACGACATTGAAAATGACCAAAATGACTTCGCTGTGACCTCAATATGACATTGAGGAGACGTACTGCGACGTCCTGTGACGTTACAAAGTCACAGTGTGACGTAAATTTTACGTCACTCTGAAAAAAAATGCTGTTAGGGATAGGTGTATAGAGGCAGCTGCTGTGTGATCTTCATATGCTATCAGTAATATTTAGCAGAGCATATATTATGCCGGGATATTTCATCGAAAATCAATATATTGAAATCATAAACATAATCATTTATGTACTGAATGTATTTCTTAATATTTTAATTGAATTGTTTTGAGTACACGTTTATAAATGATGCGCCCTGATTTGCTCCTTGTACAATTCAGTTGCAATTTCCATAGAAAGCTGTGGTATGGAACAGGATCGGCGTCAGAAAAGTGTAGTTATGTTATAACAACATGCTATATCAAAAACTGTGTTATGAACCGATGCATATCTTTATAAAATTTAGTTTCTGGTATTATATACATCCATTAACAAAAAATAATACTCACCAAGAAGGAAGCTTTGAAATCACACTGAACTTTTGGTATGGAATCGTAATGACGATGGGTAATACATGATTACATTATCATAGTAAATGGATATTTCCTGAGGTACAACAGTCAATTGTATACAAGAATGTGGTACTTTAAAACTGCCATTTATTGAATGGAAGATTTTAGGTACCAATAAAAAATACTCCGAGAAAAATGCTGCTACGTTCACCAAGGGTTCAGAAACAGTGATGCAGAACATCTCTAATAACATGGCAATATTTTCAGTCAGAATAAACCCTATATTGATACAATATGAGAATACAGACATTTTGAAAATGTTTGGCAAATATTGGCTTTCAATATTGGCATGATAATATATACCCATTATTTAGCTAGTACTGGCTGTCAATATGTTCCAAATATTAAAAACATTTTAAATGTAACGCCACTATTAGTATGTTATTGTAAAGCTAATATCTAGCCAATGTTGGCGTAATATTGTAATGATAATATCTTGCCAAAATTGGCGCTATATTTAAATTTACAATATATTGCAGAATATTGGACTCTATTGGCATTCTATTAGGGATTCAGAGTCATCTTATTGCAATGCGTTACTGAGAATAAAATATCGCTCTCTTCTAAGCTCTCTCTCAATATATCGATATAACCCTTTATATATTTCGATGAGTTCTTTCACTTTCTCTAAATCAATTCCTCAGCTCACAGGTAGACGGCTGGAAATCGTTTCAAAAGTACTAATCTCAAGAGAGATGTTTTTGGTGTTCTTTTGGACCACCATCTGTCTTGGGAACTGAACATAATATGTACTATATTGATGGGGATTTTTTTCTTTCTTGCGTTGTGAGCTATGTTGTGTCTAATGAAACATTCCTTCTCGTTTTATTTTCCAAAGTAGAAAGAAGAACTTTTTTAAACGATATTGTCAAGATGCTTTTCTGTGACATTCTTTATTTTCACAATGGGAAATTGTTTCCTTCTTGACATGTATGCTTTGAAAATATTTTTTATTTATTTTATTTTTTTTAGATATTTATTTTTATTTGCATGCATATAATTATAAGAGATAAAAGCTATAATGCAATAAATAATAACTTGTGTCAACTAGAAACCGCAGAACTTCTTAATAAGTAAATGCTAATGTGATACATACATAAAGTGATATACTAACAAAGCATTTCCCTAACAGCCCATTTTTTCAGTTCGTAACTTGTACGTCGCGTTACGTCGATTAGACATTATACTTTTGATAAACATGAGATAAAATTAGTATATAAAGAGTAACGACTTTTGATATTAATCATAACATTTTCATTTTAGAGGATATCGTTCATTATTGGAGAATAAACGATAAATAGCCACAGGAATGATATGGCAAAAATAAATTATAAAAAATTAGGCTCTATCTTTGGTGGAATGAAAAATAATGATTTGCCATTTTAATGAATATATTAATTGATATTTCAGTAAACTTAATTCTTTGAATGGAATTCACATTCAAATATATTTTTGCTGATATAAATGTGTATTTTAAATAATAAAAGCAAGAAAAAGTTAAAATATTTTGTTAAAATACTTTTTTCTTCAAAATACTGTTTTAATTTATGAATTCATGATATGCAAAACAGTATTATAATACTAAGATATATTATATCATGACATAATAATAAAACATTGTATGCGACATAAACAGAAATATAAACTGATCAACCAGTTTAAAAGGTGAAAAACAACATTCTTCTTCAGAACTAACAAGTAGCACGACCTCACTCATTCAAATCAGATTGCACACTGAGGTAGAATAGTACACTTTTCTTTAAATAAATAATGAAAAACACAATAAAGTAGGCAGATGATTAGTAAACAACAACAAAAAAAAACACGGAGAAAATAAATAATAGCATAAAACAAGCTGGTAAGAGAACGGATATGAGCGATCCCTTCTTTTATCTCTGATCTGTCTGTCTGTCGTGTTCCTGACTCATTGGTTTTTTCTTTGGTCTTTCCTCCCCATGACGATGGCATCACTTTTGTTCCTACTTTCAGGCACGTGTGCTATTCTATTTCAGTTACTGATATGACTTGAATAAGTAAGGTTGATTTGTCGATCCTGAAAAATAAAGTTATTGAGTTGAAACTAGTTGACCAGTTTATATTTGTGTTTATGCTGGATTTAAGAACTTTTTAGTTTGTCGTGTTATTATTGCATCAGATTTTTGAGTTATTTTCGGGAGTTTCTTTGCATATTATATTATTTTATTATGAATGGTGATTTATTTGCCATACACATATTTCCAAGATCTTTTAATTTTCTTTGAAATCCATATAATCTGTATTTACTTTTGTAAACCTGTACAACTTTCATTCTTCCATATATTCACATGTCCTACCATCTTTCTCCATTTATTCATACAACCACAAAAAAATAGCTAACACATTACTGAAACCAGCAAGCCGACCACATTCATAGCGAGGTGTATCAATAATTCAATACTTCTCCCCAAACAATGCTACAAACCATTGTCTGCTTGCTTACCTACGAAGTACCCGGATGAGTACAGAGAGGATGCTTGTTCTTTGTTAAGAGTGTTCAATTCTATTAAGTGCACCCCTATTCTACAGATGCTTCTAAATGCCCATATCCAAAGGGGAAGCTTGCTCAGGATTACCACAGTAATTGCTGTGGAGATATTGCTGCGGCGATTTCTATAGAACTGACTTAAATGGAAGTTAGGCTTGAAACTGGCGGTATGTGGTGTAGTAGAATGCGGAACTTATTAAATTTGCGCTTTGAAAGAAATAGTAAAACCGTGATATCTTGTTTTCAAAATATTTTGTTTATAACAAAGGAAAATATCTTTATTGCTTATGATAGTTATGAAAGTGTTGTGTTCCGAAAAAATGTTATTGGTATGTAAACTTAGATTTGCAATATAATAAATTTTATAAGTTTGATTCGTTTTGTTCATTAGTGCTTTCATTTTGAGAAATCATTTAAGTTTTCACGTACATACATCACACTAGCGCAAATATGTTATGCAACGTGCTTCGTTTGTTATAACTTTAATTTATCGACATTTCTTCATTAAATCTATAAAATCCCACCAAGGAATTTCCCATTTGCTGAGAACTCCTGAGGTGGAAAACTGCTTACAAGTTTCAAATGGATTTGCCTACTTCCATCCAAGTATTTTCCAACTTCACAAATGTTTGCATGCGGTAATAAAATATTGTTGCAGTTAAGGATTCCACGTTGTTTTCTGATACTGGCGTGAGGATATCGAAGACCAGAATTTGCCATGCATTGATAGAGCAAGGAACAGGCATGTAAAAATAGAGGAGGTTTTTTGCATCCGTTACCCATAATGGGATAGGATTGCAGTCCTTCGTGTGAGGGGACTCAGATGGGTTACGCTATAAAGTGTTAAATACAGTAAAGACAATGTTAGTTTATGTGTTCTACATGCTCATCCAATAGGCTGACATTGTAATTTTAAGCAAAAAAATATTGTTGTATAAATATTAATCATTAAAAATGAGAAAACATGTGGTTAAACATAGACTCAAATATTATTTTTCAGATGTATATCTTGTTTAACCCTTTGCACTTAACAGTTCTTGGGCTGCATCTGCGGGATAACATCCTTCATTATTTAAGTCGTCGTATGTTTCTAGCCTAGTGGTTGGTCTTCAACTGGTTGGGTGCCTGCTCGCAAAGTCGCATTATGTGCATCCGGCCGATTAGCTTTTGGGATAATTTTATTTTTCTAGGAAAATAACTCTGTATAATCCGACTATAATTTAAGTTTTACAAACAAATACATTTTTGAAGCAATATTTTTACTTTCCTTATATACAAAATGTATAAGGAAATTAATGTGACGGGGTCGAAAATTCAAATTCGTGTTTTCGACGGGAGAGCACGTTTCAAGCATCCCTGATCACGAATCAAACATTTTTGAAGTGATGTCTGTGTGTGTATGAAAGTATGTGTGTGTGTGTGAAAGTATGTGTGTGTGTGTGAAAGTATATGTGTGTGTCAGTGAGTCTGTGGAGACGATAACTGACGAACGAATGGACCGATTCGAACGAAATTTTGTACAAAAATCACAATCCGTAGACACTGGAAGCCTATTGTTTTTATACATAATCGAATGTTCAGAACCCCCTAAATTGCTCAGTGAAATTTTGAAAAAATCGTCAAATAATCAAAACCGCTAAAAAAGTTCCGCAAACAGACATTTCGTGTGTAATTTCTCATTAGAAAACTACTGACATAAATTCTGTAGTGAAAAATAGTCTTTATGCAATTTTTGCACTCGTGAGGTCATTAACGTCGCGAGGGAAAATTACACACCTCGGGTTACATTGTCAATCTTGGTATCAATCAAAAATATTTTTAAACACTTTAAAATGAAGGGTAATATGCTATTTTGGACCAACTATACAGGTTTTTCAAATATTTTCTTGCAAAATTTGAAAAAAAAAAGAATAAATAAAATCGAATATTTGGCGATTAATTTTGCGATATGCCGCCTGCTTGGCGACTCTTTAAATGTTGTCAAATTGACGAAAATGTCGTTAAATTGATAATAAATATCGTCAAATTGATAAGCATGAAGCCAAATTAATGAAATGAATTATGTTTTGCTAGGACATAATACTGTGATAATGTTTCGGTAGAGTTTGTCTGCCAGTCCAGTAGTAAAAGTCATAATTATTTTCAAATCATGAAATTGTATAGAAAACGACCAATTTTATCTGCTATGTTAATTTTCCGAACATAATTGCCTCCCCCTGCTATATAGCTGGGGCAGTATTTCACCACATGTAAAGCAAGCAAATTCTGGAACTTGCAGTTAATTAAAGGCCCATTTTCTTTACCTCATCAACATTTCATATATTTTTTTGGTTTAAATTTTATTAATTTTTACCGTCACTTTTGGACTTGGCAAGTATTCGTTTTAACTGAAATACATATAAAAATTAAAATTAGTTTTATATATTTTAGAGCCCATACAATCCTTTTAAGAATTAAATAAAGAGAAAATTCTGATAATAAAGACCAATTATTAAAAAAATTAAAAAGAGAAAATTAAAAAAATAATATTTTATAGTAAGAAACTGTACTAACATTTATCAATATTTTATTTTGCCACGCCCGTTTTTCACAAACGTTTTCGTTTAATTATGTACTTAAATCTAGAATTTATTTCAGGAACTTCAAGAACGCTGCACCGTGTAAAAAGCTTAGCCATTTAAAATAAACCGTTAGATCTTTTTGTTTGTTTGTTTAAGAAATAACGAGTATTTTCATATGTGGCCCACAAGACTCTAACTGACTCAAATATGGCCCGTTGTTTAAAAAAGGTTGAAACCTATTATTCTAGCAAATGGCTTACCGTGAAGCTCGAATGACATTGTGGAGTTACTCTAGTTAATTTATCTTAAAGTTTTCCCGTAATCAAATATCGCAACACACCAGCTCAAAATAACAAGCGTAACGTAGGCTATCTTTACTAAAGAACATTAAGAACAAAGTGCAGAAATAATAATAGTAATTTTTAAAACAACAACGCGTTATTATAACGAGCATATACAGTATTGTGGCAATTAATTGAGAAATGTCATTTGTTTCGTTTTATCAAACGTAAGCTTAGGAAGAAGCACTCCAAATTAGCTCAGAGTTCAAATTGCAGTTATTATCAAAGAAGGAGGTGTTCGCATGCACCTGGTAAGTAGCAGGTGTTCAAATTCCTCCGCCAGGTGGCAGGTGTTCCGCAGTGGTAGTTTCTCAGTTGTTGCGGGGCTCATTAGCGTCATGTATATCAGCGCGGAAACACGTGCTAAAGTGATTGCGCTTAGAGAACACACTTCTAAGACGTTCCAGGAAATAGGTAAAATATGTGGAGTGAGTTCAGCAAGTGTCGGGAGGATCTGGAAGCGGTTTCAGGAAACAGGAAATGCTGGAACCAACCGCTCTGGAAGATGCGGCCGAAAAGGATCAACTTCGACTCGTGACGACAAAACTTTACATCGAATGAGTGTTAAAAATCATCGATTAACCAGTTTTGACCTGTCTAAGTCCATGGTGGCAGCTGGTGTTGATATTGCACCTTCAACAGTGCGATACAGGCTGTTAGAACGCGGACGGAGAGCACGTCGACCGTACAAGAAGCAGTTTCTGACGCTTCGCATGAAGAAAAAAAGGTTGGAATGGGCACGGAAATACAAAACATGGACTGAGAAGGACTGGGAGAAAGTTCTCTTTTCTGACGAAACACATATTGTGGTTCAGGGATTTAGATCTATGTTCGTGAGAAGGAGCCAAGGAGAACCTCTCAATCAGCACCACATCAATCAAGCACCCAAGCATCCGCCCAAAAAGATGTTTTGGGGTTGTTTCAGCGTTTTGGGGACAGAATCTCTTGTTCCCGTAGAGGGAATGATGAACAGTGCCAGTTACGAAGTCATATTGACCCGAAAAGTGCTTCCAACCATGGCTAAACTGTGGCCGAACGGAGATTGCGTTTTCCAACAAGACAGCGCGCCATGTCACACTTCGAAGCGAATCAAAAATTTCTGCTCAAAAAAAAAATATTACCGTACTGGATTGGCCCGGGAATTCACCAGACTTGAATCCCATAGAAAATTTGTAGGCTATTGTCAAAAAACGGCTTCACAAATTTGACTGTACGACGATGGACAAGCTAATTTCGGAATTCATTTATCTAGAATTAATTTTTTAACGTATCTGATGCAGGCTGCATGTGTGCGTCAGACTAGAATACTTAGACTTACTCGCGAACCCTGAGGACGATCAGGCTAGTGCGGTCATCTCGTCATGGGGTGTACTTAAATTTGAGGGTGAATGCTCTGGCGTCTATTTATGTTGATGACAAATATAGTGTCCCTTTCCCGTTGCACAGAACTGATATCTCAGTTTTGGAATGTTCAAATCTGTTGATTCACATGGGAGAGGTGGGGGGGGGGGGTTAGACGAAGACCGTCCGACCTACCAGAAAGGTGTATGGTAACTGTTTGGACGGCCGGGAAGAGAGGGGGGGGCGTTCAAATTAAAAAGTTTTCTAGCAGTGTCGTGGAAACAGGCTTGCCTCATGACTGGCATCTCTCAGGTATCTGAACGTGTTGCACACTTAGAACAGATGCGAAAGGCTTAGCTTTTGCACAAGTGAAAATTGCTAGACTTCTGCTCTGTAAATATTTCAGAAACCTTATAATTTAAGGGATGTATTCTTGCACAATCGTTACGATACAACCTGGCTTTTATTTTAAATAATAAAATATCATCGTGATTTTATTTATATAAAACCATTAAACGTTAGATAGTCTAAAGTCTTGAAAGTCTAATAGTAAATTAAATAAAACTACCTCTTAATTCGCATAATATATTTGTGACATGAGAGTCATATTTTTCATATATTAGATCGAGCTATCTTAAATCACGATTCGTGCTAACAAATGGTTATTAATTATAAAAAAATATAGATTAGTAAACATTATAATTGGTAACATATTTAATACTAATAATATATTTACTGTGCACAACAGTAAATACAGTATGATTTACAGCTCGCATGTAAGGAGCACATATGTGAGGAGGTGTGCACACATGTGAGGAGGTGTCATCTAGCGGATTCCGTTTCGAAAATAAGTTTTTGGCTATTATTTAATGGAAGCCAATTTTTCCAGCATGGTGATCTATATTTTTTGAGAGGGAAATTGAAAATATATAAGCCATTCAACCAAATATGAAAATCGTTTTTTACATGAGTTATGAGGCTATGTTTTTACATGAGAAATTAATTTTTCATTAACGTCAGTGAAAGGAAAATTTTCAAAGTGGCATCCATTGATTTTTTGGTATCAAATATGTTTCGGCCATACAGTTTTTATTTGTGTTTATGGATATGTTGCCGAGTTTAAGCTGCTATTTTGCGGTTTGTCAGATTTTAGTTTGTATACCTTTGCCTTTATATATAGATAAAGACTATACCCATTTAATAAATGTTCTGAATATCAAAAACCTTTTTAAAATTTAAGCATAAAAAAGAATAGCGCACATTTTTGAAAAGCATCTTACCCGATCGTCGTATGTTCTCAGCGGCTAGTGATCACTAATTGTAACATTTAACACTAACATTCACTTAATAAAAGTTTTGAATATAAAAATATGTTTTTAATTAACCATAAAGATGGAATAGCCGCATTAAGGTAACGACGTGTAATTCCTTTATCCATTTGTATCATCAACCTTGATTCGAATTTTAAAATCTTTGGCATTTTCACTGAGATGGATCAATTGAGATCAAAACCGCGATTCCGATTCAAGTGGAAGTGCTCGATCATTTTAAAAAGTGATTTTGCCTTTTTATTATTCCTTTCCATTCTCACTCCTAGTTCACGTTTTTGAAATATTAGATTTTTTCCATTGGTCCGAAAGTTGAGACGGGTAGAATGAAACCGAAACTGAGATTCTAACTAGAGTTGAAGGGATCGATAATTAAGCTCAGTAATTTTGAGTTTTGGGAGGCACCTTCACTCCTAATTCGATTTTTTTTTATATTTTAAATTTTCTCCTTGGCCTCGAAGTTGAGACGAAGCGAATGATACCAAAACCAATAGTTTAGCTATAGTGATACAGTGCTCGATAAATTTATCCTGGTCAGACTTTCTCTCACACTGAGTTCAGTGCATATTATATAGGTTACACTAAAAATGTGCCCGGCATTACCAGGGTGTTAAAGGATGAGTGTTATATATAAAATAACAAACTAAATGCATTGTATTGGTATACATAGCAGTAAACATATCGGGCGTGATACTCACCCTCCCCCTGTCGAAAAAAAAAACCGAAATCCTTAACATTCGACTCGACTTTCCATGTTAACGTGCATAATTTAAATATATTGGCCAGTGCAAACAAAGTAATTTTTATAATTCCATAATACAGATTCAGGTATTAAACCGTACTCCAAATCTCAAAACATTCTCTCAGCAAAGCAGAAAATAAAATACAACATTCAAAACATCTAACACAGAATCAGAAACAACAAGCTTTCGGAAGTTTCTGATAAAGGAAGAAAGTTATCACGTCCATCAACGTTTAAAATGGATGTGATCTAGAGGACGGGAACACCGTTTAATGCGTGGGGAACTTCATGGAAGATCTGAATTCGAACACTTAAAAAGTTACAAAAATTAAAATCACTTATGAAGTCGAAATTTATTTTATTAGAATGCGTATATATGAGGATGTGTATGAGAATTTATTAGAATGCTCATATATAACGATGTATATGAGGATGTTTTAGTCAAATTATAGAATTGTGGCTAATCGTTGTTCTTCGGATGCAGCATTATATATCTCAGATAGCATATAAAATGCAAATTTCGATTTATTTAACTAAAAAATAAACAAGAAAGAATTGTTTCACGGATTCGATTTGAACATTGCTGGTATAAACGTTATTTGGTATTTTGATAGGTGTCAAGGTGGAAACTAAATATGTGATAATATTTTAGGTTGCTAAGTATTCATTTGTGTTAAAATCGACCAAAATTGCTGTAAATCGAGCTAAAACATAAAATAACAAAAAGTGAGTTCAAAATTTAATAAATAACGCCCAGGTGCACCTTCTTCGATCCTGAAAAATCTATTTGCCAAATTCCATGGTCGTAGGATGCTGAAATATGCCGAAATTCCATTGTCGTAGGATGTTTTACTGCACATACAAACATGCACACATATTTATATTTTATGCAAGATTAAAACAAACATTCAATAGCAATATTTCTCTGTTTTGTTTTTTTAAATAGGCACACTGATTATGAAATAAATTCCGTATTTATATTTAATTTGCCATACACGCTCCGTGTTTATAACATTTTTTTTCTTGCCAAATGTTTAAAAAATGAATCATCCCATCCATGAAATAAATTCCATCTTTGCATTTAATTAGTCTTACACATTTTGTGTTTATGACTTCATGTTATAACAAAATTATTTTCTAGTTTCATACTAACTACTAAATTCAACATTGTAAATCTACACACAGTAAATTTCTTTCATAACTTGCATTCATTCAATAATAAACTCGCAGATAAAGCAATTCTGAAACCAACAAGCACGCCGCATTCATCCTGGTGTGCATCAATAATTCAATACTAGCCCTCTCCCTCTGCTACAATGCGGTACACGCCATTGTCTCTCTTTGTTTACCTGTGAGTAAAGCAGAGGTAAGACTGAGTGCCGGAAGAGACACTCGTTCTTCCTCGAGAGTGTTCAATTCTACTAAGTGCACCTCGATTCTGGCAGGGGCTACTAAATATCCTTGTCCAAATGCGAAACTCGTCCAGGATTAGCACAGTAATTGCTATGGAGATGCTGCGGCTACGTCTTCTATGGATCTCACTTAAATGAAAGTTGGGCTTCAAACTGGCGATATGGGATGTAGCAGAATAGGAAACATATTAGAGTTGTGCTTTGGCGGGAATAATAAAACCCTAAAGTATTGCTCTCGGATTCTTTTGTTTATGAAGTAAGAAAATATTTTTATTGCATCCGGGATGTTTGCGATTGTTTCCTAAAATAAAATTGTTTAGTAAGAATTGTGTTTGTAGACAAATATACTTCGTGTAGATTAAGCAAAGGCTTGTTTTTTACTTTAAATTGATTAAGGTGGTAGGATGTGGATCTTTAGGGCTAATTTGAACTGTATGCACACTATATAACTTACGTATTGGTTTTTGATAGATAAGTATTGAACACACAGATGTTTTATCTTCATTCCCCAATAAACCGAATGTGAAAATGATAATTTTAATGTTTGATTATATTTTTAACGTGGAATATATTGGAAAACAAACGTGTAATATAAAGACGTGTAAAGTATAGAAGTGTAAAAAGTAAGAAGTTGAATGTACTGAAATGTAAAATCCTTCTTTCCCGAATTTGAAACGTTTCGATAAAAAACAATTAAAGCCTCCATTTTCTACATGAAAATGGGGTTTTTACATCCATTGTCTTATAATATAGCAAGTGTAATCATGAAATATTCAATGGCTGATGAAACTCGAATGCTTTCATCTGGTCACCGCTTTTAAGCAAGACCACGCATACAAATAGCTTATGTTTTTGAGTCATTGTACATTAGTATATCTTTCACACTCTAACACTCTGTGTATCTCAGAGGAATGAATAGTAACAAAATAAGATGTTAATGGATACATATGTAAATTGAACTAAAGAAATAAGGTTATCGCCTTTTTGTAAATCGCCTCTTAGTAAAATTTAGGCACCAAAAGTGAATACCCATCTGTCATAATCCGAAAATTTTATGCAAAGTAACTATCCGAAATATATTTATGACCGTTAAAATAGTTAATGGGTGAAAACTGAAGACGTCCAGTTATTAACAAAATGTAAAGCTTTAAAAGTAAATGATAAAAGATACAATCTGATTATTTTCTAAAGTAAGATGCTTGCGCTTATATCTGTGGTGCGGGATTTTGGGATTGGGATTGGGGATTTTAGGAAGACAACAGTTATTTAAGTGTATACAGAGCAGATAACAAGAAAAAAAATGACATGAACAAGTCGTGTGGACATAAACAACTACTGGGGGATCGAGCAGAGAGGGGAGTTGTCAGACCTTTCGTATAGTCTCCCGCAATATATAGATTATAGATCGTCAAATTACAAATGACTCAGATGCTAGGTCTGTGGCTTAAAATCTATTAATGCGGAACTATTTCCGCATTAATAGTTGCCTTCAAATTATTAATGCGGAACACTAATTGTTTGCCAAAATGCAATATGCGGCAAACTATTAATTTGTTTGCTGCCCATTGCATTGCAGAATGGAATACAGGATCAGAAGTACCAAGTGTTCATATTAATTTTATCGCCGCTCAATGAATATATACACGTTTAGATTTCAATTTCAGCATTCAGTGAAAACAAGCATTACCTTCTTAAAATACTTGCGCATTTCTTAAAAAAATATTACAAACTGTAGCAAAATCTTATTAATAATTTGAAAATATGTCTCATTTTTATTAAGGAATTTAAGACATGGAAATGAATTTGAACCAAAACTAATTAAAAATAAAACATCTGAAAATGCTTCAGAAAAAATGGGATAAATGAAGATTATTATAAAAAATAATTACCAGTTTTGATTCTAACATTTTCAATGATGTAAAACTTGGGCTTTGATTTAAAACAGATATTATTACATTGTATATATTTAAGTATGTATGTATTTATAATAGAGTCGTTAGTCACATTAGTAAATGATACAGATTTATATTAAAAAAAGTGTTAAATGAAATTAATATTTGGCTATATTTACAAATTTATATTTTTGCCTATAGAAATTAGTGTTCTAAAATATAATACGCAAAATTCTCCAAGTTCAAATTAGAAAAATTATCCAAATAAGTTTGTAGTAAATGTGAAAATTCTAAAATAAATATTGTTTCTTTTTCTACACAGTACTAAGTGCAAAAAAGCAGATTATGAAATCGAAGTCAAAGGAGAGGAAACCAATTAGAAAAATTTAAACATGTGAAATGATAAACCAGCCAATTATCCAAGATGCTATAATCTGTCTTACGAAATAAAACATTTTTACCACTCCATCACCCTCTAAAGACAATGATACACTAAAATAGAATAAAAAGAAAATACTTAAGACCGAAGAATACAATTTACGAGAATACTTCTATAATAAAAAAATAGTAAAAACATCAGGGATAGAAATTGCATCCAGGCACCTCGCTTTTCCCCGCTTTGCGCCGTATTCTACAAAATCATCTCTCCTGCAAAATCGTGATTTCCTGATAAAAAAAAATGGTAAGAAAAAATAGATAAATACGAAAACCTAAATGCACGAGATAAACTTAAAATAAAGAATCCTGTCGCATGAGAAACGTGCACCGGAGGATATTTCGTTAAGAAAAAGGGAGACTGGATAAACCAATATAAAAATGTAAGTCAGAATCCGTGAGGCTTGATCCCCCCCCCCTTCCTTTTTTCTCGTCTCCAGCTCAAAAATTCCTTCCTTTTTCATTGTGTGAACTCGCGAAAAACTGATTTCAAAAAGTTAGACTTGTCAGTGGAATTGAAGTGATTTATTTTGTTTCCGTATTCTTTTTCCTTCTTTTCTTTCATTTATATCTGCAAAATTTTTTCGAGAATATTTGCAAAGGAAAAGGGTGGGAGGGGGGGGGGTTCTATCTTGTTTGACGAGTTACGAGAGGAAAGACAGGTATCAACGCGACGTTAGAAATTCGGAGTTTAGATTTTTTTTCCCCTAAATATATTTAAGAGCTTTGCATTTGAATATTGGAGATTGAAGTTCTTGTATTTGGAAACAAGGTTTGGCACGTAATTGAGTGCTGTAAATAAAATATCAATTTTTCCGGAAGTGTAAACGAAAATGTATTATTTCGAGTTACAGGAATAGAAAGTCGAATAGGAAAGAAAAGAAATTATCTGCATCCATACGTTTATTACGTTATCTATATAATAATTGTCTGACGCACTTTTGCATTTTTTTCCAGTCCCTTTCCAGAAGTACCCCGTTGATCTATCCGGCAGAATCTTTACACACTTATAGTATCAAATACGGGGCAAGACCTACAAGGTTGGATGCTATATGTCTCCTTTGGAGGCATGCAAAAAGAGTCGGTTGAAGTCAAAAATATTTAGAAACCCTCCAAAAGCCTGCCCTTCATGACAATTTACGAACTTACATGGAATATAGGTCAGAACTTAAAGAAGACTCATTTGCCCCCCCCCCCTTATCGGTACAATTATTTTTTTTAAATTTTTCACACCTTCCATAGTATTTATTTCTAATTGATCTAGAAGGTTGAAACTTAGCGTTTTTATAGTATAGACCACGGGGAAAATTAACTATAATAAGTTTCGTTTAAGGCGACATTTTTGACGTTAGGCGCCGTACTTGTTAGACTAAGCTGTTAAAAAGAAGTTGCAACTTATTTACTTAGAAAATAAATTTAGTTTTTCTGTATTTAGCAGGCTGAAATACTACATATGTAATAAATGCATAACTATTAGCAGTGGTGGTGCGTACATAGGCACTGCGGAAGCGGCAGTGCTCTCTCTCCCTCGCAGCCTCGCGTGCAGCTTCCTATGTGCTCATGTGCACAACAGTCAAACATAACGCTTCACAGTTCCAGAGGCGTGGTGTTTGACTGATGTGCGCATGCGCAAGTAGGAAGCTGTACGCCAGCCTGCGAGGAAGAGAGAGCACTGTCGCCCCCGCAGTGCCGCAGTGCCTATGCACGCATCGCCACTGAAGCACTTTTGTCGGTGATATTAAAATACAAAATCTGGTATCGTTTAGGTCACATTGCATGAAAAGTATTTTTTCTAAATTATATCTTTTATTAAAATTTTATGATTTATTATATTATTTTTAATTATCTGTATCAAAGCCTTTTTTTCGTGTATATATAAAATATATGTATATTTGGAGAGTCTAACGACTTCTGAAAAAAAAAATCATGTCCGTGGGATAAGAGATCGAAGAAAATAAGGATTCGTTGGATCCTGCCCCGTAGCTGATGCCATACGCGTCCAGAAATTCAATCTTTTAAATCTTCCAACGAATTCGGTTTCAGTAAGTTTTGAAAAACATTTTTAGACCCATCTTTTTTTACCTTTTTTGATGCTAGGGAAGATAGAATATGACTCCGTTAAATTATGCTACGTACTACTTGATATTAGTGTGATTCAAAATGAAAAGATGGATGATACAATTCGCTTAAAAATAGTTTTCGTGGAATTGGAATATATATATATTCCAATTCCACGAAAACTATATATATATATATATATATATATATATATATATATATATATATATATATATGTATATATATATATATCTGTATGCTCTGTCACATGTGCCTCTACGCCACCGTAAAATAGTCCCCCTCTCCCCCAATCAGGGTAGGAGATATCAGCACAGTCTCCGAACTTTTTGATCCAGCCTTGTGTGCCATCTAAAATTTCCCGGTTTGGCGCTATATAACCGATACGTTAAGTAGTTCCAAAGTGCGCCGATAGATGGTAGCAGGTACTTGTTTTGTGAGCTAGTGTGCTAAATTTCATCGTGAATGAAGTAGTTTTTGTTAGTATAGACGCCATTTTGTTTGAAGTTGTTTACCCTGTATTCTGATTTTTATGATGGATGCAAAATAGAACAGCGTGTTTGCATTAAATTCTGTGCGAATCTTGCTATAGTGCGAATCTTGCTGTGCAACATAAACTGTGGAAATGATTCAACAAGTATTTGGTGAACAATCACTGAGCCGAACCCAAATTTTAGAATATCAAAAGCGTTTTAAACCTAGTCGAACATCAGTTGATGATGAAGAACAGACAGAAAGAACTTCGACGAGCACAACACCTGAAAACAACGACAAAATTCGACAGTTCATTCATGAAGATCGACTTTAGGCCATTCCAGATTTCTGTAATAAAGTTAGAATTGGATATGGAACATTTCAGCGAATTCTCACTGAAAAATTGGGAATGCATAGCATCGCAGCCAAATTTGTTCCCAGGCTATTGACAACGGATCAAAAGCAACACGGAATTGATGTTTGTGCGGAGCTTCGGTAGCTCGTTTTGGATGATAAAACCTTCATGTCCAGACTAATTACTGGCGATGAGAATTAGATTTATGGGTATAATCCCGAAACTGAGCAACAATCTTCACAATGGAAATGCCCAAGTTCATCAAGGCAAAAAAAAAAAAAAATGCACAAGTGAAAAACAATGTGGAGAGCATGTTGATTGTGTTTTTTGACATTAGGGAATTGTGCATAAATAATTCATGCCGGTGGGTCACACTGTCAATTCACAGTTCTACTGTGATGTTCTGAGACGCCTTCGTGAAGATGTCAGAAGGAAACGGCCTGAATTGTAGCGAGCAAAACACTGGGTTCTTCATCACGATAATGCGTTCATTCAACGATTCGTTCATTCAACGATAATTCATTCATTCCCACCGTTCATTCAACACACAACAGTTTTTGATCAAGAATTCGATGGCATCATCCCCCACCCAACTTACTCACCAGACTTAGCCCCCTCCCCCTCCCCGGCGACTTTTTTTTTATTCCCAAAAATGAAATTTAAGCTAGAAGACCGACGTTTTGATACCGTTGAAGAAATTCAAACATAATCGCAGGCGGTGCTTTGTATGCTTACCGAAAAAGAGTTCCAGAAAGTCTTCCTGCAATGGCAAAAGCGCTGGGACCAATGTATAGCTGCAGGAGGAAGACATTTTGAAGGTGACAGTGAACACTAACTGAAATGGTTAGTTTTCTAATTTTCACATCTCCAATCCGGGAAATTTTGGATGGCAGCTATGCAATCGATTGGTCATACGCCCCCTCCTCCTAAATTGTCGAGTAAAATTTTGAAAAAATCATCAAAAAATCAAAACCTTTAAAAAAGTTACGTACATAGTCATTCCTTAACAATTTTTTTTATTAGAAAACGACGACGCAAAATTTAGAAAGATAACACGAACACTTGAGATATTGCACATTTAAAAAATCACATGAAATAAAAAAAATATTAACTATTGTGAAATATGTTCACTTTCCATATGTAATACCATGCGATAATTTTGGTGAGATCATTGTCGTGGATCTAGCTCGAAAAAATATTTTACTCGAAAAAATACGGGTATTAATTTTGTATTTGGACGTCTATAGTCATTTATCTGCTATAAGAACAGCTTATTTCTCCGTTCATAACGTTTGGCGGAATGTCGCCAACTTGTCAAATTTTAATTTTTGTCAATTTTATGTCGCTAAATTAATAAAATTGACACTAAATCGATGAAAATTACACGTAATTAATGAAAGTTCAATATTTTGAAAATAACCTAAGAGTAGACTAAAAAATAACTAATTACTCCGGCCGTCCATCCGTGATGCTTGGCGAGACATTTAGTAGGACGTCGCTAACTTAGCAACTATTTTAATTGTTGCCAAAGTGACAGAAATATCGCCAAATTGATAAAAATGACTCCATATGAGAAGTAATGTTTCCCAAATTCTGATTTCCATCATATGACAGAGATATATTCTAATATATAAGAAACGCTCTTCTCGCCGTTTGTCTGTAACACTTGGTGATACATTTAGAAAACTTGGCGAATAATTTAACAACGATCGCCAATGATATTTCGCAGATTGACAAAAATATCGTCAGAATTTCGAAAATGACACTAAATTAATGAAAATAACACCTAATTGATGAATGAATTATTGAAATAGTTTAATATGGGGACTATATAGTTTATTGAGGATGCTATCAATATGGATAATTGTTTATTTAGAGTTGAGCGAAATATAATTTAATCGGGTACTTTGAAATAGTTTTATATGTTGTCATCGGGAAAATCGCCAAATGTAAAATTTAGCGATAAAAACACAGTACCGTAGATCTTGTATATTATGTTTTTACTATAAAAGTAGTAAATTCATTACTTTATACAAGGAAAGGCATGTGCTGCCGACATCAGATTTTTTTGTTACAATGCGGCTTAGGGACTAGCAAGTTCTTTCAGGTCTCTAAGATTAACTGTTATAACGACAGATCGGAAACAAGTGCAATACAACAATCAACAAATTCTATACTTGAAACATTTATTTAGAATAATGAAAAAACTCGCGTATCCGTATATGAATATAGATAAATTTTCAGCTTATACTTGATGCATATAAGTGACTTTACAAGCTTCTGTTCATTGGTGAAACATAAAGCATTTTTAGGGGCTAACTACAAGAAGTTCTTACACAAAATTTCATGATTAGTTCTAGGAATAAAATCGTCATAGTTGTAAAAATAAGTGGACCTGATGTTTCGATTTATTTCTAAGTGGCTGAGATTCTAAAATAAAAATAAAACACATTTGAAAATATAAGACATTCACCATATATCCAAAATGCAAAAAATGTGCTTAAGTTTTAGAACAGTTATCGTAGAACATACAGGAGAGAGGGCGTAACACGTTCGATTTTTGTGCGATCAAGTTCAGGAACAAACTCCGTCTGTTGCATGCAAAACCTTCATGTAAAACAAAATGTCAAGGATTTCAGTAATGGACAATTCAGCGAATCTTTCATGAAAATATACTGGATAAATAAATTTCGCCCTAATTAAGCAAGGCAAACATTTTACTGACTGTAATTTTTTTATTGTGGGCAGTACAAAAAATCAAATTTTGAATATTTATGAAATTATAGTTTCCAGGGCTGCAACTACTATTAAATTGTTTTTCATATTATGATTATTTTTCATATTTTACTTTACTTCTGCAGCCAACCGTCGATTTTATATTTCTTTGGGGCATTCTTCGCGAAACACTCTGCATAATTATGAGTTATTAGGTTTAAATGGCATTAAAAGTAAAGCCAAGTATTATATTGTCTGCTAGTTCTATAAACTTGATCATTAAAACAATAACGTTCATCAGCTGAACAGAACACAAATTGATAGTTGGAACTTCTTTGATCTCTGAGCAAGTAGTTTCTGAGGATCATAAACAATGTATGTATGTCATCAAATTCATTTAAAAAAACAATAATATGACTTCACATATTATTTATTTACACTAAACAAAATTAGACAATGTGTACTTTTTAAAATAATTATGACTAAGAATAAATAAATATCTAAAAGTGGTATGTCTAAACATATGGATAAATTCTATGCATAAAAAATACTGCAAATATAAGGAATTTATCTTCTGTATATGTACCTTGTAAGGACAAGCTAAGTTGGTAAAGTTGGTAAATATTAAGCATTTGAATGTTATATAATTTTTTATTAATCAGATCTGATAAATATTAATCCATTAATTTCAATACTTTTATACCCAATTTATACATTTTTACCCAAAAAAGCATTTATATCCAGCAATATAATAAAATGTCTTATTGTAAGACGAGTTGTGAGTATAACGGACAAATATATAGCTAAATATAAAATTAAATTATAAATGCCGTTGCAAGATGCTAATCATTAATCATATGATTTCAAATCAATGCACAGTTACCTGTCGCTTATTTCACAAAATGAAAAAAGAAAGTATATTTTTCCTATTTCGCCTATTTCACTTTGGATTTGTTTATCATTTTAGTATTAACGAAATATATCCACCATATTCTGGAAAAAGCTGTATGCTATGTTGTTATATAATGCGTGTTCAATGGTGTTACATAATGTTTAGCCGATCCGGGGGTTGAGCGGTCAGGGGCATGCATTTCCGTCTGATCGCTGGATTGCCTGGTTGCGGGTTCGAATCCCGCCAGAAGGCATGGATGTTGTTATGTCGAGGCCAAATCAGACTTTCGGCGTTCGGGGAGCCTCTATAAAAGTGAAGCTGCAAATCTCCTCCCCTTCGCCATGGGGTACCCTGGGGGGTCTTGTGGATGTGGTGCGTAGGCGCTCCTACACCACGGGGGAATTAGTAACGAACATAATGTTTAATGTTCACATTTATAAAAATTTGAAAATATACTTATTTCATAGTTTATATTTACATATATCACATATATGACTCCAATTATTATACACATAAATAGCACACACGGGGGGGGATTAAAAATTATTACATTTATTACTAGTGCCTTTAATACAGATTTAGAAGACTCTTCTCGAAACGGCAGTTCAATCTAGAGAAAGAACAAAAAAATATCTATTCCCTAAGAAACAAAGGTGAATCCGAAACAGCGGCAAAGAAATTTTTATTAAGAAAATTCCCAGTAGAAGCAAAAATGTTCTAAAACGGGAAAGAATTGAGTTTTAAACTTTTATAGACCACATGAAGTACGTGAAACATTCATCTTCTAACTCTCTTACAAGAAGTAACCAACTTTACACAAGGGAGATAATTTTTGACATGCTTTTGAACCTCTTCAGGGTAAAGTCAATACATTCTGTTTTTCTCTTCCTCGAGGATATTTATAGTGGATGCCCTTGTGTTTCCGACGTGTAGTAAAGGTAGGCACAGTGCATAAAATCCAACGTTTCGTTGCTATTCAACAAGTGTTTCTCAAACAAATATTGCGTTGGAATCGAATAATATATAGTTTTTTAAATTGACATTTTATTTACAGTACCAGGATATATTTATTATTTTAAAACACGATAGATGTAGCATTTAACGTAGAACGCGAAATATTTTGTTCTTGTTATAAAGAACTCACGGTACAACCGCTGATTTAGACTCTGAATGAAGTCAATATAGATGGAGTTGTATGTAATGATCTACTGTATCTTCTATAGTAGAAGTGACAATACATTTTCAATTTTCACACTTCGTATCAAACTGCAACTCAGACTACTACGAACTGTTATTGCTTCTGTTTATCATTATTTTATGAAGTATAATGCCCTGTTAGTTTTACTATTCGTGAATATAAAATCGCTACAATAAATTAACCTTTTAACCACAAACAAAACTTTTCAGCCATCTTCTTTAAAATACGATAGCCCGTCTAACTTTCAAGTACTAAAGTAAGTATTTAAGTAAGAGACGACTCCTTCCTTCTGTGGATCACCGATATCCACATCCCTTCTCGTGAGGTCGATACATATGTTCCAGCCGTCGGATTGCCGGTTGGTATTTTGCAGGAAAAGTCGGAAGAGCCGTGTTGGTATTTAACAGGTTAAAGGGTATTTGAAAAATTGAAACTGCATTTTTAAGCCTCAGTGATCCACCTCATCTAACGTACGGGATTAAGTTATGTGGGTCACTATTGTAGTGAACACATATCTCAATAACAGGGTACCAATCACGGTTCTTCGTGGATCACATGGAGTCTCTAAACACCGAGCGACTGAGAGGATATTCTTATGTTCTATGGGATTAAACGCTGCAGGGTTTATCACATTTCATAAATTTTCAATTCGAATTTTTAAGGCTATCTCTCATTTTTTGTTGTAGAAAATGCATAATTATTTATTAGTTTATAATTATTTTCGAAATGGATGGAAAATAGAAATAAATTTATGCACTATATGGGACTACACATGCGCTTTTGTGATTACTGATGAACGAGCTATGACAAACGAGGTGATTGGTGGAGAACTTTTTATGACATATACGCATTTATGTGAAAATGTATATTTCAAGCAAAAAGATTATACAATCGCTGATAAAAATGTACACAAATGCCCTGAAAGAAAGAAAAATGTAAAATGTCTTGGATTATATAGAAGGTTTCACTCTTAAATGAATAATTTAACAAGTAATATTTCTTCGAAATTTTCAGAACTACAATTCTAGTCTGAATTGATTGGATTAATGCAACGCTCTACTGTTACTTTCCTTATACGCATAGCATGATGTATAAGGCAAGTATTGTGACGCGGTCGAAAATTCGAATTCTAGGTTTCGAGTCCTGGTTGGTCTGTAGTTATGCCGTGCCATTGTGCTTCAGAAGTTTGGTTTGTTATTATTACGTAATTTATTTTAAGTGGTACTACTACTTTGTGCTCATTAATTTTCCTTTAAATTATATTTTGCTTGTTTATTTATTAATTTCTTTAGCGAACTGTCTTACCCGGGGTTCGTCAACGATTGGCTATTATTATTATTATCATTATTATTTTTACATGAGATGTAACACATTTTTTTTTGGTTCATTTGGCAATTCCTATGAAATTTGTTATTTCTTAAGTTTTATGAGCAAAATTTTAGTCAATATTCATTGACCGCTTTATTTATCTAAGTTTTTTTTATACAGGATTAAATTTACTTTAATTTATTTGTTTCATTTTTGTGCTGAGTCATTTTACTGAATTGTACACTCCGTTTTGCAAAATCGTCCAAGTTTGACTTAGGTAACGCCCACACTTTTAGCACATAACTGTCAGATATTCACAGAAAGTGACCGGCAGCATGATTTAGGTACGTGCATTTTTGGTACGTACGATTTAGGTACGTACGCATGATTTAGGTACGTACATTGATCAATAGTTATCAGATTCGAAACCGAAAGATCACGACGCCACGTTTACCTGATAAGACACTATGTGATGCGGTAAAATTTCACATACATACGTACACTACTACCATTCAACACAATGTCCCCAGTTGACTCAGGGATTGTATTAGCGACAGCTGAAATATTAAGTAAATCGCGTTTATTAATTCAGAATCCAGAAGATTGTGTAGCCACTAACTTTCATCACACATATAATTTATGAAACAAATCAATAATACACAAATATTGTATTTAAACCATACCTAACTTCACCCATGGGTGTACTAATTTAGCTAATATTAAATTTGCCAAAATTTATGATTGGTTAATTACACCTAGACTCGAACTTATCTTGATAGGGGATTTTCTCAAGCTCAGGGTTTTTTGATATGATTAACTATACATTTTTTCATTAATGTTCAAAATTGAAATTCAAAGACACAATATCTCTAACACTGATGTAAGGACTTGTTTATACAGAGTCCACATCTAAAGTTCATATGAATAGGGTGCCAAAGACTGGCGATCTGGGAACACAGGACATACGGGGCCTCACGATTTCAGGAAAATTATTTGCGGAGAATTGGGAATCTATCAGGGGATTGCATTCGAAGTTCGGTATGAGGATCTACTGCCCAAATACCGGTTGGCTCACAGGGGTTCACTGTCCTACGGACACACTCGACGGTCGGTGCCAGTTGGCTCACCGCTGGTTCGATGCTCGGGAACGTACGAAAGACCAGTCCCGGTCGGTGGTCGGTGTTGGAACCCGATAAAGGGGGTACGGCTGTATGCATCACTAGCATTGTGAACCGATGACGGTTGAATCACCCAAATGAAGCGTATTATATGCTGAGTAGAGGCCCAGGATTAGTACATCGCAAAAAACTCGCGAGGGCATAGTCGTCCGTATGTGATGACATAACCACTAAGCTATCAAGATGCAGTCTACCGTCCAGTTCACATATTTCTTGCGACGTAGCTGTAGTGTATTGACCCCAAAAAGATGTCCTAGTAGTACACCGTCTATTTCCAGAGCAGTATGACCCTGCTTGCCGAAGTCCTCGCTGCTTCGATGACCGCCACTGCCCGATGAGTTTTGCAAATATCAGTCTGTTTCCGCTCTAGCTTGACTGGGATTAGAGTTGCCATAGGACTTCATTGCTGTAATATCCGAGCTTAAGTATGAGCTACTCTTGAGTAGATGTGCTCACATAAGTGCATCAAATAATCTGAGCCATTCCTGAGGGACATAGCGCTACTTCTACGGAATAACAGTAGATATCGGTTTCCAAATGTATGTCGAAATGCATTTTTGAGGATCGGGCATCGATCAAGAAAACATACAATTTCAGAGACTTTCTCTGCAGAAATCAAAATGGAGTCTGACTTAATCTTTTTAAATTCGGGTCCCTTCACATTTTGTGGAGGGTGGAAAAAATGGGGCTCTAAGTTTTCTCGTTCGTTCATTTGTTGCACCATTTGTGCACGAAAATGGGTGGGGCGAATTTCCGAACGGATTAAAGAATAACGCTCATTTTGTATGCGCACATATTATTCCTGATAACCTGGGGTTTCCAACTGCCAGAAGGTCTCGTGTAAACCCCGGAATGATTTAATACTTGACAGGGACCATAATTTTCAAGTAATTTGTCATTTCAATGTTGACATTTACTTCGACATCTCATAGTTGAAATTTTATTACCTATCTCTCATGTCATTCATTCCTTGACGCCAAACTTTCCCATCGGATCTGTGAGGAGCCATCGTGCTAGTAATTAGAGTCTACACCGTACACTATGACTTACGTTGAGTTATTACTCTAACTATTTATAAGCCGAACCCGGTGAGCATTACTAATGTTTGCACATCGTGTAAATATTGTATTATGCTTCATAACAATTTTTATTAGAAAGCAATTGACATTAACCTTAGAACGCTAGCATGAACCGTTCTTGACATATTGTATATTTTTCAAATACATCTATCAAAAAATCACATAAATAAAATAAAATATCAACTCCTGCTAAATATGTTCCCTTTTCATATGTAATATCGTGCGATAAATTTGGTGACATCATTCTCGTGAATCTAGCTCGTTTCATTTATGAGAAAAGATACTTTAGTTAATACTTTTGTATTTGGACGTCAATAGTCATTTATCTGCTAAAAGAATAACTTATTTCTCCGTCCATAACACTTGCGAGATTTGGGCAACGAATTTGGCCGAATGTTGCAAAATTAATGAAAATTTCGCCAAATTGATACAAATGAAACTAAATCAATGAAAATGACGAATATTGATGAAAATTCAATATCTTGAAAAAATATAGAATATAAGAATCTACGAGAAGTATAAGGATAACATATTTTTCCGTCAGTAACGTTTGGATAAAATTTTGATAATGCATTTTTCTGAATATCTCTAAATTGGTGACTTTTTAAATGTTGCCAAATTTACAAAATATCACCCAATTGATAAAAGTTTGCCAAATTCATAAAACTGCCGCTGAATCAATAGAATGACGTATTGATGAAAGTTCAATATCTTGGAAAGAACAGAAAGAATATATTATAATAATAACCCATTTTCCTTCCGCCAGTCCACCGATAACGCTTCGCGAGAAATTTAGTGGAACGTCGATAACTTGGCGACTATTTTATATGTTGCCAAACTGATAAAAATGACACCAAATTGATAAAAATGACGCCAAATGAGAAGCAATGTTTCGAAAATTCCTATTGCCCTCACATGACGAGCATACATTACAGTATATAAGAAATACGCTTCTCTCTCATCGCTTGTAACACTTTGTGATGTATTTGGCAAACTTGGTTAAATAATAATATTGCAAAGTATCGCCAACTTTCTCCCCAAATTGATGAAGATTTTGTCAAAATTGCAGAAATGAAGCTAAATTAATAACAAGAAAAATCAATCATGCATAAGCATTGATTATGAAACACTTTCCGATTGAAATGCAATGTCATTTAAAAATTTTTGAAATGTGATACATTCAGAGGTGATATCTTTTACATTATCACAGTACTACAGTAATTTATTATACTTAAATATTTAAAATTGTACCGAAATATAAATCATCTGATTCTCTATGCAAAATCAATAAATATTTCATTCATATAACTTGTATTCCAGACTCCAGAGCAAAATAACTTTGTGTGAAAAAAATTCAGCAATTCTTATGTAACTCACCTCACAATCGCTTGAGATATTTGCATTCTGCATAAGTTAAAATTAGGCTTCGTTGAAGAAATAATAAAAGTTTAGGGATCATTTAAAATCACAACTATTGTAATTGCATAGGCACGGAATTTAGATACACAGATAATACATAGATACGCAGATAATATATGTGTGTGTGTGTATGTATGTATTCAAAGAATTGGAATCGTGCCGAAGATCGGAACTCGAATTTTCGAAGGATCTACACGTTTTGGGACTTTTAGAACACGAAAAAACTATTTTTAGGAAGACGTCTGGGTGTGCAATGTGTATCTGTGTGTGTTTCTGTGTGTCTGTGAGGATATTACATCCACTCTAATTGAAAAACTAATGGACCGAATTTCCTAAAATTTGGTAGGTATATTTTTTGTGGGAAATCCTGATGTTCATTAGATTATGGTACGATTCGTAGTAAAAGAATCTGCCTTCTTTGCTAAATGGCCGGCAGAAATTGCCTTTATCCACTGTAGCTAAAAACTAATGGAACAAATTTAACAAAATTGGTGCATAATATTTCAATGACCTACAAGGGATTTATGTACCAAATTTAACAAAATTTGGTATATAAATCACTTGTAGGTTATTCTAGTACGATTCAGGAAAAAGGAACAGGCTATTTTTGCTAAATGGCCCGCAAAAATCGTTAAATATAAAAATAAAGGACTCAATTATATCAATTAAATTCCTATTTTATACGTGATTTCTGACAACAAAAAGAACAGGACTAACCCTATTATTCTAAGACTAGCCGTTCTTGAGATATTCTAGTTTTTTCGCGTTTTCGCTACGCCACCTTTGACAATAAGCCCAGCTATCAAATGAGAACCAAATTTAAGTTTAACGTGAAAATTCAATGTCATTTGAAATACTTATGGCTGTTATTTTGTGCAGATAAACTCAAATTATTATTGAAGAAATAAAGAGAACGTGAATATGAGTCTGCAGGGAAAGACATGTGCTGCCCACATCAGAATTTTTAACAATATTACAACAATGATTTATAGAAGTGAACGGGAATTATTTGCAGGCCATTTCGAAACAAATATATGATCTATATGTAAAGATCCACCAAATTTTTGTAGAATGCAATGTTCAACAAATTTAAGCTGTGTACCAAATTGTAACTCTCTAGGACGTAGGAAAGTGCATTAAAAATGCCATCAAATAAGTATATCATGAAGAGTTATATAAAAGTTAAAAAAAAAAATTAAAAATTGTTATCTACCAAATATATTTTAAAATGTGAAGCTTTTCTCATATACAAAATTAATTAACTTTAGGAAATATATTTATTATACAATAAATCTCATTTTTCTTTCTGGAAGATATCCCAAAAATCAGAATTTAATTGAAATTGTTTTTCTCTATATTAAATAATTTTTAATTAAAAAACTACTTAGCATATTTTACTGAAATTTTTTATATATAATTTATGGGATAATGTGAATATTTCCTAAAAATTTCGAAGCAATTTGTGAATTTCAAATTTGCTTAAAAAATGTTTGAAAAATTATGTCTCCGTAGGGTTCACTGTATTTTATTTTTTCAACCCGGGTTCAATAAAAAACTAATTGAGTGATATTATTTATTTATATTCCCAAAGACACAGACCGTCTGAAAAACATACTAAAATTTCATTTTGATAAAGTCATTTTTACGGCAGTTATCGTGCTAACGGACAGACAGACAGACGGACAGAATGAACAAAGTCATAAACACTTTTCAACTATGTTGTAAAGTGTTGAAAATGACGCGTAATTGATGAATCAATTATTAACATATGTTAATATACGGACTAAATGACTTATTGATGCTGCTATCATTATTGGTAATTGTTAAATTAGATTTATGCGACATATAACTTAATTGGGTACTTTGAAACAGTACTACATGTTGTCATCCGAAAAATCGCCAAATGTAAAATTCAACGTTAAAAACACAGTACAGTGGATCTTATATATTACTTTTTGACTGTAAAAGGAGTAAACTTATTGCATTACATAAGGAATGTCATGTTTTGCCAAAATCAGATTTTTTCTGCTTATGCACAAGAACACTACTTTTAATCGGAAGCTACTGCTTAATTAGGAATCAAACTAAGTTACTGCATGCTTTGGGTTCTCCAACAGTACCTGTGATTGAAACTGACTTCTGTAGATCTCAAAGAAAGAAACTGAGCTTTTTTGCATCATGTAAGCCTTTTAGCTCAAATAAATTCCTTTATAGATAAAATATCTGAATTTGCTACTCTAGAAAACTTCCAGAGGTAATTCTTAGATTGTTGCTTTCTTAAAAACTGATTTTTTAAAACTCTTCTTATGAAGGAAAGAAATATATTTTTATCCAGATTCCTTTTTACAATTCACCACTCGTCTACAAAGAGGCTGTGAGGTGTGAACTATTTTATCGTTAATCACGTTACCCAAGAGCAAAAAAGAAAACAGCTCTCATTATACCCTTACAGAACCGCCGATTAAAGTTGATACAAACAACTTCGAAAACTTGTGTATACTTAAGGATCCGAACTCTTTCCATTTGGTTCAGAACATCATTACACTGACCACTCGGCTACACAAACGGTGTAATAAAATATAATCAGGGATATATTTTATATTCTACTGTAGGTATATTAGATTTCAAAGTCATCAAAAATGAACTTGTGCATGTTTTACATTATATTATTACATTATTATACAAAATAATCATTTGACTTTTGAGTTGACGTTCATTATATCATCTCCAGAGTATAATATTACATTTGGACAGAAACTAAAAACGAAGATTAAGGCAGAAAACCATTTATAATAAATTATTTTATTTAATAAATACTGATTTTCTTAAAAAATAATGTTGTATCAAATCCGACTCTGACTGCATTTTGTAAATCCGACTCTGACTGCATTTTGTAAATCCGACTCTGACTGCATTTTGTAAATCCGACTCTGACTGCATGACATGTTTGCTTTCTTTGATCTTTTACAGAGTTACAATATGGCGGCAAATGCAATGGCCTCCCTATCTGTATGTTAACTCGTTTTCAGGCTTATTTATAGACCGATTTCACTCTATTAAGCTTAAAACTGTGATCGATGTTGGATTGCGAAGCTTGAACCCGAATTCCAAACCTAGGGACGCATCCTATCGCTATGGCTGGAGCTTTTCAATATGAGCTTGCTCCCTCTAACCTGAGTTCAACTTTTCGTTGTTGAAAAGTTCATGTATTTGTTTGGCATGTTGAAATTTGAACATAAGTATCAATTCTTAAATATCAATCACGGATATCAACATTTTTACATATTCATGCACGTACATAGACAATTTTACTATATATTTTATCAACCATTAAGATAAATCCTTATTTATCTTTTCTCATTTAAAAACAAATGGGAATGGTAAATAACGTATAGATATTAATTTTCGACAAACTGGACAAAATATTTCAAATTGCCCACTCAATATGCTTTGAAAATTTTTCAATTTTGCGCATTTGCAAAACAACAGTGTCGTATTGACTAATGGCAGCTTCATAATCAGTGCTACAAACATAACACTTGTAAACGATTGATTGTAAAGTTTGTACCACGAAAATTTTTCTGTATTATAACTTATTAGAGAATTAAAACGAAATAAAATGTCGGAAAAATATTTCTTTTATTATACATAAAAACCCTATGCATTATTATAATGCTTGAAATTAATGTTAATATGCAATAGTCTGCATAGCTGGACCGCCTTTGTCTTTGTCAACAATAATAAGCGTCAAATAACAGTCATTTGAAGTGACAACAAGAAGACTATATGTTTGTCAATTTCTTGTTGTCTCTATGGGAGGATAGACTATTTCAAGCTATCCGACTTAAAACTTATAGATGCTTGATCTTAGGCTGTGATAAGCTGGTGGAGTAGTACTAAGTAAATATATGTCTGGCTGCATTCTGTAAATCTGTCACTAACTACATACTGTAAATCCCACTCTGGCTGAATGATTTTTTTTTTTTTCATTGATCATAGCCTTCCTGTCTGTATGTTAACTCTTTTTCAAAGCTGATTGATGGGCCGATTTCACTCTAATAAGCCTAAACCTGTACTTCGATGTGGGATTCAGCAAGCGAAACTTGAATCCGAATTCCAAACTTTGGCCACATCCTATCGATATGGCTTGAGCTTATGAATTTGAGCGTGCTGCCTCATGCGCTCTAACATGAGTTCAACTCTTCGTTGAAGAATTATAATAAGTGTAAAACCAGACCACCGATATCATTCGCTGCGCCAATTACGTAACTATAAAATTCTTACACTTTATTAGAACACACAAATAAATTTAAACTCAAGTCTGAACTAAATGCGAAGTTACATATTTAATCTAAAAAAACTGCATTTTGCAGATAAAATTCATGCATAAATTACATATTTCTAGTTAGAATATCTACAAGGGTATTGATTATGTTACTCCTGGAAGGGCATCCTTTCGGTGCAAATAGACGCCAGTTTGATAAAAAATAACAGTCGCTCAGCAATATCAATTGCCTATTTATAAATTCATGTGTTTATTTAGAGGGTGCGCATGCTTAAACCAAAATAAGTAAAATCCGTGTGGATATGTCAGTTGCTAGTAAGATCAAACGTCTAATCATATGAAGATATTTACAATTTGACCATTATTTGATTTTATAATATATATTGGGGTAGTTTTACACATTTTTTTTTAATATAGTAGAAAGTATTGATTATGTTACTCCTGGAAGGGCATCCTTTCGGTGCAAATAGACGCCAGTTTGATAAAAAATAACAGTCGCTCAGCAATATAGTAGCAATATAGTAGTTTTTAATATAGTAGAAAGTACTTTTACAGATGTTAGTCTAAAAAAAAGT
This sequence comes from Amaurobius ferox, assembly GCA_951213105.1. Taxonomy (NCBI): domain Eukaryota; kingdom Metazoa; phylum Arthropoda; class Arachnida; order Araneae; family Amaurobiidae; genus Amaurobius; species Amaurobius ferox. The sequence continues at coordinate 92,502,497 of OX578134.1, forward strand.
TACATTTTAATGAGTTAAAATCTAAAAAAATATACAACCTATTGTTAGAGATCTTATAAGTTAGAGATCTTATAATATTCTAGAATTCTTGATACCAATTTCAATTTTAAAGTAGATATCATGTGTTTAAAAATATCTTTCAAAATTCGCAAAACCAAATTGTCTGACAGATTAGCTTGCATGTATATAAGTTCCATGTAAGGCGTGCTATATGATAAATACACATGGATGAATTTAATATTCATATACTTTGATAAAATAAATTTATAAGTACAGCAATTGCTATACTTAACGTACAATTTTTAGTTTGTTTTAAGTTCGAGCTTGAGTGTAGTTCTTTGATATATATATATATATATATATATAGCATAGTAAATATATTAAAATAAAATTATTTCACAGTTATCCAATTTTTCTCCAGAAGTTGGCGCAAAGCAGCACATTCTCCTAAAGTAACATACAAGATTCATATGAAAAAGAGGGGAAATGACCAAATGCAAGGCATAAAATGGTAGAGGGGGATGGCGACCCCTCTTTCCCGTTTAAAAGACTGCTTTTATGCCCGGGCAACACTCACGGTACCAATGCCATGCAGAAGCCATACCTCCGTAAATGTGTCAAATCAAAAACACTCGAAAAAGTGCAAAGAAAACAAATAGGAATCGACCAGGATCGCAAGGGAAAGAATGGAAATGCAGCAAATGCCCCTGTCGGTTAAGATGGAGTGCATCATATATAACAGAAGTCCACGCATGCGCTATTCGTTATTTTCACTTTCATCGTTCTATACCTCTGCCATATCCTTTAAGTAAGCATTTTCTCGCTTTGTGTCAGTGAGTCTGTGGAGACGATATCTCACGAAAGAATAAAGCGATTCGAATGAAATTTGGTACGGAAATCACAGTCTGTAATTGAAGCCTATTGTTTTTAAACGTAATCGAATGTTCAGAACCCCCCTAAATTGTCAAGTGAAATTTCATAAAAATCATTAAACATTCAAAACCTTTAATAAAGTTGCTCATACAGACATTTTTTATGTAATTTTTCATTAGAAAACGATTGACATAAATTTTATAATGCTAACATGGACCGTTCTCGAGATATTGCACTTTTTTAAAATAAATATTCAAAAAATCCCATAAATTAAAAAAAATATATTAACTGTTGAGGAACATGTTCACTTTTTATATGTAATATCATGCGATAAATTAGATATCATCATTCTCGTGGATTTAGCTCGTTCCATTCATGAGAAAATATACTTTGAGTAATACTTTTGTATTTGAACGCCAATAATTATTTATTTATCTGCTATAAGAATAACTTATTTCTTCATCCATAACGCTTGGCGAGTATTTGGCGCCAAATTTAGCGGAATGTCGCCAACTTGGTGATTTTTTTAAATGTTGCCAAATTAACGAAAATCTCGCCAAATGGATAAAAATGACACTAAATCAGTGAAAATGATGACTAATTGAAGAAAATTCAATTTATTAGATAGGATATAAATAGCTACTATAAGAAAAACATTTTTTTTTATTGTAAAAATTGTAAATCCATTGTATTGTATAGGGAAAGACATGTGTTGCCCACATCAGATTTTTGTGTATCTGGTTTAAGTAGCGATAAACATTCAGACATAGATCTTTCTTTTAAAGTGGAGTTACAACGTGTTAAATCAAACACTTCGACTTCATCACGATATTACAACTTTAAACAAAAAAAACTACAATACTAATAACATTTTTCCCCATTTATATTAGTTTTAATTTGTAAATTTTCTTCGAAATACCTCACCTATTTCTACGTCACTTTCTACGACATTGCATTAGTTATGTAAGTTGGTAAAACTTAAAAATGCAAAATAGGGAAGAGATAATCACAAGATATAATCTGGCACGTTTTCAATGGCATACAATATTTCACTTTGCAGGGTTTGGTTTTCCGCTTAATACTATTTGCAGTAATTCCAGAGTAGTGAATAACTGAATTCAGACAAAGATAATTGTTTTATTTTCTACAGAGTTTTTCCAATAATATATTTTTTACCTCCGTCATTTCATAAACTATACATCTGATATAGTATATATTTTTATTTTAGTTTTAAGTATATGCACTAGTATAATCTATGATTTAACGGGAAATTGAGTACAAATTGTGATAGTTTACGAAAGAAACATATCGTCCTGAGATAGGTAATTTCATTTTTGAGATGGCGTGGTATATAACCATCATAATAGCAACATTTCGTGCTTAGTGGATTTAAAAATCTACCTGCTTCACAAATACGGAAATTATTTACATTCTGATCTGCTGGTTAGCTGTTTAAGACAGAATTAAACAATCTATTTAACAGCTAGACTTTGAAGATGTTTTTCTCTATTTTAATGTACTCGCTTGAAATGTAACATTTGCATGAGGAGTTTCAGTCATTGTAAAAGCATGTCTTTTCTTAGAATTGGCCCGTAAAGGAATACTTGAAAATTCTCTAAATACAATTTTGAAAACTTTTCGTAACTGAAACGTTTTCATGTAAACCATCCCAAATGCTAATTGAAATTTCCGAATTTTTAATATAATTTTAAATACAATGTTCCGATTTTTTAAAATATTAACACTATTATATAATGTAGACAGAATATTAAAGATAACTGCTACAAGATATAAAAATGGGTTTTCATTTTCAAAGTAAAATTTAGTTTTAGTTCAAAGTAATACATCATTCAATGAAAAATTTTCTTTTAATTGATATTCTGGTACTTATTCATTGCAAATCAGAGGTGATAGTTCTCGTTTTGATAGTGATGATAGTGATACTTTTGGAATTAGTTATCAAGTTCAAGTGATATTTACTAAAAATAAATGAACTAAAAACCAAAAATATAATGACTAAATATAAAAAATGTAATGAATAAATATATAAAAGATATTTACTAAAAACAAAATTAGTTTATCTTATTACTTTCCGTATATACATAATTTATAAGGAAAGTATTGTGATGGGGTCGAAAATTCGAATTCGAGTTTTCGACGGGAGAGCACGTTTCAAGCATCCCTGATCACGAATCAAATTTTTTGAAGTAATGTCTGTGTGTGTGTGTGTGTCTGTGAGACTTTGGAGACGATATCTCACGAACGAATGGAGCGATTCGAATGAAATTTGGTACAAAAATCGCAATCCGTGAATACTAGAAGTCTATTGTTTTTAAACGTAATCGAATGTTCAGAACTCACCTAAATTTTCAACTGAAATTTTGAAAGAAATCATTAAAATGTCAAAACCTTTAATAAAGTTAGGCAAATAGACATTTCTTATGTAATTTTTGTTTAGAAAACGATTGACATAAACTTTAGAACGCTAGCATGTACCGTTCACGAGATATTGTGCATTTTTCAAACAAATTTATCAAAAAATCCCATAAATTAAAAAGAAAAAATTAAATGTTGAGAAACATGTTCACTTTTCATATGTAATATCATGCAATAAATTTGGTGACATCATTCTCGTAGATCTAGCTCATTCCATTCATGAGAAAAAATACTTTGAGTAATACTTTTGTATTTGAACACCAGTAATCATTTATCTGCTATAAGAATAACTTATTTCTCCTTCCATAACACTTGGCGAGATTTTGGCGACGAATTTGGCGGAATGTCGCCAACTTGACGATTTCTTGAAATGTTGCCAAATTAACGAAAATCTCGCCAAATGGATAAAAATGACGCTAAATCAATAAAAATGACGACTAATCGTCGAAAATTCAATATCTTGGACACAATATAAGTATCTACTATGAGGAAAAATTATTTTTTTACTGTAAAAGTAGTAAATTTATTGCAATGAATAAGGAAAGTTATATGTTGCCCACATCAGATTTTTTCTTTAAAAGAACGATATCCTCATTTCACGACCAGCTTTCGCTTTGAAAAACATTCAATGCTACTAACTATTCGAACATTTTTATTTTAATTACAATTCCAAATGCAAAAAGTAAATGTAAGGAAGACAAAGACTGATTAGACTACCGGAGTAAAACAAAGTAGAGGGTTTATTTCCTACAAAGAGCACTGTGGTCAGCTGAAATTATCTTAAACTTTTGAATCGCACAATGTGTATCGTTCTGTAAGAGCATGTTGTTCACTTCTCGTCGTCGACATAGTTTTTCAAAAAATGTAGTCAAATCGTGTACAGTATGTTGCAAAATGGTATGAACACCCAGTTATTCAAGAATAAACAATACAAAAAATTTACAAACCATATACAAAGCACCTTACTTTAATATGTAACTTACATGTCGATCATATTCATTAACAAAATAAAAATAACTACTGTAAAACAGGAAAAAAGTCAGTTTCTACTGAAACACGATGTTGCAAAATGATATGAACAAGTTGTGAAATTAAGCCTGGGTGGTTTTAATTTCGTTCAGAACTAACAAATGTCGCTTTCTCGTACGAAACTGGAATATGCAAATGATACTAACTATATAAGAAAAATGTCCACTGCATGTAGTTCATTGAATTTCGGATTACGACTGCGTCTGTGAGATGGGTCGGAAAAAGACCTTGAGCGAGTTGGAAAAGGAGAAAATTGAAGCTTTAAACGATAGTGGCAGTTCAGCAAGATCTATTGCTAAGGAACTAGGTAGGTCTCCTGGTGTCATTTTAAATTATCTTAGATCAAAAGGCGATTATGGCCAAAAGAAATCTACAGCTCGCCCACAAAAATTATCTCTGCGGCAGAAAAGAAATGTTGCAAAAAGATTAATTAGGGGGAAAAAATCACTGGGACAATTGACAAAGGACCCACAGCTATCCGTGTCTAAAGCTACACTTTCGAGGTTTGCCAGAAGCACTGAAAGGTTTGTGTATGTGAAGCGAAAATTGCAACCTCATATGAAGCAGGAACATAAGCAAAAGAGATTGCAGTGGGCAAAATATCACATGTGCTGGAAATCAGAGTATGAAAAGGTTATCTTCTCTGATGATAAAAAATTTAATCTAGATGGCCCAGATGGTTGGTGTTACTATTGGCACGACCTCCGTAAAGACAATGAAATATTTTCAAAAAGACAGCATGGTGGAGGACCAACTGGCAGGTGGTGGTTTCCAACTGGCAGAATGAACCCTACGGTGAACTACCAGGATCTACTAGGAGACAATTTGCTGCCTTTTGCTGAATCGATTGGTGGACCTTGTTGGATCTTCCAACAGGATAACGCATCGGTTCACACCGCAAACAGCACCTGGGAACACAGGCGCCGAGTTTTCAAAATCTCAGGGGGGGCACAATCCGATAAAGTTATATACAAGTTTCACAAATTCGATAAATACATAACAACTTGCAAGGCCGCCTTGAAGAAAGCAAGCATATGTCAGTTAGGTGCCTACAATTGGTTCGAGGTCATTTCAAGCCCCTACTTTAGGACAAAAGAACAGTATACGCCCTTAACAACCGCCAAGAACGAACTTCCCAACGAACGGCAGTATTGGTTGTTAAAAGTGCATACTGTTATTTTGGCATGAGAAAGGGGGGATTATAATGCCATCGAAGCAACTGTAGTAATCTAACTGACATACATATGCTTTCCTCAAGGAAATTTTGTCAGATTTTGTAATTTTTTAGTCAGATAACCGAGAGGCTAAGTCACGGGGATTGTACTCGGAGGAACCAAGTTCGATTTCCGGCTTTGCCTAAACTGTCCCCGTGTACGAGCAAGTTAAATTTGTGCGTTTGAAAGTCCTTCCGAGCTATTGGTAACAAAGGAAGGAGGGTCGGTCCCTGTGGATGTCGTCCCCACTGGTTTCCAATCTAAATTAGATGTCATTGTCTCGGCGGTCTAAAGAGATATCTTACAACTTCGGGTAGGTCGACGGGCTGGGTCGAAAGAAAGATATCAGCAGTTTTATTTATTGTATGATAAATATTTTTAATCTTTTTAGGCCTATTTATATTTGTAAGCTAGGAGTTGATTAGGAAAATCCATATAGTTACTATGCATCAATATTATAATATGTAATAATTACAATGGATTTTAATATAAGAATTAAGTAGTAGCAAAGCTGTTAATTAATAAAAAAAAAAACCCTGAAAGTTAATACAAGTTAACGCTTAATATCAACTCTTAAATACCTATCAGTTGATTTTGACACAATAAATTAAAACAATGAATCCAGCAATAATACAAAAGTATCCAAACACTACTGTCTATATTTAAATATTTTAAAATTAAATATGTATATAAAGTGATCATCACTATAACCAAACATTCAGCTAAATTAAATTTTTTTTTAAATAAATCAATTTATAAAAAAAAATCTCATAAATAATATTTTTATGCAAAATTTGGATAACATGTTAGTTGACAGTTCTTATCACAACTAAAACTTTAATATTTTTATCATAGGGATGGGCTGAGTATGCCTAGTGGGTGAGGGGAGGGTGTAGCACCCTCTGGCCCTTGCCTGACTACAGTGCTGTGCCAAACGTCCCGTGCTCAGCAGGAACAAAACTACCCGCGGGGTTTGCAACTTCAAACGGAATGGATACCACCCACGGGGTTTGCAGCTTCAAACGGAATGGGTGCCATCTGTAAAGACAGCACTGGTATATAGGATCCAGGAGTAATTACAGATAAGATCTCTTTAGGTAGACAAAATAAGTCATCTCTACTTCGTGGTAACCATTTATAGTTATTACTGGAGGGAAACAGCTATTTTTTGGAAACGCCAATAACATGGCTGTAAATATTCCATTTCTCTTTGAATTAGGCGGTCAGTTGAAGAAAAAGTTCTGGTAACCAGGTGTGTTTGTCATTAGCGTAAGCATGTTTCCTGGGAGTAAAGATGAGCTTGGCTTGTGTGCGAGATAGTTTAGGGAGCTATGGTAAGGAAGATGTGAGCAAGACTGAACGGAAATGTGACATTTACGTTGATAGGATTTTCTTTCAATTATTTTTATGTTTAAAAAAATTTCATTTTTTGGTATTTAGTAAAATATGAAGTTGGAAAAAAATAATGAAATTTCCCAGAGGGGGCTTTGCCCCCTCTGGGAAAAATTCAGCGGGGGCTCGTGCCTCTCTGCCCCCCCCGTAGTCGGCGCCTATGCCTGGGAATGGTTTTTAGATAATGGGGTGCATGTGATGGAGTGGCCAGCTGTTTTACCTGATTTAAACCCCATGGAAAATGCGTGGAGCTTACTTGTTAAAAGTGTTTATGAAAATGGGAAGGACTATAACAATATTGCCGATTTAAGGCCTGCCATAATATCCGAATGGGAAAAAATAGACCAGCTGGTGCTGCAGAGACTAGTAGATTCCATGCCATCACGTGTTTTCACGTTAATTCAAAAATCTGGTACATATACTAACTACTAAGGCATGTGTTCATATCATTTTGCAACATAGTGTTTCAGTAGAAACTGACTTTTTTCCTGTTTTTCAGTAGTTATTTTTATTTTTTAATGAATATGATCGACAAGTAAGTTGCAGATTAAAGTAAGGTGCTTTGTATGTGGTTTGCAAATTTTTTTATTGTTTATTCTTGAATACTTGGGTGTTCATATCATTTTGAAACGCACTGTATGTTATATAGTAATAATATCAAAATTTCAAACCAACATATGTCCTGCTTCACATTTTTTTTCGTAATTAACTTTCAACTCAGCATGTCTTTATAATATTATATATAATATGTAATATTATATATTATATATAATATATATATATATATATATATATCGCTTTCTCTTGATGCAATCGAGTAAAAAATGGCGGCTGTGGTTATGTCATATTTTCTCAATCAATGTGTTTGCTGAGGAATGGAGTATACAAGGAAGAAACTGTTGGATAGAAAAGAAGAAACGAAAACTACGGGAAATGGAGTTTACTAAAAAATCAGAAGAAAAGGGAATAAAAGTTAATAACAAGAAAAATAAAAAAATAAACACGAACCATGTTTGTATTATGTTGAACTGTATTCACCCTGGAGTGACAGTTAGGTGCAATGCATTGACTATAGTAGGACTATAGTAGGACTATAGTAGGACTGTAGTTGGACTATAACACATGTGCTGGAATGGAATACGACGATGATGAATCCCGTATTTAGTTGTTCTTATTTGTGAACTTTGACAAATATGAAGTGAAAACAGTGGGTGCACTATTCTACCCCGCATATGAGTCAGAATGGGAAAACATACAATTTTTTACAATTCCCGTCTTAAAAAATTACACTTTAGAATTTATGATTTTATTTTCTAATATTTAAATAAATTACATTTTGTTATCTGATTTTTTCTCATGATTAGCAGTTTTAATTTTTTCTAAACTTTAAGTACGTTATTCCGTCCCGGTCTACAATAATTGCATAACTTGTGAAACGTTGACATTTATCAAGTAATCTAAATATTAAGAAAAAATCCTTTACAATTCAATGCAATGAAATCAATCCCCCATAAGAAATCGCATTGAATATTTTATTTATCTTCCGCAAAATATTTTTTTACCTTAGGTAGCATAAATCAATGAATATCTTATAAGATATTGCATTCCAACGCTGTTGCTGAACAGCAATATATAACTCAGATCACTTCACGCTTCTATAAAACGGCTTACATCTCATACCTCAAACATGAAATACCTCTAGAGGTAGAAATCAAAGTAGCTTTTCAACTTCCGATAGGATAAATTTGATTCAACCACAATATACAATGGAAAACCAAGACAAAGAGTTTGAAAATTGTTTTTCCTTGCGGGCGATGAGAAAAGCACACAAGGGAAAAAAAGCATTCTCAAACTATTTTTATTGGCTGAATACGAGAATATATCTTGCATGAAATTCTTCTTCGTGGTTTCCCTTTTCAAAGCCTGCAAGGGAGTAAAATCCTCAAGTGCAGTCGCTCTGTTAGGCTTACTGATGCTCCGTATATTGCGCCGTAAAAACTTGTTCCAAAGCAAAGTAGGTTTTGCTACAGAATGAAATGTTCAGCGCTGTTGTTCACAGTGATACCTCAAATCGAGACTTTTATGGCTGGTAAATAAAATATAGGGTGATAAGAAATCGAGATGTTGAGAAAACTTTTGGACTTTTTGAATTGTAAGTGACTTGATATGCGTTATCCATGAAGTGCGTAGATCAAGTGGGTTACGGGGCTATTTTTATAATAGTGTATATTTATAAATAAATATACTTAATATTATAAATCGTTTTAGGTGTTGAATTTTATCTAAATCAGGATTTATACTTTTCATAAAATTTATGCGATCCTCGATGTGATTTAGCTTTTAAAAATCCTAATATTTAAGCATCTTTATATATCACTGATACTTCAACTTAATTTGTGTATAAGCAATACTTCTGTTCTTTAAGGAATATATAAAATAAAGAAATATAAAATTCACAAGTATGTGCAATTTTCATAAAATTTTAAAAGACATTGTTAATTAAAACACTCTATTAAAATATTTAATTTATATCTCCTAAAAATATGTTTAAGGATTTCTGTTCTCGCTATACAAAATTATCTTCACAGGTAGATCTGGAGACTAAAACATCATGGTCCCGATTGTAAACAAATTTACAAAAAACATTATTTAATTGCCACAAAGCGCCAGGGATTATCAAAGAAATTGAACTTTGAAATTTCATCAAGGAAACGATGGTTTTATCAATTTAGCACAGTTTTGCAAATTCAGAAACATTTTCGTTAATTTGAAAACATTTTGATCGATTTGGCGATATTTTAAAAAGTTGCAAAATTTGTGTCTCAGGTGGGACGGTTGGACTCAGAGGCAAGCCCTTCCAAAACATTATTTGAAGAATATTATTCCCTTTCAAAGCGCAATTAATTTCATTGATTTGGCGTAATTTTTATCAATTTGGAGACATATTTACGATTTGGCAGCATTTTCGGCAATGTACCAATATTTTAATAAATTTGGCGACATTTAAAAAAACCCGTCACCAAATTTGTCACCAAGTAGGACTGTTGGACTAATAGACAAATACTACCGAAACATCATTACAATCTTATCCTTTTCAAAACATAATTAATATCCTTGATTTAATGTCATTTTAATCGATTTTGTGACATTTTTATCGATTTTATTACATTTCCCTTCACTTGGCGATATTTTGATTAATTTGATCACATCTTAAAAGTCGCCAAATTTGTTACCAATTTGGATGGTTGCGGTGAAAGACAAAAGCTTCCGAAAAATATATCCCATTACAGAGCACATTCAGAAGCAATGCCTAAAGAATCTACACTTTTACAAAGCGCAGTTAATTTCACTGATTTCGCCAAGCATTACAGAGACGTACGGACGGAGGGAGAAATAGGTTATTCTTATGGTGAACAAGAAAAAGTCATCAAATCGGTCGTCAAGTGGAACGTATAGACAGACTGGCGAACCCTATCAAAATATCATTACAGTACTATCTCCTAATAAAATACAATTCATTTCATTAATTTACCGCCTCTTTCTCGATTTGGTAACATTTTCATTAATATCGTAACATATGCAAAATGTCGCCAAGTCGGCGATATCTCGTCAAATTTGTGTACAAAGTTTTTGGCAAGTGTTATGGAGACGGAAGGATGGACGGACGGCGAAATTGATAATCCCTTATAGAGAATCTTTTAGTTTAATTATCAGGACATTGAGCAGAGAAAAATAAACAAGCAAAACAGCATAACTTACAAACGTCATTGAAGAAAGTAGGCATTTAGCAGTTAAGTAACGACTTTTATTTCGAGGACGTTATAAACCTGCTTCTTTAGGCTTCTCTATGTTTCTGTACGAAATGGTGTTCGTTCTTAGCAGTTGTTAATGGATATCAGGTGTCTTAAAAATATCATAATTAAAGTGAATGTCTACATATAATTTTGCACATATTTTCCTATACATCGATAATGCCTACACATCTTACATATTATAATAAATATATACAAGTAGCATATATGAGAATTTTTTCAATAAGGTGAATTTGATAAAAGCATTTTTAAAACTTGTATAATGTTCATGAATTTATTAAAATGTTATTTTGATATATGTTGCTTGTGCGCATGATCGTTACAAAACTATGGCTTCCATAAACAAAAGTATTGCATATTATGATGTAAACATTTCCTTTTAAGGAGTTATATTTCAAAATAAAGACATTTGCGCATAAGTTAAGTTTTTAGAAACTAATTTAAAAATTTAAAAAAGGCTGTAGTTCTGAAAGTTTATATGAGAAGTGATACAGAATGATGATTCAATACCTGTGGTTTTATCCACATTTGGTATCGTTCTAAATTGGGTGGTGCAGTTCGGGCCGTCTCATCTGTTTCCTCACATCCTTCAGATAGCCCCGGCCGCCTAATCAAATGCCCAAGTCCTTAGGGTGAGTCGGACGGTCTGGGTCTTCAACACTTTCAGATGGCCGACCACTCAACTAGCAGCTCATATCCTAGGGTGAGTCGGATGGCCTGGATCTTCCACAACTTCAGATAGGTCAGACAGTATGAATAGGGGAATATAATAAATAATGGTCTTACGTACTCAAATCTATTTTGTCTGTATTCTGTAGCCTATTTTGTTAACATAAACAAACTACTAACTACTTTTACTCATAAAAGAGAACATTAATTTCAAGATATTCAAAAAATATATATATATATGCTAAACACAACACTCTCTTATTACAATTTAGATGAGATGAGATTTCATTAATACTAGCGACATAGATACAATTATCAAAACATTATGATATTTTCCAGTTTTTCAACCATAAGTGTTTTATCTTATTTTCTCTAATTCCATGATGTGGATATAAACAGTGTCCATAGACGAAGGCACAGAGGGACCAGGATATGCTGCTGTCCACTCTTATAATATCATTGGTCACACATTTTTCTTCATAGACATATCTGATTTTTGACCTCAGATATATCAGGATATAAATCAAAATTTCAAATCCGGTATTTTCTGCATGAAATAAAACATGATGAGTTTAAGTTATGTACAGCATTTATTCAAATCGGTCGAGATTTACTATTTTTTTTGAGAATGTGTTCTCTAGAATCATGGGTGTACATGCAGGATACAAGTTTCTGGATAACCTCCCCATTCAGTCCAAGTTTCTGGATACCTTACACAGGAACATTATACAATCAAACAGCACTCAAAAGCTCCACTAATTTCACAGAATAGGCGATATTATCCTCAAAATGCTGACGAAAATACTTTCACAAAATATCCTCTAACTATTATCAAAACATTGACAAAAATCATAGTCCAATCTAGCTCGTGTCACGTCAATTCGACTCTACTGCAACGGGGGTGAGTCTTTTTATAGCCTCTGTAAAAACTTCTGCAAATATCTATATATCAAAGAATAATAGTTATACTGTGAAGTTTCTGGAATATTCCGTAAGTCGCTAAATTGGTGAAAAATCACCAACTCTGGAAACCCTTCTTCTAACTGGAAAGTCTTGGTAACCCTGGGACCATGCCCTCCCCACGTCATGCTGACGTCACGGACAGCGCTTTTTCGCCTCGCCTTCGAGGAAGACGAAACAGAAGCCGCCAAAGAGGGAATATTGCGAGTTCGCAACAATCTCAGCACAATTTTAGTACACATTTAGATTTGTTTCGGTGTTAATGAGCCTACGCTTTGAACTTGCTTCGTTTCAACTAGATACTTAAATCAAATTTTAATTACTTCATTACTGATGTCACATACATTTGAAGAACTAAATAGTAAGTCAAAACGTAAAATTTCAATACAAAAATCTAAAATATAACGTGGTATTAGTATTACTATTTTATATAAAATGTCACACTAATTCCTATGATTAAACATTTTTGAAAATTTCGAATTTTAGTTCGAAACTATATCCAACATGATTCCAGCCATAAAGAGATTGTGTACGAACATAATACTTCCACATCACATGATCTTCTCTTTTTCCTCACTGTTTTAAAAGTACATCTGTTAAACTTTTAAAAAGTGTATAAACTAGTATAACTGTAAATGTAAAATCAATACTTGTCTTAAATTCCATCAAAGTCCATAAACTGAACGGTTTACTATTTCAATTTTATAAGCAGTAACATGTTCTTTCAATCTATCAAATAACTATATATTTATTATTCAACGATGTCAATGGTGTTGTATTGTTTATTTACCAGTCCCACTTCAAAATGGCAAATATATTACGATATTCTTTTGCCAGCTACTATGCAGAGGTCCTAAACCATTAGTTCCATACTCACCCTATTTTTCTTCTGCAACTTGATCCCGATCTATCTTTCTTTTGACAGCTTTTCCAAGTTTTCGGCCATTAAACAAACAGCCAACAGTCGTAAACAATGTTTCGATTTTTATTTTTATTTTCTTCAAATGGTTTTTCTCAACTATTGGTTCATTTTCTCCACAACATTTTCCTCCATTTCTGCATTTAAAGAAAAAATGAGGGGGTTAGTTTTATTTTTTTTAAAGCACTCCAACAGAGAAGCATGGTGGAGATTGTGTGGAAAATATGTCCTGAAGTTAAAGAATTCATTGTGTTTCTCTGTCCTTTTTCACGCTTTAAATAGTTTGTTTATTTTCTTCGAACAAAGTGGTTTTTCATTTGTTTTGTTTCTTTGTTTGTTTTCAGAAAAGCCATATAAATAAAATGATATAAAAAGAGTGTGAGAAAAATTTTCTGGAAAAATTATTCTTAAGAAATGTGGCTAAACATAATTTACGCTAAGATCATTACTTTAAAAATGCGGAATTTTTTTTTAGTAAGAATCGATATAAAAATATTTTTAAACGTTATTATTTATTTATACTTTTGCTATACATTTGATTTCTTTGAATAATATTTTATGAGAAATCTATTTTAAGAAAATCAAATAATTTTTGTTACTATTACTACCATTACTTTCACAGTTACAAATAAAAGTAATTATTAATAGAAATAACAATAACAATTATAATAAATGCAACAGCAACAATAATAACAAAAATGAAAAATTTACACTAATAATTATAATAATTATTAATATGATTATTATTATTGTTTAAAATTATTTTATATCACGGAGTGATCTTTCTAGATAAACATGTCTGTGTGTTAGTGTAGGTTTTTTATAAACAAAGATCGTACTAAAGTAAATTGCTTTTCATCAGGAAATATTTAATAGAAGTCATTTTTTTTATAATCTGGGTACGCCATAAAATTCTAACAATAAGTCTAAGCATACACAATATGACTCCCAGACATAAATTCACACATTTAGATTTATTATTTAAAACTTTTTGCCTGGGTTTCTATACACTTATTGCTACTTACATAATTCGCCTAACAGAAGAGATATCAAATTTCGTATCGCACTTCCATTGCAGTTTGGATCCTGCTCTCATTTCAGATAACAACATCAATGAATTAGTTTTGCGTTTTTCTTGTGCGCATTTATCATGGCATCATGAACGTTCATAGAACTTTTTCCAGATTGGGGCAACTCAAGGATAAGATTTACAACATCGACTAGCTTGATACCCATCTTTGTGACCTTGAAAGTCCAATGAGTAAAGTGTTCCTCCTCTCCAGCCACTATGGGAGTCCATTCGTGGAATACACGACACGACACATTCAAAGACAGTTTAGAAGATTAGTCCGCCTTAACAAGACGAGCCTTATGCCGAAATTAAGGAGCCTCTTTTTATGGTCTACATTTTCTGTGGTCTACTTTTTAACGTGGTCTACATTATTCACCTGCCAATCTTCAAAGAATGCCCACCAAGTCAAGACCTCAGTCACCGGTGGCATTAGGTTCAGATTAGAAGTTAATCAATTATGTCCCATCAAATAGTTCAGTTCATAGTACGAGACAAGTAATTTCAGTATAAAATCTTGCTATGTCACAAAATTTTGCAAACCTCCATTGAGACAGACGATATCATACCGAATGCTGATATTTCAGTTATCGGTTATTCTATGGGAAATTTTAATTTATTCTTCTTTCTCATGAAAGACGCAAACCCAGTTTATTGATACTTTTTTCGTCAAAGGGAAAGCAATTCCACTTCTTCGCAGTAATATATACTATAAAATAGATGACTCATAAAATATACTATAATAAATTATAAATGAAGTACTCTAAGGTTTCAGATAAAGTTTTTTACTTATGTATATAGTATCACGTATAGTATACTAGCTGTATAATATAGTATATAGTACACTAATTGTATCACGTATAGCATATATAGCACGTATGCTATACTATCTGTATTACATATAGCATATATTTCACGTATAGTATAATACTAGCTGTATAGTATACTAGCTGCATCATGTATAGTATATATATCACATATAGTATACTAGCTGCATACTCATCATTCGTAAGGAGTATAGAATGTAATGAAACTTCAGTTACAACTTGCAGTGAAGTTTTAATATTTGCACCTTCTTTTTGCTTTCTCTTTATTTTTGAAATTTTACAATAATTCTTACAGTAATAAAGAAGTGCTGAGGTAAGAAACAGACATAAAGATACATAACCTTCAATTTTATTCATGTAGATATTACAGATTTTACAATTCAACAATTGCTTCATTGTACACTATTTTAAAAGTATTTTTATTAGAGGCATAAATACCTTCATTTTAAGTTGGATACCTTCAGTTTAAGTAGGACCATACAAAGTTCACCCAGCAAACATTCGTGAAGTTCGGTACAGCCGTTTTGTCGTGAATTTATTTGAATGAATAATAATAAACGTTCTCATATAGTTTGCTTATTTAATTTCATTTTGCAGAAAAAACTATTTTATGATTCTAAAGAACTAACTCAAGGCGTGTTTGAAAAATCTTCTAAATGCCTGATATGTGTCATATTCAAAATACTTTTTTGAACTTTAATTTAAAATGTATAACTGGAATATTCTGACTCCGGAGCACAAAGTTGGCGAAAAATGATAGAAACCCTAACCCCATGCGAAGGTTTTAGATTACGGAAACTTTTGCAAAATCTCGCATTTTGCAACACAGCTCAGACAGCCCGAGGAAAAGTGATTTTACAACTTTTTTTATTTTTACTTTGGGTATAAACTTTGCCCTCTCTCGTATGTACATTTAAAATATGCTGCTAAAGTGAAGAACATACTTTCAAAAGGGAAACTGCAAATCTTTGAAGAACTTCGAATGAATGATTTTTTATGTCGCCATTTTTGAAATTCAAAAATTGCGTTTAAAGCTGGAGAATAAAATTCTACAACCTGACTTCGTTTTCCAAAAGTCATTTTAACATTTTATTTTTGTCGAGATTTCTAAACAAAGTGAAGTTGGAATTCGAACGAAAAATTATGGTTATGGCTGATGTTGCAGAGAAGAGTTTCAGATAGACTAGACTTATTTTAAGAAATGAAAATAAAACATTTGGCCACATTTTAGCTTAGCGGAATAAAAATTAAATTCTAGATTCGCGCTTTAAACTCCAAAAGTTGAATAACGGCAAAATTTGAGTATTTAACAATTGCAAAGGTTTCAACATTAGTTACAGAAAACATCAACTGCATTTTGTACAATAGTAATGTGTAGAGTAATGGTAAAGGTTCGATAATTCGATAACTAAAATTCGAGTTTTTTTTATTTTTGCACTATTTAATCACATCACAATTGGCGTTCACTAGTTAAGCGGGCGTGCCCTTCTGCATTTGATTTAAATTATAAAAAAAAAGGCTGACGATGGCTGTTGCTTGATGGAGGCAAAATGGTTTTGTGAGAATAACATGTTTCGTTGAAAGTAGGTGTTCTTCATTCGTCATATTCGAAGCAGTTCAAAATATTAAAATATCGAAATTAGAAGTACCTTCATCAACATACTAAACTTATAAAATTGTAACCACTATGTTTCTAACTTGATCCCAAATGAAATTATATATTATTGTAAGGCTTAAAAAAATGATACAAATAATTTCTTATAATCTAAAATTAGCATTTACAGGAATATATTCAATTCTCTCCAAACTGACAAAAATATTCCTCAAAAACTGTAAAAGCTTTATAAAACCAAATTATAATTATAGAAATAGTTTCTTCTACTGAATATTTATGTTGCTTGCTATTTACATGTATTTCATAGTTTCGAAGATATTTTGAGCGAAATCATGCAAACTGAAGCAGGAACTCGCTCGTACGAAAATTGTTATTGTTTTTTAACTCCCTGTTAATTTTTCGCTACTGTTGTGACGAGATTTCATAATCTCGCCAAACCCTTGTAAAAATCGCAAATTATATATTAATTATCAAGATTCTATATTTTTACATTATTTTAAACCCTGATTTAATTATCCCTCTTGTCCTTGAAATATGTATTATACAAAATATTCTATACTGAAAGGAAAGCTTTTAGCCATTTTATTAATCTGTTAAAACCGCATTCAGAGAGAAGTTTCGTTATTATTTGACCGTTAAAGTCAAGGTCTTTATTCCCGGCAGAGCAGATGGCTTGCTCGAGGCCTGGTAATGTTAGTGCAAGGCATGCACTTTTCTGCAGAATAGATTTGGAGAGAAACTTCTGGATGAATTTGAGACCTTGTGGCGAGGGTCTGATGTGTCAGCATATTCATTTTTGAGACCCCGTCCTGGGCTGGCGAGGCTATGCCTGTGAAGTTTTCTATTGGTCAAAAGGCCGTAAATAGTCTTCTGCCAGGTCCGAATGAGTCTGGGGCCTGAATCCGTCTGAATACATAAAAGCTGTTGCAAAGAATATTCGTGGCTTTTTCTTCCTGTCTGGTGTCGACGCTCTCAGGTCGGCCTGGACCATTTTTCAATGTTGCCCACCACGGAGTGCGGGAGTCGGCCCCAAGTCGACTTCTGGCCTCTTGTGGGCATGGGGAGAAAAGCCGAAGACGCCTACATCGCCGAAGAACATCGATGGAGAGCCCGACGTCTAACTGAGAGAGCTGCGACGAGGAAGGTACGATGGGGCCCGAGGTCTATGTGTCAGGTCGAAATATGGGTATGGTATAATGTTCCGACCCTTTTACAACTCCGACTGGGGAGGTAAGGTTTGACTGCTCTCTGCATCTACGCCTGTCTTACGGAAGCATAAATATAAAGAATCTTCTAAAATTACGTAAACTCTGAATTCCGTTATTCTAATTTTCCTATCTCTGAGTGCGAGTTTTCTCCTATTGCTTTGAGACCATACCTCTTAAATCATGTTGCTTATTATATACTTAAATGTTGCTGTGCCACTTTATTTATATCGTTGATCATATTATTATCATTGAATTACTTCAGTGGCGGCAAATATATTAGTAGGGATCCTGAGTCCAGTGTCACTGTCACAGTTACTTAGCGTTGTGCTTCCTGATAATGATTCCGTTATAATTTTAACTTCTGATCTTCTTAATTACAATATTGAATAAAGAAAGTGATTTATATTTAAACCGGTGTGGTTATTTAACATCTTTATCTCTTGAAATTGTGCATCTGTGTTTTCAGGATTGGACTCCTTACAAGGTAAGGGTTTATTGCATCTTTGTATTTATTGCACTGCAGGTCATCCAGGGATTTATTCCTGGACGAGAGAACTTCGAAATAGAACCTGGGTTTTTACTTTTATGGGTGCGTGCCACCCTATTTTTCCTCAGTGACATATTGGTGCTTGGCACCGTGATTCCACTATACGTATTTTCCGTCGTCACACTAAACCTGTGTGACATATTGGTGCACATGACTTTCCTGCGTGACAATTGGTGCTTCGTGACCACGTCTCTTGAGCACCTGTTGCAAAATTTTAAATTCGTACATGTGATTTATTTAAATGTTTATATTTTTTGCACTGGACACAGTGACTTATGTTGGTATGGTCTATTTAAATTGAAATTCTGATTGATTTGAAAACCGCACTTATAATTTCAGAGATATATTTATTGTTCATTTATTATAGAAAATTTTATGCAAGTGTAGTTTTATGGAGTAATGGCATATAGACAGAATTTGAAATGTGGTGCTAATTATTGCACATTTTAAGATCAAGAAACCAATATTATGACAAATTTTTATGAGTAAGGGTTGCATAGAATTACAAGAAATTGCTATAATTATATTTAAAAGTTAAAAAGATTTTACAAGAAATTGAGATTTGAGAAATAAAGTTGTTTAATGATTTTATAAATAGAGATATTATTTGCTGAAGATATAAATATGCATATATATTGGAAATTTAACAATTTTAAATTAATCTACAGTGAAACTTAGGCGACAGCCTGTTTGAAAGAGAATTTCATTTTTGGAGATATATGAGAATATCTCTTGTTTTCGGTTAGGGATTTTTGTATGAATTTCAAGTTTGGAGATTTTTCTGACCATATAATAATTTCGACATGCTCCTAGAGCATTTTACCCAATAAATTGGGGTGGCAGAATCTGCATCTCAAAGAATGTCAGTTAGTTTTATAAGATTGAATCTCGCCCGGAAATAGGGGCTTATTTTCGGAAATTCTATTCTAAATGAAATGTTCATTGAAAATGCTCAAATCCTTCCAATTGTTTGAAAATATTTAAAGTGTGAATACTTTTTTCAATGAATACTTGTTTACTTGGAATTTTATATATAGAAATACTAGAATTTTAATATGCTTGGAAATTTGAGAACTTGAATTTATTTTAATATCTATATACATTAAACTATGGATATATTTAAATTTACATGAGAATGCGCCCTTATTTATAAATATACCCGACTGTGACTCATGACTATGACAAATAATTACCGATTGTGTCCTTATAAAATAACATTGAGAAATATTATGTTTTGTGTAGCTAAAGAAAGCACACAGCGAAATTTTTGAGTTCTGGATGACAGACAGACACAAAGGCTTGTTGGACCAAAGTTATAATCTCGTAATTTCAATGAATAAATATAAAATAATATTAAATAAACTGTTGGTCCCATCAAGATTTTAAAACAGATAATTCACATTTTACATGATAATGATTAAGAAAATTACGTACAAAAATGATGAAATGTTTATTTCAATGGAGGAGACAATTTGTACGATGTCTTATACTGTTTATGGTAAATTATATATATATATATATATATATATATATATATATAAGAATTAATTACGTACACAAGAGTAATTTTGAATAAAAGGGTATATTGAATAAAAAAATGTGTATTGCAGAAAAGAAAGGAAATATATATATATATATATCTGTTCATATTATTATAGTTATATATATGAAATATACTATACATTGCATGAAAAATTCGAAGTAAGTGAATTTTGACAGGATGAAATATAATGTGAAATTTATAAAACATGTGTATAAATATCTGCGTATATCTATATGATATTAAGTTCAAAAGCACACAGAGTTGAATTATATGAAATATGTGTGTATTATTTAAAAGAATTTATGTGCGGTATCATTTCATAAAAGCGGGGAAGAGCAGTAAAATTGTAAAAAGGGGTTGATTATATTTTGATTTGACTTTGAATGATTTGGTGGAACAATTGTATAAAGTATAGACAATAAACATGAGAAAATGAAAATTATTGAAAACTGTTTCCACAACTTACTTAAAAGAAAAAAGTCAAAAATTGAATTCATGAAATTGAAAATATGTGTTTGAATGGGACTGAGCGCTTGATTATTTATTTAATTCCCTGAGAGATTGTTTTGATTGCAATTTATTTATGTGTGCCTCAGGATGATTGAAAATGATTTAAATGATTTCTCCATTCTCCACTTGTATATATATTATATATATTTCTGATTCCTTGTCTATTTACTATTTTTGTATTCAAACAGTTTACTTTTATTTATTTTTGTTTGGAATGCACATTAATATCATATATCACGTCGAACTAGCGTAATCCTATGAGAAGGAAAATACCTCATTAGTTGCTATTTTCGAGGGTAAACTTTGCGAGTAGAATGATGTCCTCGTAAAAAATTCCCGTCGCACCCAGGCCTATGTTATTCCGGTAGCAATGAATGATGTCTTGCTCAAAAATTCAATTCGTAAGTTTATGTGGTCTACAGTTGCACAATTCCCTGTTTAGACCAACACGTTAATAACTTAAAATATTGAGGGTGGGTTGCTTTCTATTTGGCAAGTGAAATTATTAAAAAAAAATGAATGAAACTATTGAATATTAAAATGGAGAAAAACTTGAAAACATTGATTTAAAAATGTTTGAATTAAAACGTGGAGAAAATCTAGAAATAATATTGAAATAGAATTTTGAATTATTGAAATTGAATATATTATATATTGAGAGATTTTGAAAATGACATTTATTTACGTTCTGCCATTATTATAACTTCAAAACTTTACTATGGCATTGATTTTCATTATGAGTTATTTATGTTATGTCATTAACAAATTATATTATATTCGCCTCAGTTATCCCATATTTTAATAAGAAAAATCCTTATTTTAAAAAGAATCCCCCTCTGTAATGGAATATTAAATCAAAAAAACAGAACGCTTTAAAAAGCTATAATCGAAATGTATATGAAATAATGCTTCCTGTGCTCTTTTCCCCGGCTGGCATGATACAAAAGAGAATCTTATTTCCGTGCTAATTGCGCAATCAAATGCAATAGACTTTCACAATTAGAACCGCGAGAAATGAAAAATGTTGATACCGCAAATTGATTAATACAAAGGCAAGTTGACCTCGATCCGGGACGTATTCATAAACGCTCTTAATTTCGATTGCTGGTACTGTTAAGAATACATGTGCCCTTGAATCTTTCTGCACATATCCGTTTTAATTTTGTTTGATTGTGTGCATGAATGTTGCCATGAAGAGTTAATCGAGTATATGATTGTATGATGAACATCCGTTGCAACCTTTTTACTTTAGAATAAATTAAGACACGGAATCTTAACAAATGGAAACGTGAAACAAGTAATACACACATTTATTTTCGACCTGGTTTGTAATACTAGAAATAAAAGTTATGAAACTTGACATTTTTATCTGAAACACAATTGAGAGTTGAAGTTGAAATTGAAAATTTAAGAACTTGATTATTTGTATTATGGTTAGACACTTTCGAAACTTTATAAATATTTTCGCGACTCCTGGTACTTTCGATAAATAATTTGAAATACAATTGAATGTTGGAGTCTAGATAACACTTGTTTACATTGTGGTATTAAAAAAAAAATAAAGTCAGCGTACTCTAACATAATTACGTACATAGAATTATTGAATTCTATAAATTAAATCCACAATTAAACTATTTTATTACAACTTAAGAATTTTTTTTCGAAAGTGTGTTTACAAACATTTGAATTTTTATGATTTATTTACGTGTATATCAATTTCATAGTGTTTTACTTGTAAACGTGGAACCCTTAACAGAGTTAATGAACTCTGGTGTTAATTACGAATATATATAAGAATATTAGAAAATTGTTCCACGAGATTACTTAATTACAATTGGCAAGTAATTTGATGATTTATTTACATATATTTATTGTGGAAATATTTAATTAAAGAGTACTGAACTCTGATTTTATTTACAAGATAGACTTATTTTTAAAACGGATTCCACAAACTTAATTTTCCTATAATATTTGGACATTTTATTTTTCTGATTCACTTTATGAAATCCACATTTTAAAAACACTTTGAATTTATTTGGAAACTTTAATAATTACAGAAAATGGATATTTTGGATTTCAATTAATTTTAGTTTGAAGTTACTTCACAGAAATATTTGCACACGATAATATAATATAATTTCCTGAATTTGAAAAATTGTGCAAAATTTGAATAACATTGTGTAAAATATTTTTAACTCAATTTAAATTCTTCCTTGACATCAGCTTATTTTATTTATATTTGAAAGGCAACATTATTTTAAAGAAATCCATTGATTTTTAAAAGGCAAATTTATGAAATTAGATTGAATTTATGGGACATTTTATGAAATGACACTATTTATTTACGAATTGTGATTTGTTGGCAACATGTTGTAAATTATTTTTATGTTACAAATTTCAATATTGATCTGTGGCTTTGGTAATTTGATTCGGGGAGTGGCGAAAAATTTCTTCAAAATTTAATTTTATTTTCTGTGGCCAAGTTATAGAGAACTTCATAAAAAAAAAATTAGATATTTACTTACGATGTGAATTGATAACTCATGAAGTTCGTGCCGTGCCAGTGTAGCACTATTTAATTTCGAGGCACATTTACTTACATTTATTTACCACAATAATTTTATTTACAAATGCTTGACTAAAAGGTGACAATTTTCTTAAAGATAATTTCGCTGTGACTGTTGTGGTTCTCAAAGAATGAGACCATATTATAAACATATACAATTTATTTCAAGTGGACAATTACTGATTGCATATAATACTAATGTTTATATGGATATTACGTCTGGTGTAGAGCATGGACATCCTTTCTTTCGGCCTTATTTGGACTCTTTGCCCCCTGCAAGTGTTGAGTGTTGGCCGCACTCTGATCTTGTAGGTGTGGTGGTGTGGCTGCAAACACACTTTAAATTTCATCTAAATTGCAAATACCAGTATGCCATGACATGTGGGTTTTTGGTGCGGGATGTTCAAAATTTATTTGCAAGTTCTGAGGTGTGTGGAGTAAACAAGATAATCATTTAATACCACAATTATTTCTGTGTACATACTATATGTTTTATGTTTATTATATTTCGGTGGAAATATTATTTGATTACTTGAGGGATGTTGAGAACAGAGATTTCTTAACAATTTATTGCGAATTACTTGCAAATTGAAAAAAAAAAAAAAAAAGAAACTTCTTAAAGTATAATTGCTATCTACATACACACATATATTTATATTTACATATATTCGACATGCATTTTGTCTACACAGCTTATTTCGAGTCACAACTTTAAGAAAAATTTATAATATTGAATATTATAAAGGAATAATTACGAAAAATATGAGTTGATTTTGGTCACCTAGTCAAATTGTATAACCACTTTACTGCCACAAATTACTGTTAATAAAGACAACAATTTAGTACAATAATTTGAATTGTTGAAGCGTTTTTCGGCCACTGTTCCCTTTTTGCCACATGTATGATTTCATATTTATTGACACATGACTGAGTCTGTGTATATTACAAAAGTTACATTTTTGAAATAACAATTTGAAGTGATAAATTTGAAATAACAATGTGAAAAACAAATAGAATATATTGAATACAATTTTGAAAAGAAAAATATTTTGGATAATTTATATATATATATATGGGAAAAAAAATCATGAATACTATTATATTTTACATGAAATAATGTTATATTTTAAAGTATCGGGGTAAGAGATACTCTTGCTGTTGCCATTGTCTTGCCTTACTGGTTGCTACTTTATAAGAAGAATACGATACCTTGCTGATTGTCATCCTCAATGTTATTTTCGAAATTACCAGGAATTCGTGTCAAATCGACACTTCATGCTAAAATGTGGATGTTTGTGAGACACTGGACCAGGTTTGTTTACTAAATTTTATATTTTTCAAATTCTTTGGTATGGTCTTTTCTATTATTTTAATCTGTATATTATTTATTTATGTAATATAATGAAATTATTTATTACGGTACTTCATGGAAATTATTATCTACAAATTATTAACTACATTACAGCATTAGAGCTTTTGATGAAAAATAATGTCATCTACTGGAAAAGTATATATGTATATCAATAGCTACTAATTTAAAATTATATTGATCTGGAAATTGGTTGTGGTCATGAGAAATTTGCATTTACAATATTGGAAAAATTAAGATCTAACTGCATAAACTGAAAAATTGCTGACCACACTTTGGCATTAAGTCCTTAGATTGAGATATTATAGCAAGATAAAGAAATGTTTTTGGAATTGAACTTAGTTTAGAATTTAACTTATAAATTGGAAATTTGTTTGGAAACTTTCTACACTTAAATTTTAATTTGTTTACATTTACTGTCGACTTGAGGGATATTCTGTACATATACATTTTAATTTTGGAATTCATAATTTAATACATTTGGAATTCACATAATGTGAACTTTTTGTAAAGGGCTCGTAGATATTAGGATTTTCGACTCATTTGCAGTCAACTTTAGGTTTCTTTTGGATCTGGTTCTTCGACATGCGCTCATATGGAATGGTGTTCGTGCCGAGAACCCTGGTGTAGACGTACACTTCTAAATTTTTGCTGAAATTTCTCTTGAAGGTACGTACGACTTCAAGGACTTAATAACTACTTGCGCCTACATCCTGTGATGAAAAAAATCCTCTTGTTAGTCAGATTTTTTTTGCCTCGAGGAGGGGAGGTATGTTGTGACGAGATTTCATAATCTCGCCAAACCCTTGTAAAAATCGCAAATTATATATTAATTATCAAGATTCTATATTTTTACATTATTTTAAACCCTGATTTAATTATCCCTCTTGTCTTTGAAATATGTATTATACAAAATATTCTATACTGAAAGGAAAGTTTTAGCCATTTTATTAATCAAAATACTTTTTTGAACTTTAATTTAAAAAGTATAACTGGAATATTCTGACTCCGGAGCACAAAGTTGGCGAAAAATGATAGAAACCCTAACCCCATGCGAAGGTTTTAGATTACGGAAACTTTTGCAAAATCTCGCATTTTGCAACACAGCTCAGACAGCCCGAGGAAAAGTGATTTTACAACTTTTTTTATTTTTACTTTGGGTATAAACTTTGCCCTCTCTCGTATGTACATTTAAAATATGCTGCTAAAGTGAAGAACATACTTTCAAAAGGGAAACTGCAAATCTTTGAAGAACTTCGAATGAATAATTTTTTATGTCGCCATTTTTGAAATTCAAAAATTGCGTTTAAAGCTGGAGAATAAAATTCTACAACCTGACTTCGTTTTCCAAAAGTCATTTTAACATTTTATTTTTGTGGAGATTTCTAAACAAAGTGAAGTTGGAATTCGAACGAAAAATTATGGTTATGGCTGATGTTGCAGAGAAGAGTTTCAGATAGACTAGACTTATTTTAAGAAATGAAAATAAAACATTTGGCCACATTTTAGCTTAGCGGAATAAAAATTAAATTCTAGATTCGCGCTTTAAACTCCAAAAGTTGAATAACGGCAAAATCTGAGAATTTAACAATTGCAAAGGTTTCAACATTAGTTACAGAAAACATCTACTGCATTTTGTACAATAGTAATGTGTAGAGTAATGGTAAAGGTTCGATAATTCGATAACTAAAATTCGAGTTTTTTTTATTTTTGCACTATTTAATCACATCACAATTGGCGTTCACTAGTTAAGCGGGCGTGCCCTTCTGCATTTGATTTAAATTATAAAAAAAAAGGCTGACGATGGCTGTTGCTTGATGGAGGCAAAATGGTTTTGTGAGAATAACATGTTTCGTTGAAAGTAGGTGTTCTTCATTCGTCATATTCGAAACAGTTCAAAATATTAAAATATCGAAATTAGAAGTACCTTCATCAACATACTAAACTTATAAAATTGTAACCACTATGTTTCTAACTTGATCCCAAATGAAATTATATATTATTGTAAGGCTTAAAAAATGATACAAATAATTTCTTATAATCTAAAATTAGCATTTACAGGAATATATTCAATTCTCTCCAAACTGACAAAAATATTCCTCAAAAACTGTAAAAGCTTTATAAAACCAAATTATAATTATAGAAATAGTTTCTTCTACTGAATATTTATGTTGCTTGCTATTTACATGTATTTCATAGTTTCGAAGATATTTTGAGCGAAATCATGCAAACTGAAGCAGGAACTCGCTCGTACGAAAATTGTTAGTGTTTTTTAACTCCCTGTTAATTTTTCGCTACTGTTGTGACGAGATTTCATAATCTCGCCAAACCCTTGTAAAAATCGCAAATTATATATTAATTATCAAGATTCTATATTTTTACATTATTTTAAACCCTGATTTAATTATCCCTCTTGTCCTTGAAATATGTATTATACAAAATATTCTATACTGAAAGGAAAGCTTTTAGCCATTTTATTAATCTGTTAAAACCGCATTCAGAGAGAAGTTTCGTTATTATTTGACCGTTAAAGTCAAGGTCTTTATTCCCGGCAGAGCAGATGGCTTGCTCGAGGCCTGGTAATGTTAGTGCAAGGCATGCACTTTTCTGCAGAATAGATTTGGAGAGAAACTTCTGGATGAATTTGAGACCTTGTGGCGAGGGTCTGATGTGTCAGCATATTCATTTTTGAGACCCCGTCCTGGGCTGGCGAGGCTATGCCTGTGAAGTTTTCTATTGGTCAAAAGGCCGTAAATAGTCTTCTGCCAGGTCCGAATGAGTCTGGGGCCTGAATCCGTCTGAATACATAAAAGCTGTTGCAAAGAATATTCGTGGCTTTTTCTTCCTGTCTGGTGTCGACGCTCTCAGGTCGGCCTGGACCATTTTTCAATGTTGCCCACCACGGAGTGCGGGAGTCGGCCCCAAGTCGACTTCTGGCCTCTTGTGGGCATGGGGAGAAAAGCCGAAGACGCCTACATCGCCGAAGAACATCGATGGAGAGCCCGACGTCTAACTGAGAGAGCTGCGACGAGGAAGGTACGATGGGGCCCGAGGTCTATGTGTCAGGTCGAAATATGGGTATGGTATAATGTTCCGACCCTTTTACAACTCCGACTGGGGAGGTAAGGTTTGACTGCTCTCTGCATCTACGCCTGTCTTACGGAAGCATAAATATAAAGAATCTTCTAAAATTACGTAAACTCTGAATTCCGTTATTCTAATTTTCCTATCTCTGAGTGCGAGTTTTCTCCTATTGCTTTGAGACCATACCTCTTAAATCATGTTGCTTATTATATACTTAAATGTTGCTGTGCCACTTTATTTATATCGTTGATCATATTATTATCATTGAATTACTTCAGTGGCGGCAAATATATTAGTAGGGATCCTGAGTCCAGTGTCACTGTCACAGTTACTTAGCGTTGTGCTTCCTGATAATGATTCCGTTATAATTTTAACTTCTGATCTTCTTAATTACAATATTGAATAAAGAAAGTGATTTATATTTAAACCGGTGTGGTTATTTAACATCTTTATCTCTTGAAATTGTGCATCTGTGTTTTCAGGATTGGACTCCTTACAAGGTAAGGGTTTATTGCATCTTTGTATTTATTGCACTGCAGGTCATCCAGGGATTTATTCCTGGACGAGAGAACTTCGAAATAGAACCTGGGTTTTTACTTTTATGGGTGCGTGCCACCCTATTTTTCCTCAGTGACATATTGGTGCTTGACACCATGATTCCACTATACGTATTTTCCGTCGTCACACTAAACCTGTGTGACATATTGGTGCACATGACTTTCCTGCGTGACACTACCCTCGGAAAACTGTCATGATAATTGGTAAGTTATTTTCACTGATTACATGTATGACGATCCTGGTAAAAATATTTATAGATGGTTTCTATTCTTTGAACCTTTGTAAAACTGTTCAAAAATCAAAATATCGAAATTGTAACAACTATATATCAAAAACTAATAACACGATTTAAAATTTAAATACAGTTTTTTGTACGCATTGAATGGGCTAAATGTTGATCACTTACTATATATCGCTAGACCTTTCAGTGTGCGATATATAAGTATTATAAAAATAAAATTTTCAATCATTTTAAAGAGACGATCGTTTAAGGGGGCATAGGACCTTTAAACAGTCGAAATTCATTGAAAATAGAGCTATCTTTACAATTTTTTAATTTTAACCAGGTGTATCCCAGATGTTCAAATTTTTTTCTCTAAACATATAGAAAACCTTTCTTACTACACAAATTTTACTGAAGTCATATAATTATATGTACATTTTATATTGTTTTTTAAAATTTATACAATTTTGACAGACATAATGGTGTATGTAGCAGCCGCGCGCAGGATATTTCAAATAATATTATACTTATGGACTTCAATTTGATAATAATATATTTATAACTATTACATCTTTAATTTGTACACACTTTTTAAAATTTTGAAATAAGTTTAATATTTTTAAAATTTAAACAAAATGAAATTTTCATTTTCAGTGTTAAAAAACATGAAATAAACCTCTTCACAATTCTTTTTTTACTATTTATGGTGAATTTTTGAAGTACAAATTATATATATGGATGAAACAAGTAAGTCCAAAAAATTTGAAAGTGATTGGTTAAATATATTTTAAGATATGTTGCGCGCAAGGGCTAAAATCACATATCTGAGAAAAACAGCTTTAAAGTTTAAAAATACATTCAGTGTTACTTATTATCTTATTTTACACCTTAAAATGCCTTTAGTTCATAATTAGCACCTTCCTATGTCTGTTATGTAAGAAAAATCAAAAATTTTCTGCCTTTTAGGGGCTACTTGAGCTCTATAGGTTGCTTCGGAAACTCGAACAGACGTTTCGTGCAGTCGTTTCTTGTTAGTCAGATGAAGAACGTTTACTAAATTTTTACTTATTTATGAGGATTTTTTATCTATAAATTATGTATATAGATGAAACAAGTAAGAGCAAAAAATTTGAAAGTGATTGGTTACATATATTTTAAAATATATTGCGCGCAAGAGTTAAAATCACATATCTGAGAAACCCGCTTTTAAGTTTAAAAATATATTCACAGTTATATTCAGTATATATTCAGAGTTATCGCAGTTCGGCTAATTAATGTTTGGCTGTAGTTTATAATACATCCTGCGTTATATCTAATGTAGCATCAAAATGCACCAGACGCATAATTAATTCCTTCCTCTTCCTCTTGTCGTTGAAAATCAAATGTTTTCTGCCTTTTAAGAGCTTTTCGAACTTCATATGTACTGCTAGAGGCTCGAAAATCTGCTTCGTGTATCCGTTTCTTATCAATCAGATGCAAAACATTTAGTAAATTTCTGTTTATACTCAAATTTAAAGCGAGTTCCCATTCTTTTTTGAATGTGACCTGTGCATTCAAGTTTTTCAACCGCTATTTCATTTCCATATGGTTTGCTATTCGATATTTGTGAAAATGTTTTCGTATCACCATCACCAATATAAAATTTGTACCGAACACCATGGTCTTCAATTGATCTGTTGAATATGCGTAACATTCCATTTTTCCGGCACTACCCGAATAGTTTTTTGAACACACAATTTTATGATTCTTTTTCCACTTTTCATACCGAGGGCCACTTTTCTTACTTCTATAGCTGTTGCAACCTTTACAAAAAGAAGACATTACTTCGGTTTCAATAACTTTCCTGCTTTCTGCTCCGATTAGTGTACACACACCTACAAGAGACGAATGCCCCCTAGTTTTCCAACTACCATCTCCACTTACAGTAATATCTTTCGATCCATTTGATAATTCTCTTTCGTCCTGGATAGCAGTTTTCATTGAAGATTTAGCTACAACAGATGTGGCTTTTAAAATCCTGTGATTAATTTTATTATATGATTTCTGAGAAACAGGCGTTCATCTTTTGAGCTGAACAGTTTTTTACTTGAAGCACTTAGCTTAGGCGTAGAATTAACATTTTGCCGTTCGAACACTTTCGGATTGTTTTTGTTTTTAATTAAATACATATTTCCTTGAAAACGCCTTCTTTTCGTTCTTTTACCAGAACGAGATTTAGTTGCCGGTGTATCCATTATTAGAAAGCAAAAAGCAAAAAGTTTATATTAAAAAATTGCACCAAACAGTCTTGTACGTTGAAGTTTACACAAATAAATATGCAAACGTGAAGAAGTTTGTAATGTATACTTATAAAATAGATTAACTGTATTTTAGTTCAAAGTTCTTATGCTTAAACAACATAAATGCAGAAAATCAATCGTAAAAATTAAGAAAATATAATGAAAAGAAATTGCGAAACTCAGAAGAAATTCTCCACGTTGTAAACAAGTTAACAGCGCTAGAATATAAACAAACTGGGCTGAGCAGTTCAGTAGAGGTGAGTAGTTGCCTTCCTACTGCTGTAGAAATAATTAAATAAATAATTAAGACATGGTGGTGGAAAAAGTATTAGATTTACGTGACATATCAGCAAACTGCAAACATAAACAAACAGTGATGTCCCTTTAAAAATGGCGGCGATGGCTGACATGAAAAATTTTTCAAAAGTGTATGTTGCATAAAAGCTCATAACTTTCGAAATAATGCGAATTTTTGAATGCGGTTTTTTGCACAGTGTTCAGAAATGTTCAAATATTCAGAATAAAATAAAATTGAAAAATCGATTTTTTGAAGGTTTAAAGGTCCTATGCCCCCTTAAAAACTGTACAAGTTTTGTAAAACAAGTTTGTGATCTTTAATCCGCATTATCTACTGAATATATATTTCGCTTGATATTTATATGTATCTTTCATAGTTTAGAAAGTATTTTGAGTAAAATTAAACAAAATGCAGCAAAATTTCTCTCAGACAGAAACTTTTATTTAAAAAAAAAAATTAAAATACTGAAGTGATTTTAAATATTCATAAATTGTACCTTATTTCTAATAAAACAAGTATAAATTATTTTTATTTCATCCATCGAGTTCGGAGATATTGTCACGCTTACATTAACGCTCCGATTTCAGCCGAATACCGGACTATGAACGTAACAAAATTGTTACACTGGCAAGTGGCGTTCATCTTTTGCCGAATCAGCCTAAAATAAAACAGTATTCTCCATTAATGGTGTAGCTGTTATATGTTTCTTATTTCATCAAATTTATATTTCTAATTAAGGATTGGTTATGAAACCATTCGATACCGTTAATTTTTCTGCTTTATTAAATCAAATATTTTTGAAATTAAATTTTATTCAGCGCTATTAGTATTTTTGTATTTAAATTCAATTTTTATCCACGTCTCATTCGATCAAAATCCAATACCGTTAAAATATAATTCAAATACTGAAGTATTTTCTGGCCAATTCCATTTTGAATCCTTACCACGTGCAATGCAACAAAGTATATCAACGAATCCCCCTGCCATTTTCCACCGACGAAATTGATGAACATTACTTGTCTGGACCAGAACCGGCCAGAAGGGGCTAAAATTTCAATTCCACTCTCTGAATTGAAACGGCTTCAAAGTTTTGATTCATGTTGCTTTGGCTTCGAACGGGGGTAGAACGGGGAGGGCGAGGGTTACGCAGGCTTTTCTAAAAGCGACGTTTAAATAACTGATAGGCCAGAGCGAATAGGTAGGGGTAGCCCGATTAATCAAGGTGTCAGTTTTAACCGGTGTTGAAAGTGCACAATCCACGAATAGAAGTTTCGTATGGCAGTTCATCAGTCTCATGTTCTATTACCTTGTCTGGATTTATAACTGTGCACTGGTCGATAACGCGAGAATAGAAAGTAATTCTGAGCGAAAAATGCTTTTTTGAGGTTATTGTGTGGTCGAGAAGATTCATTCCTTTGTGGGGATATGATGTGTTTGAATGGAACTACTCATTTTATAATGGACGCCATCCATTGTGGAGTAATTTCAAGGGTAGCAAAAGTGTGGATAAGATGGTTTTACATATATATTTCTTGTTAATTTATAGAAAATTAATCTTATGAGTGACGATTTTTCATTTAAATATGGTCGTGAATACTTTTGAATAGAATATAATTATTATTCTGTCCATAAGTATTTATGTATATTGTATAAAGGGGAAGTACCTGAGCAAATATATTTTGAATGTACACATAATATTAGAACACAAAATATAACAATTATATATATTTTAGACGCACACAGACACACACACACACACAAACGCACACACACACACACATACATGATGTGTATGACAATTGTATGAAAATAATTTACTAATTTCCGTTAAGATTTCAGGCGTATGTTAACTAAATAAGGAGGATGAATTATTTCTGTAGAGTTATAAATCCTCTTTTTCAGGCCAAAAGAACTGTATGCGTCCTTAATAACTGCTTAAAACGAATTGCGACAAGGCAGACGAACATCAGTTCAAACAAAGTTAGAACACCTAATGTAAAAATTCGAAAACGAGTAGTATCACACATCGAAAAAAAACTATAAATACGTATATCAACAGGGGCAGATAAACGCCCATGTTGATATGTTTATATATATATATATATATATATATATATATATATATATATATATATATATAAATTGAAATTTATTAAACGAAAACTATGCATAAATTACGGTAAGTACAAAAAAACCAATCTCTAGCATATCTGTTACAAATAAGTAACTATAGACCAAGATTAAGGATAACAATTGAATGTAACTTATCACTCTAATAGAAAGGGGATAAGGAGAATTTGAGTATACAGAAAGCATAATTGAAAAGGTATATATATATATATATATAATAAAACGCAAACAAGGCAAAAATGAGAAAAGGCAATAATAATAGCTCAATAGCATAATAGCTATTGAAGATCAAGACATGGAGAACAATCAACTGAAACTACGCAAAAAACGGTGGTTAGTTTGAAATTGCATTCTCGTAAGGACAGCCATACAATTAAAATAGGAAGAATAGCCAGTTTGTGACAATATATATACAACATATATATATACAACAAACTACAAAGCAAAAAATGTAGACAATTATGTTAATTACCCTTTCATATTTTCAAAAATCCTAAATAACTTATTTCTTTCGATATCGCAAATAGTAGAAAGTTAGGATTCAGCATAAAATATTAGAACGATATAGATTCTTCAACAAATAACACAGAAACAGGAAAATAACACAAGGCGATCTCCAAAACCGATATATTTCTCTCCTTTAAATTATTCACACAGCCCAATAATATCCCAAAGTTTACTGGCAGACCACCTAAAGTGATACTGTAAACATTCTTCTCCGCCACAGCTAAATGACTGCACATTAAGCGGTAGAAAACGTTTATCCAAAGAAAAGCTATAGCGTTAAAGGCAAAACTGACTACTTAGTCACGACCGCAATGTGAAGTGCGGCACATAACATCCTTTACTTTACGTTTTCCTAATTATTCCTTAATGGTGGCTGCAGAATTCAGCGAGCAAAATCGGAAGTGGCGCTGTTTACGAATGTCTTTCCTCGACGGCTTTGATGATAGCATGGAATTAGAACGCTGTTTCTTTTCATTCTTTCTGGCCGCGGGATGATAGAAATCTAAAATATAAGGGATTGTGCAAATTAGAAGAATTCTGAAGATGAATAATTCTTGAGAGAAATTTGGAATGGTTGTAAACGTTCCTCGAAAGTCAATTTGATAAACTGCTGTAACTTCACAGAAAACTGCCGAAAATAGAAATGCTTTATGTGCCGCATTTATTGAAAATATAGAAATAAATATTCTATAGTATACAAATATATAATTCTATATACTATATAATTCTACATAGTAATATATATATATATATATATATATATATATATATATATATATATATATATATATATATATATATACATATATATATATATGTATATATATATATGTATATATATGAAATATAATGAAAGAGAAGAACAGCAATGTATCAAAAGTAGCCGGGGGGATTGTGACTCCCACATCCTGGTTAAGCCAGCTTTATGTCATGACGCCATTCCCGGAAGCTAATACACTGCCGGAAACCAAGTTCTCAATACTTAAAACACAAAATACCTATTACAACATAAATTGCAACATATATATATCAAACATCTAAAAGATAATAACACAAATTGTGTTATATATCAAACATCTAAAAGATAATAACACAAATTGTGTTATTATTTGTTATATGTTTGATATATGTGTTGCAATTTATTGCAACATATATATATCAAACATCTAACAGATAATAACACAAATTGTGTTATTATCTGTTATATGTTTGATATATGTGTTGCAATTTATGTTGTAATAGGAATTTATAATCTCTGTACCATTTTGCTATCTAAATGTTTTAAGTATTCAGTACTCGGTTTTCAGCAGTGTATCAGCTTCCAGGAGTGTCTTCATGACATAAAGCTGGCTTAACCAGGAAGTGGGGGTCACAACCCCCCGGCTAATTTTGATACATTGCTGTTCTTTTCTTCTATTATATTTCATTTATATAAATATACTTGGTTGAGCTGCTTAGAGCCTATAGATATGTTTTCAGTTTTTAGGTTGAGTTAATGTAGGTATATATATATATATATATATATATATATATATATATAATGATATAGTTTCCCAAATGATATAGTTTCCCAAAAATTATACTTTAAAAAGTATTTCAATGCTTAATTCAATCAAAATATAATTCACATAATCCAGAACGTTATTCGAAATATTATTAGTTCCAAACCCGATTTGAAATGTATTTAATAAAAACACCACTGGAAGTTTTGGGTTTTATGAATTAATAAATATGCTTTGTAAGGTCTCGTTGCAGTTCTCTCTCAGTGCTTTTAGAAATGATGTTAACTGCGTCATAAGCATAACCTGAATTTTATTCAGTTACAACTTTGGTTCGTGATATTGTAGTATATAACAATCGTGTTATCGATTCAGTAACCAATATAATTTGTGGTAATGCCCGTCAAGTGCAAAAATAGTCTTTCTAAGCTGCTTACTTAAGTGCATTCCAAACGCTTTGACGATTTTATGAAAAATTTTTTTATGCAATATTTTGTAAATCCAAACTTCAGTCGATTTTTCAAACTCATTCATTTCGCTTACAGGCATTTAAAACACTACAAATGACTCTATGAGGACGGACTGTGATCGGTTTATAGAGTTGTGAATTATTCCATATTGGGATGTTGTAGTGTCAGATATAATAAACGTCAGGTCAAGGCCTGAACGATAAAAGTACAGTCCTGAAAACAATACAAGACGTGTTGTCGCCAAGACTGGACAGTAAATTCTAACTAACTTATGGGGAGCAATATAGCTGCCTTTATACATGTTTTTAATCGCATGTGATTCTTTTGGCCATCAAGTCAGCATTTGCGCTTAATGTCATGCGGACAATTTTGCTCTTATGTTTTAAAAAAAAAACATTCGTTTGTTCAGCAACAAGGAAATTTTCATTATTTCTGCATTAAAAATGGTTATTTTAGAAATTTACATCTGTTTAACCTCTAATTTTAGTAAGATATGTCTAAATGTATCTTCTTTGATGTATATTTTTAATTAACCGGAAAATAAAATATTCACTTTCATCAAAATATATACCCGAGTTTTTAAAGAAATATTGTTATGTACCCTTCTCGCTCGCATATACATTGCAGAATTTACTAGTAAATGTATACATCTTTAGAACGCTATTTAGTGACTACATAAAAATTAGTAGTACTGCAAATTCACTTAAAGTGCACTTTAGCAAGTGGAATTTTTAAATATAAATTGTATTCTGAATAACTTTTTTCCATCACAGAGATGTTTTCTGGCGTTTTATTGGTTTAGTTTCACTCTTTGTTTGCCATTATCGCCAATTTATCATTATATGCTATGGTGGAAATAATGTTCTTTAGCTCTTACATTTCTGCGCATTTTATTACGCAGGTTGTTTATTTACGCTCGTACAAATGCTCTATAGGCAATGAGTGTGTTCTGATTTGGGCTAACTCAAGTCAATGGTGAAATAGCTAAGGGGTGCTAATAGCAAGTGGACTAATGCATGCAAGAGGGTAAAAGAGGAAAAGGAAGTAGTTAGAGTTGGAGAGTTTCAAACCAGTTCATAAACAATGCCTTTAATAGAAACGGGGTATTCATACAACAGATTTCAGCAATAAGATTAGCGAAAAACTGCCGCCTCGAAATCTACATGAGTTCAAAATAAACTCTTAATAAATTTGCCTATAACGACTGCGGCCAAATACATCCCTTCAAAACGGCGTATCATAAAAGTAAAATGTATCCTTTTATTATTCGTGACGATTTTACATTTTAATTAATACATTGACTCTAAAGTCAAGTATCAAATAGTTATGTCCGTTATAAAGTTATGCCTCAAAACAAAGTGTCATAATTTTGTATTTTAATGTTTTATCGCTCAGGAATTATGTTTGTACGTTGATACAGGACTGCAAAAATAGTTGGGGTATATGTTGGACACTTACGATAACGCACACTTAATTATGAGGTCAAATTAAGTTAATTTAACAAATAAAATAAATAATAACTTAAATAAAATTAACTACATTCGTTATTTTTTCCCGCAGACACGCCATTTTTATCTATTAGGTCCACAAGTATAAACATCAAAAATGTTTACGTATTTTGTAACGCTTCAATTTCCGTCACAGAAACCCCAAGCGTATATGTAATTCACATAAAAGAAATATTTTCAGTTGCCCTCTCAAAAATATGAAAATACTGCTTTACATATTGGTAATTAAAAGTATTACTCTTTTTTTAAACAAAAATTCAAATACTTTTTAATAGTTATAAAATAATTTAGCAGTACTGTATCAATTTAAATTACATATTGTTGTACTTTATTGTAGAATTTGTTTATATTAGAACACAATAAACTGAATGATTTTTATAGAAATGAAATATGCACAAAAATTTTTCTAATTATTTCAATATGACATTTTAAACGTTTGCAAATTACATTTCTTGCGGTAAAAACATTGACCCTTATTCGCCTTTTGCTTTAATGCATTTGCATATTCTTATGCAAAATTGTTTTCTATAACAAGCTAAATACGACATTTATTTTACATTACGCACACAAAATGTAGAATAAAAAAATCAACAATATATTTATTTTCAAAAATGTTTGCCTTCTTTATTTCAGTATACAAAGTATTCAACCATTATCATTTTTCAGTTTCTCAACAAAACGACATAATGCATTTTTGGTCCTGAATAAAAAGTCAAAATATACTTAACGATTAAATTTAAACTTATGAATATATGCTTAAACGGGATATTATCAACCCTTTTTTTTTTTCAAAAACTCCCAATCCTCCCATTTTTCATTACTTTTCTAACTGAAACCTTATATTCAGCAGAACACTTAATGGTTATTGATTCTTCGTCCTTTGCAGCAAAGTGTAACGAGAATGCGTGTACCTCAAGCTCCCTGGGGGCATCCTAGTATACGTGCCTGGCATCTCTTAAAGCTGCGACTTTTCCCAATCCTTTTTGTTAGGCGGTTAGAGGAAGTTTGGTGCACTTTAGGGAAGTATGTTTTGGGAGTTGGGGAGACAGAATTATGTGTATTTTTTTTTTTTTTTTGGTTTATTGTAACATTAAACACTGATTTTCTCCGCTTTGGATATATACAATGGTAACCTGAACATACTGAGGAATTTATTTGCTTCTGGTTTGAATTTAAACTAGTTGCAGAGAAATAGGCATACATTTAACTGGATAATAACTCCAAATTTGTCGCCTAGTAACCGATTTACTTGTTTTGTCGGAATAGGGTTCCATTTATGAATACAAATAATGATTTCAATATTTTAATATTTTAATTTCTTTTTTGATAAAACTAAAAATGTTTCGCCCGTATTTGCCTAACTTTACTTACTTTCAATTGAAATATATCTTAAACTGTAAAATGTAGATATGAATAGTAGATAGGGAAGCGACCAAAAATTTTAGTAGATAATATAAGTTCAAGATAATATAAATTTAAGATAATATAATTTCAAGATATAAATTCAATAATTTGTTTCTCTATTATAGGTTTATAGTTAAGAGCTATTATAGTTTTCAAGGAATGATATTGTCAAGTTCAAGAGGATAATTCCGCTAAGAGGATAATTCAATTTTCAGCTTTTGTAATGCTTATATTTCAATTTGTAATGCACATATCTCGAAAAGTAAAAGTGATGACTATGAACTATAAAAATTCCAAAAATTAAGCACACCTCCACAACAGAAGGTATGTATTTCACTTCCTATAAGACGTACAAAAGTTTAAAAAAAGGCCATAGCGCTTTCGAGCATAAGTACACTCTTCATCAGTGGCTACACGGAAATTAAGTTTGAATCGTTCATATATAGACCAGATATGGCGACAAAATTTGCATAAATACAATTTACAAAAGAATCTACGTTTAGACAAGGATGAACCGTAAACTATTTTTTTTAGAAATTTAATTACAGAAATCGAAACAAGGGGGGTGGCAATCAAGCATAATCCCAAAGAGGAAGACGTCAAAGATAACTTTGCAGAGACTTGACGTCTTCCTCTTTGGCGTCTTCCATCTTTGACGTCTTCCTCTTTGAGATTGTGCTTGATTGCCACCCCCCCTTTTTCGATTTCTGTAATTAAATTGTAATTTAATATGCTGTTCTTTTGTTGCTGAAATTTTTGAAACTCTAAAAAAATAGTTTACGGTTCATCCTTGTCTGTAGATTCTTTTGTAAATTGTATTTATGCAAATTTTGTCGCTATATCTGCTCTATATATATGAACGATTCAAACTTTATTTCCGTGTAGCCACTGATGAAGAGCGTACTTATGCTCGAAAGCGCTCTGGCCTTTTTTAAAACTTTTGTACGTCTTATAAGAAGTGAAATAAAGACCTTCTGTTGTGGATGTGTGCTTAATTTTTGCTATTATAACATCAGACGTGATGCCAAATTATTTATTATTATTTATAAAAATTCCTTTGTAGTTCTCTAAACTATTTATATGAATATATAATTCGATTTCGCATTGAGTCCTTAGTTTCAGAATTAGAGATGTTATAATTTTTATATTGTAATATTTTGAATAATTCTGAAAAGACGGTTCAAATTTCAATATTTTAATAATAATTCCCCTACATACATATTATAATGAAAAAGGAAAGTATTATGATGTGGTCTAAAATTCGAATTATTTTTCGATGGAATGATTTAATCACCCCTGAACTGAAATCGAACGTATTTTAGTTGATGTCTATGTATGTGTATATCTATGTGCATGTTAATGCGTGTCCGTAAGTCGGTGAATACGGTATCTCACGAACAAATGAAGCGTTTCTAACATAATTTAGTAAGATTATTATAATTCGCGAACACTAAAACCCTTATTGATTTTAAATGCAATAAAACGTTCGGAAGACTCCCCCCCTCCCCAAATTATCTAATTATTTAAAAAAAATATATAAAAATTCATAATATTTAATGAATTTAAATATGTAAACATTTTATACATATTTTTTTATTCTAAAACAGATAACACAATCTTTAGAACACTTGCATGAATCGTTTCTTAGATATTGCACTTTCGTCAAATAAATATATCTAAATATTACATAAATATAAGCAATAGAAACTATCGTCCCATATGTTACACTTGGCGATAAAGTTGACGACCTTAGTATATTACGACTAAATATCGCCAACTTAGTGATTGTTTTAATGTGGTGACAAATTAACACAAATTAACAAACATTTCGTCAACTTGGCAAAAATGACGCTGAATTGGTGAATTAATAACTACCATCTGATGTAGTACACTGCTTAGCAGATTTTTCAAATATAAGGTTATATTTACGCTCAATGTAAGCTAATTTGGTACTTCAGAATAATTTTTTCCAGAATAGCGACAAATGTCACTGTACTTTTCGACGTTAAAACCCTTTGCCACGAATTTCATCTCCATCATTATTTCTCATTGAAAGAATTACTTGTATTCTGTGGGAAAAATTATGTGCTGTCTACATCAAATGTTTGTTGTTAACTCTTTTTAAAATGTCTGTTTAACTGGTTTGACTGTGTCTAACGTAGACAAACCACCTATAAAAAAAGATGTTTTTCACCCAAAACTATTTCGGCTCCATCAGACTAGAGTCAGTACCGTTATTTTATTTTTATATATATTTATTTATTTTGCCATGATACGTATTTCTATAATTAGGTGAATCGGTGATATAGGAGTGGATAATTAGGGGAACTTGTGTAAAGTATTGTCTTGAATTCTGATGTGCACATAACAAAATAAAACCATTGGTCTTTATACACGAAATTGCGTTTAGTAAAATTACTGTACCTTTTAACATTTGCATCAATTTGAAAAATAAATATCTATTGGATCACAGGATAAAGGTTCAAGAAAGGTACCAACCGGTTTTAAATGTAACACCAAGCAAACTTTGTCAGATACGTGAGACAGAGCATCCATACCAACCCAGATAACATCGCATCATCTAAAAAATAGATGCATCAAGAGTCCCTGGAAGTTACTTGTTGTGACGAAAATTAGAAAACTGAAACAAAATTCTTAGATTTTCTCGGAACTCGTGTTCTGTCTCATA
This sequence comes from Amaurobius ferox, assembly GCA_951213105.1. Lineage (NCBI taxonomy): Eukaryota > Metazoa > Arthropoda > Arachnida > Araneae > Amaurobiidae > Amaurobius > Amaurobius ferox. Next base: position 92,543,704 of record OX578134.1, read on the forward strand.
CATCCAGCTGAAGAAGGCTATTGCCTTTGAAACCGGTTTATTCATTTTTTATAACTTTATGTGCTGTGTTCTAATAAAGTTTGTGTTTTCAAATTCTTTCTAACAAGAGTTAGGGCGATTTTTTTTACAAATTACATTAATTTTAAAAATTTCCTTCCTCATTCAGAAAATATGGTAAAGAATAGTTAGTAAAATAAGTTTCTAACGCGTTACTTTCCATTTATATAATATTTGTATATTTTCATTTTTTGTTCATTTTTCCAACTTATCAATGGTTTTATATTCTGACTTATGACTAATAATATATTCAAAAGTCCGCAGGATATTATTCTGAATCTATAAATAAAAGCTGTATTATGAAGATTTTGCTTTGAGAAAAATTTGGAGTTCTTTGCTTTCTCATTATATTTTCAGCTGATACTTCATTTTCAGACGAAACCTTAATGGATATTCATTCTCCGTCTCTTGTATCAACTTGTAAGAAAAATACATATTCCTAAAACTCCCCGAGGGTTTCCTGGTAAACGTTTCTGTCTTCTCTAAAAGCTTCAATCTTTATCCAACTTTCTTCTTCTAGAGATACATATAAACACAGTAGCACTTAGAGAAAAGTTTTTTGGTGTCTGGGAGACAGAATTCTGTGCATAGTTTAACGGATTTTTTTATATTAAATATGGATTTTTGGCACCTTAGGAGTATTTATTGATTTACAAATTCGACTATATAAGCGTTACATGTACTGCGTTTAAGTCAGATGATGAAAGTTTTCTTATAGCTAAGATCAGTTTAGCAATTTTCTACTCTTGTTGAAATTTTAAAAATTGCTGCAAATACAATGAGTAATTCACAATTTTTTTTTTGAGATTTCGGAGATAAATATTTTAATCCAATGTGCAAAATTCAGGTATTTAAAGTCCCGTAATAAGTAACGCCTCCACTGTATATGAGATTAATAATTATTCCATTATGTTTAACATGCCAAATTTGGTTGAGGTGGGGTAAACGGCATGGATTTTTATAGCTGGATAGACATACATGCACACCCACATACATACAAACTGTCTGTATTGTAATATAAATACATAGCTTTCAATTACATTGAAATTAATTATTAAATTATTAATGATTGATTATTATTAAAATTATTAATTAAATTATTAATGATTGATTATTATTAAAATTATTAATTATTTATAAAATATTATTATTATAGATTCCTTTCTATTATGCACATATATAAAACACTATGCAATATAATTTTATGTGTATTCATCAACTTTTGCCCATAAGATATACCACAATTAATTTGTATCATTTTGCTGATAAACATTGAGCGTTTTTCAAAGTTTGTTTATATGCGAAAAGAGTTAAGACTTTGTAATTAAGAACACATTTCGGAATACTTGCATAAACAGGACATTATCGCATTTTTTCTTTCAAAAACTTCTAACTATACTTTTTTCATTAACTTAACCGATGAACCCCTATTTTCAGAAGAAGGTTTAATGGTTATTGATTTTTCATCTTTTGCAAAGTGTAACAAAAATACGGGTACCTCAACCTCCATACTCCCTAGGGGTATTCTGGAATACGTGCCTGACATTTTTTAAAGCTTCAACATTTTCCCAATCTTTTGTTAAATGTTTAAAGCACATTTCGTGCATTTTTGGATTTACTTCTTTGATAAGTCGAAGGAAAATTGTACAGAATCAAAGATTTTGATATTTATGTTATTTCAATAAAACGGTCATTAATAAGAATTTAATAACTTTAAAGATTAAGCAACATATACGGACATTACATTATTTAAACACATTGGCCCAGATCCGCTTTTAGATTTTTAAAAGATACTTCAATATAAACATTCCTATAGTTCTGCAAAAATAGCATGTATTTTTAAATTGTTAATCATTGTTGCACCGTATCGGAAAGAGCCATTCGATAAATGTTTACATTATACATTGTAAGTTGCATTAAGAAAGCTTATTTGTATGTCATTGAAAACATATTTTACACTATCAGGAAACACCTTCGAAGAAAACATGAAGACAAGTGCTTCATATATCAAACGACATATCTCACCGACTAATAATTTGAAATGCTGAGTCAAATTATAATCTATAAAAGTAAAGGAATAGCTCTATTCGCCTGTAACGTCTGTATTGCTGTATTGGAATATATAGATGAAGTACGGCTATTGAATCCGATACAGCGGTACCTTAGCTCTAAAAATATAACACCATCGAGATTTTTCTAAATTCAAATTATTTTTTAGTTATTGAATGAAGTACCATTTTGAGATTTTTTTTGCTCAAATCGGTTTTTCAGCGATCCAATAAATTATTGTAGAATATTCATTTTAATAACATCTCAAAACCCGAAGGTTCTATTTCAAGACATTTTGACCGGAATCCGTACTATCAATAGATGAATTTTCGTGAATATATATATATATATATATATATATATATATATATTTATCGATAAATGTTTCTGTACTGATTTACTGCTTATATATACACTTATGTCCAAAAGTTAAACATAGTTGCTGTTTATATGAAAATTTCAGGAAATCTACATGGGAATAGAAGGAACCGCGGTATGTGGGCGTAATAGGGTTATAGAAGAAAATGTGTGGGAACCTCGAGTAGCCATGAGTGTTGCACAATGATTCCCCATACCTTGGATGAGGTTTGAGATGAGTTATGTGCTCAAAGAGTTCCAAGCCTCACCTAGGGCAGTTTTCAATCCCGGTACGGTGGGTTGGTGGGCAGCGAGGGCTTTAAGATATATCCCGAGCATATCCCACACATGCTCTATTGTATTCCGATCAGGAGAGTTAGCAGGCCACTGCATATGCTGGATATCTTCAGTTTGAAGGAAGTTGCTGACCAAGGCCGCACAGTGAGGAGGCGCGTTATAATCCATGAATATGAAATCAGGACCAACAGCACCTCAAAATATTCGAACGCGTTAAGCTCAAGGACTTCGTCTCTGTATCTTTGACCGGTAAGCGATCCCGGCGATCTACGCGGCCGTCTATTTGTAAGTGACAAGCGATAAGCGATAAGCGATGACCGGTAAGCGATCTGTGCGGCCGTCTATCATGATGCCTGCCTTGACTATGCCAAAGGGCAAGCGATAGCGGTCTGTGATGTTTCCCGGGTGAAAATGCGTTCCACGTTCTCTCCAGACCGTGCCACGAGAATCAGTTTGCAGGCTAAACCTGGACTCTTCACTGAACATGACATTTTCCCCACTGTTGTTCACACCACTGCCGATGTTCCAAACTCCACTGTAAACGCCGGCGTTTCTGTGTAGACGTCAGGGGATGCAAACTGCTGGTTACATTATCTGGCATAGAGACCAACGTGTCTGAGTCTCCCGTAAACATTTTGTCTCGAAACAGTGACTCCTGCGGCGTTGTGCCAGACAAAGGATGAACCCCTTTTTCTGGCGGAACGATTCCTCTGACGTCGCGCAGTTATCACCAAATATTGGTCTTGCCGACAGTTGTTACTTGGCCGATCTTGCAGTGGTTGTCAGGTAACATCTGCAGTGGTTTGGAACCTCTGCTACAGTCTGCAGATCACATACTGAGGCACATTCAGAATTCGAGACGCTTCGGTTTAGGATTAACCGGATTCCAGCATTCCAATAATTCGTCCCTTAAAAAACATATCCAGTTGGCATCTTTATGAAATCTTTCCTTTTTCATTGTTAACAAAGCTCCGTACCACAGCAATTGGGAAATTCTGCCTCAACTGGATGTGCAGCTCGAGGCCGTTTTATGCTCGTTCCGACGTGCGAAGGTGCTTTGCGCATGTCGACGTCGACTGAACGGCTTTGCATATGCACAATAATTTTCTTTGTCCCACGATTCTCCACAACTGATTATGTGACCAATATCCATAGTAACTCCGAATTCTTCGCATTTTACGACTTATGCTTAACTTTTGGACATGAGTATATATATATACATATGTATATATATATACGTATTTTAAATCTTTGATATTAAAAAATTTACCGACATCCAATCTTTATAATTTATCAGATTTTACTCTGAATATTACACATTGCTCCAAACAAAAATTGAACTTTCTGTTGCCACGCGTTCCTTAATTACCTTGATTATGAATTTTTATGCAAAACCTCATAAATGTTCAAACGAATACTAATAGGGAATGGGATCAGTTCTATAAAAGGTTTTCTTTGTTTTGTGGATCAGGTAAAAGTGTATTTCTTCAAGCAGGTACATATGTGCCGCAGTCAGAAGAGCGGATGTCCCAATGCTTAGTTGAGGCTCCTAAATATACAGGCTGGTTCAACATCGGCTATCTTTACTCACAGTAACAGCGATGCCAGTGCATGGCAAAAAGAAAATTACTGCCTCTTCCTCTTCTCGGAATTTTCAGACAATCTAAACATTCTAGACTTCTCTCTTAAAATATTAACACTTTTGGGCAGCAGAAGTATCCATTTTACAGTTAAATTGCGTATCAAATATCCTTCTTTTGCCATGCGAGCGCAATCGAAATAGTGCATTACTTCAGGTAGGCAACTGATTGGACCGAATGGATAAAAATGGCGGTTGCGTTAGCCTATATATTTAGTGAATTTATGCTTAGTGATTTGTTTGGATTGCTTATCTGGTGCTACCATCGAAAATATTATCAGAATTTGTAAGCATTTTCCTTTAGAAAACGGACTACTATTTTTTTAAATCTCTAATTGGAATGCGCCAGGACGCAGTTGTTCAGGACGTATCAAAGGAGCTTATTTAAGGCGTATCAAAAGATTATATTTAAGGCAGAGTATGCCCGCAGAGAGTGCAAAAGACTTATTTAGGGCGTATTAAAATAGTTTACTTCGGATTTATTTATGTCCGCGCAGTAGTCAAAAAGCTTATTTAGGTGTGAGGGCGTAGCATTTAATATACCAGCTCTAGAACCAAAGTGTCTTATGCACTCGCGCAGGGGGCTAACGCTTGTTTACATGCTTATTACATTCTTTTAGTGGGGGTGGCGTAGATGCGTAAGTGCTGACGCATCGGAGAACTACGCCTTTTCGAAAACTTCATGGATTAATTCAGTTATCCTCTTTATCATATCTGGGAAACGTCGGGTGTGTTTTCTAGTTAAACATAAATATTAGAATTAAAACAGTCAAATAAAGTAAATGAGCAGAAAAGAAACCCATTATATCATACAAGATAAACAATATTCTATACACCATTCACATTTTATCTTATTAATGGAATAACAAAAACGATTTTAACTTCACGGAGCTTTTGCAACAATGGAAACTTAATTACTTAATCCACTAAGTTAATTTTCCTCTCTACAAAAAGAAACAATTGTATTTTTCTGCAACTCCCATAGGCCAAGGTCTTGAAACAGCAAGCCTGGGGTTTATCGATTCTCACATAATAAGTAAGTATTGCGTGTTGGTGTCACTAAGCCAGCATGGGTCAAACAAATGATGAAATAAGATGTGATAGCTTAATGTGACGGGCCGATAGGCGTGAATAAACGATGAATCCAAGTGAATCACTTTGGCTGGTTGAATAATTTATATTACCTTTGAGATAGGTTAGTGTGTATTATCTTTTCATACAGATAAAAACGCCCTGTTAGAATGCTTCAACGAATATCAGTGATATGCGTAGATCTTTTTTCTCTTTTCTGTACAGAAATTCAATACCATGCATTTATTCAGTTAATGGAAGAAAATATAAATTTATATTACAATGTTATATTTATCTATTATTTCCGAGACCACCGTATGTATAGATTATATAATGGGGAAAAGTAATGGAGTAATGTTTATGGCATTGATCTCCTAAACATGAAAAGTTAGTCTAAAGAACAAGACTTCGATTTTCATTTTACATTGCTTGGATGCTTATGCCAGGTACTCACACTAGGCGGTTTTAAACATGCAAGCAACAATCAGATTCTCTGAAAAAGTTCTTCATGAAACGCGTCATTCCACAGAATCATTTGACATTTCCTCGTAATTGTAAATGTCAACATCCAATATATTTGGAATATTCACATGGATTTGCTCTAAAGGGAAATAGCTTTGTAAGTAAAGATCCGTGGGTGCACACTTTAGGCTTGTCTATAGTAACATTGTAAATAACCTTGCTGCCACAACCTGAAATTGAAACATGGATCTTATAAATGGCCGAGCGACGTTCATCCGTTGAGCTACTATTGAGCTGTATTGTCGAAGTGGACTCTGGATTCTCTAATGTTTAATGTCAGATTGGTGTGCAACTGAAAATCTGACTAAGCACGTCCTTCTATTTTTACCTCTTGTTTGCGTCCTGCTGACAAGAGGTAATGGAACACGAACAGAGTTGATCTGTTCGTGTGCCATTGTAAAGAACATTACTATCCCAACCCGAAATCGAACCCTGGATCAACGAGCTAAATAGCCGGCGCTCTATTGTTGAGCTACTAGGAAGAAATTAAACGCTCTTATTTTTGAAGTGGATGAAATGCAACATGACCTTGCCAAATTGGATAAAAATGCTTACAGTGCCGTTAGCAGATAATTTTAAAGGCTAAGATAGCGATTTCAGCAACAAAGCAAGTTAGAAGAAAATTACCAATTACAAAAGCATATAGAATTATCTAATTAGTAAGAAACATGCGATAAATGTCTATCAATGTTGCATCATCAGGGACTAAAACATGGGGACTCCTACAATGTTTATTAAAATGTTTGCTATTATCCATTCTCTGATTCAAATTTGATTTGTCGATTGGTCAAATTGGCATTTTGACCAAGCTCTATATTCCTTTGTATTTTAAGTTCTGTGTATTTTAGTGTTCCTGTATATAACAACAGTTTGCCAATAACCACATTGTGTGGAGGAAACATTGCCCTCAATACTAATTTTATTGGCAATTCCTACTAACTGGACAATGCCCTTCAAACTTGTAATTAATTGTTTTGTCCAATCCCGCTTTGCCAGGTCCTTTATCCTTACTTCTGAAGTTCTCCACTAGGAGCTCTGCAATCACTTTTATTCGATCAGGTATGGTCACGTTATGTCAGATATACTTAACCGACACACTCATGGTAATGTCTTTACACAGTTATTGGGGATATTATTGGAATTCTCTAGTTACCTTATATAAAACTTTGAAATTTTCATTAAATTCTATTAAGATAATCATTTTTTGAAATATTTTCAAGCAAATTATAAATTGAAATTAATTATTTAAACTTATTAATTATACTTTGAGTATGCAAATTACTACTACCGTTTTAATTAGATAGCTAAAAATGACAGCATAATATGTAAGTAATTATTGATTAAGATAATATAACCAGGGGAAATACTAAACTAAAGACAATGCCTGAAATTCGATATAATTTATATGCAATTCCAGAAACCTCGTACGTTACAGCATAGCACAGAATTTTAAAAAAATCAAAGAATTTCAAAAGACAAAATAAGTATATTTGTAATTACAGAGGACATAAAAGTCAAGCTATCAAACGCAAGATAGCCTTCAACTCTTGCTTTTAATAATTATTCGAATCCACTTAAATGTATTCCAAATAATGAATAACACGTATGAATAACATTTTGGTGCGCTAAATCCCTCTATTGGCAAGTCTTTGATTACTTAATATAAAATGTTCAAATTAAATCAAATGGAGAGTTATTGCAGGAGGATGCATTTACTTACCACTGAAATGGTATACATATATTCATTCAACAAAATAGGTATATCTCACTTCTTAAGGATTCCTTTGATTCCAATATTCATAACCAGATATATGTTCTCTCTATAAAATTTTGCCCGCCACAAAGATTTGCACCTATCGTTTGGCCTTGCTTATGTTTCAGCATATTTATCATAATCAGCATTGTAGTATCTTTATTGCTAATTTTCACGATCATAAATATAATACTCGAAATAGAAATTAACTTTTACCCCATTTTTCTCATACGTAAATATAAATATATAAACCTAAATATAAATTCCACCGGCTCAAGATTATGGAATTCTTTTCCACCTTTCTTGAAATCACTGAATAATGAAAATAGATTTAAGAAGTATTTGCAGATATTTCTGTAACAAGTTTGATCATTTTACTTATCTATTGCTTACTTGCTTTACTACTTGTTATCCTACTAATTGTTTTTAGTCTATTTTGTTATGACTTTTGTTCTGCCCTGACTATTAATTTTATGCTAGCGTGTTGCCAGTTTAGCTAGGGGCTATAGATTTGTCAGGTCCAACTAAATTGCATTTTTCCACAGTCGCCTCACTGTTATATATTTACTTATAAGACGATATTGTAATTATTGTCGGGCAAATTAACGTTTATTTATCATTTATGTACGCAAGTATTTACGTGCGAAAAAGATAATATTCCCCAGGAGAATATCTATGAAATTTTATAGGTTTGACAGTTGTAAAACCTATAAAGTTGTTTGACAGTATAAAATTGAGGTTTATAGGTTTGTATATGTATTGTACAAACACATATTTATTAACGTATCAAAACTGAGTACAAGAACAACTTGAAATAATTTATAATGTTACAAACTATTGTTGAAAAAACATTGTTAAATATTGGATCAAGCACATATTTTCCAGCTTCTTCTCCACGCACTATAGAGCTTAATGTTAAGCACTTCTGAAGATGCATCGCTATAGATACAAAATGATCTTTTAGACGCCGGAAGCGATTCCCAAAGGATTTTTCTCACACACTAGAGCTGTACTTTTAAAACAAATCACTCGACTTTAAATTTCATTACATGCCACAAGACGGTGTAAAATTCGTGCGGTACATGCGCAGAAAAACACATAAGTGAACGTTAGAAGAATGGATGATCCATCTTATGGAATTCCATTACCTCAGTAGAGAAAACCATTTTTCAAATTCCTACTTTTAGAGATTTTGTCGCATACTTTTATTAGATTTTTGAGAAACAAAAAATATATTTATGTCAAATGCAAAAGTAAGCATGACATTTTAAATCTTTTTTAAAAAAGGATTTTCAGTATTTCGTTTTTCTGCTATGATTTTAGGCTTAAATATGGGTTGTCTAGATAATATACTTTATTGCTCAAAAATAATATTTTGGGGTATATGTAGAGGCTTATGTCATGGTGTATTTTGTTGAAATGGAGAGGGGCAAAGAAACTGCAGGAATTGTTTGGTCATAAAGAAAGCATGCTGAGAACTTTTGCTTGTTTATTAGTAGTGACATAAAAGGCGAAACGTGAGCTTTAGGCTTATGTAGTTCTTGAAAATAAAACCAAAACGAGGCCAAGAAACAGCAAATGGACAAAACTGAAGAGAAAGGAAAGAAGGAATTAAGGTGGTAAATGAACGGTTTACATAATGGATAGAAAGAGCTAAACAGAGAGATAAATTACAAATCACAGTAACAAAAGAAACCTGAGACGTTTAAATTAAATGTGCAAATTAAATAGAAAAACCTTAAAGAAACAAAAAATTCAAATACGCAGGCATAAACTGGTTTCGGAAGCCATGTGAGCTAACTAAGTAAAAAAAAATAGCGAAAAAATAACTACAATTCCAAAACAATAGGTGGACAAATAAACCTAAAAATGAATGAACAACGAGAATTAAAAAATATGTACCACTATATAGAGCTTATAATTCCGTTCCATTATCTCAAAGATAGAGGTGGGACTGGCCAGTATGAAGATCCTTGGTTTGATTCCACGTTGGGGCAGCAAATTTTTTTACGGCACCTGAAGAAATTAACTGTGCTGGTTAGTAAAGTAATATATATAAGTTTGAATATGACCCTTGTACGAGTAGTACGGATTGAGTGGACTCTTGTCATAATGAGCGCCAGTTGCACGCCAGTGTTGCATTATCTGGAAGATACTGCAGAATTCTTTTCGACAATAAGAACTTGCATTTCACGTCCCACTTCGTCAACAGTGTATCGTTGGCTATTCATACAATATCCGCGGTTGCATTTTCGATTGGGGCAGCACGGTTCTTTACAAGCGAAGTATTCCTAATATCCTTAATAAGAAAGTTTTCATGCTATATTTAAGTCATTTTTATTTATTGAGCTTCATGCCGTCTTTAATTTTATGGTAAACTTACATATTTATAAATCTCCTCCATATGTATATTTGAGTAGATGAATTAAACATTTTAAAAAATGTTGTGGGGTAGCAACAGAAGCAGCAGACACATTTTCGAAGAAGCTTGTAATTTCAATGCGTTTCAAAGAAATTTGTAATATACGAAATCATAAATAAATTATGGATCTCCCATGATAACTAGTACATTTTATTTATTTTTAATAGGTAGAAGTTATATCTTTTAGTAATATCTAAACGAAGAATTTTAGCCAATTATGTAGATATTTACTGCAAGAGCCTATGACTAAAAATGATGCTTAATTATTTTAAATAGTTTTTTACTATCTACTACTACTAATAATCTACTACTTTCAGAACTTCTAGAGCTGAAACTTTGTGGCCTATACTAATGTAACTTTCGATTATATGTATCTACAGTTATACTCTTTAATCTATGGATCGCTCCAGAAGCGTACAAAAGAGATTTGCCTGTATAATTTAGTCTGTGTTAGTAGGGATGTCGATTAATATATGAGTAATTTTATAAATATTTAAGTTGACTGTATATCAATATGGATATGTTGGTAAATTTAAGATTCCTTTGTGTTGTTCCAGCGATTCGGTCCCAACATTTTGCGATTCAAAGGATTTCAACCTTCCTTAATCGTACACTTAGGCCATTGGTTACTTCTCATATAAATACTTTAAATGTTGTATACTTATATAAACGTTATACATTCAAGATTCCTCTCCTATGCAGTGATTAGCATTAGTAATTCGGTTTACTCAACCTCTATCAGTACCTGCTTAACGAAGAGGGAAAGTCCATATACTGTAACGAAACGTGTCCTCTTTAATCGTGAGTGCATATTCAGGATAAAAGAACGAGTCCAATTTTCTGGATAACTTACGTTTATTCACAAAGACATAGTAAATCTGAACATTGTACTATCAAACACTTCAATGCTTCAATAATTTTCAAGAATACGCGAAATTATTCTTAAAATGATGACGAAAGTAATTTCAGAAAACAGCAGCTACTATTTCCAAAGCTTTGACAAAAATCACATTCCGATGTAGCTCGTATCACGTCCATTCGCCAAATCCACTGAACCGGAGGGGTGAGTCCTTTTTGTAGTACCTCCATAAAAACTTCTGGATATCTCAAAGATTAATCGTTCTACCGAGAAGTTTCTGGGGCATTCTGGAAGTCAGCAAATGTCGCCAAATTCCAATAAATCGCCAAATTTGGAAACCCTTCTTCTAACTGGAAAATCCTGGAAACTCTGATCTCACGTCATCCTCACGCCGTGGTGACGTCATGGAGTGTGTTTCATTCGCCTGGTCTTCGAGACAGACGATAAAGGAAACGACAATCGGAACATTGCGAGTTCACAACAATATTTTGAATGTATAATACATGTATTTCACAAAGCAACATAGGTTATTAGGCAAATAGAATTTACTCATCAGATATATTAATCTGTCGACAACTTCACAACGTCCCAAAAAATTATCCAGTTGACAATATTGAGTCAAATCCATCTCAAATATTGTTAATTTTGACGTCAAGCGTAGCAGTGAGACGAAGAGGATTGTCGGTTGATTGATTGGATTGTCGGTTTTATATATTTATTAATCGTAAATCAATTCGAAAGAATATATGTCAAAGAATATTTGTCTAACACTTCTCTATGGGAATAATAATTTTGTATCTGTGATGCTTTACTTAATATTTTACTTATTGTGGTTTGCACAATTTTAAGCAATTTTTCCCTGTCTCAGATGAAATTCCACTCGGGATTATTACGTACCACAGTATTCCATAATTTCATTAATTTTATACTTGAGAAATACGTTCAGCAAATTGAACTAAAAGGTGAATTGTAGAATTACCATATTTGCGAAATTTTAATGTTATTCAGGAAAACGACTTGTGTTCTAATAATCTGATTTTGTTCCCTACTTAGATTACTGCGTGTATAATAATTTAATTACACAATGACTAATTCCTTTAACTAGTTGTAAGTTTCAACTACGAATGTTTCAGAGGGGAAGCGCATTTATTTGTTCATTCTATTGAGGAATCAAGGATAAGATTCATTTCGAAAATGAATTCGAAGCACAGCCTAATTTAATTCAATTTCAGACGTGGTAGAAATTATTGAATTATATTTATATCTATTGAAAATATTGTTCATAAAAATGTCGGCTGAGGGAATGCATTGCGCGTTACTGGTATTAAAAAACTCTAAACGTCGGTATTAAACCCTATACGTCGGTATTTTAGAAAATTCGAAAATTTGACGAATTTTCTATTTCAACATTTATTTCAGAATTCTTAATTAGCAAATGTGTGGACGAAATACACCTACAGTAGAATAATCTGTTGAAAAATTCTGAATATATATCAGATCATTATTTCCATATAAAATTTCGCAATGGATACATGAGTTATGCTTCCAAACGACAAGTATAAAAGTATTTAACTTCTGAACATTCTTGGAAAACTAATCGTGGTTTGAACTTTTTGGAAGCCAATATAATTTTTTTATAATAACTCGATTTTTGAATTGGGCGTTCTTGAAAGTTTCTCTACTGCTTTTCAACCAAACTCCTTTTCTATCTCTGGTAGAATCTCTGGTTTTCCTTTGCGGTACTTCTTTTATTTACTGTTTGTATACCCAAATTACAGTTATTTTTCCGCTATATGACGGAGTTGCTCATATGGGCTCCGAAATAAGGTGGTTCTTTTAGGTACGAATTTTATATTTGCTGTTTGTCCTAATTGGCTTCCCGTCATTTCCAATATATTACACTTATATGCTCAGATGTTTTTAATGTCTCAAACTTCTTTGTTTCTGCTTTAGTAGGTTTTATCATTCCATTCGGTTTGCTATCCGTGCTCTTACCCCTTAAATTCTCATTTTTTCCAATGTGGCTTCGTCTGTTCGCAGTTTCCTTTTAGTTGTTTCTGTTTATTTATTTCCCTTTCATTTATACCCGCGGATTTGTTAACTTCTTTCCTCCTACCTTCCTCCATTTGTGATATTCTCAGTTACATTCCTGACTACAGTAACTTATGTCGTTCTTCTTGTCGGTCCTAAATAAGAAGGCTGTTTTATACCTTTAAAACCGGTTGACCAGTTTATTTTTGTATGCATGCTATATTTCACAAAGATTCAATTTATCGAGACTGAATATATAGTTAAATGAGTTTAAAATTGTTGATATGTTTTGTATTTTCTTTTTATTTATTAATTTATTTTATGCATTTACTTTTTGGTAAATCCTAAAATAGTTCAGTGCTTTTAATAAGAGAATTCTAAACTTTCATACTCATTATATGTTCATTATTGAGAATTGGAACCATACAACTACGGCGCTGAAAGAAATAGTATACGCATGGTATAGTTCCAACAGTTGGGTTCTGTAGCTTGCAAAAAACTTATCGGAATCTTTATCGGATGCAGTGCCCCCCTCCCCAAATCCGCACAATTCGCATTAAACATTGAATTTGTAATTGACAATGCACTAATTATAATAGCTAATAAATTCAAAACATCCAGCCATTCAATTCTACGGAAGTAAAAATTGCTGAGGTATAAATTGTAACTGATAATATCACACAGGAAACAGATATTGCTATCGCGAATTTTGATGCACATGGGCTTTATTTATTTTCCGATATTATCATATCTGAATTTCCAAAACTGGGGATAAAGTAACTATTAATAGTTGTTGAAGAAAATACAGCTCTAAAAAAGAATGTGACACATAAAACGCATATTATAACACTCATGCTCACTATCTTATTACTCAACGGTTGAACTCATGTTTCCCAACTCATTTTAATCCCATTCGTTGTAATCCCAATTGCGTATTTATTTTTTTCTCTGGAAAAACTTTATACTGAAATTTCCAACAGTGATCCTAATTCCCCTACATACGTAGTACATTTTATAGGAAAAACATTGAACGTGTTTCAAGCTTTGCTTGAACTTGAATCGAACGTTTGTCAGGTGATGTATGTGTGCATGTGTGAGATTGTTAGTGTGTGTTTATCCGTGAAATTGTGGAAGCGATATCTCAAGAACAAATGGAACGATTTTAAATCAAAATTGGTATGATTTTTGCAATCAGTGCATACTGCCAACCGATGTATTTAAAATGCCATCGAATGTTCGAAAGATCACCTTATTTTCGAATGATTTAAAAAAATCTCCATGAAGTATCTCTAATAATAGCTTAAAATAATTAAAAAAATATTTTTTAACGCAATTTATCATTACAAAATGATTAATACCGATTAATCATTTAAAAACGAAACATGTAACTCATGTTTCAACGTAAGACAAAAGTCGCTTCAAAATAACGTTTAAAACCCAATATTTGCAACTAATCGAAAAAGGAATAAAAACAACCCATTTGCAAGGTTTTCAATCCAGTTCGTGCTACCTGGGTAGGTATTTTCATGCAAAAGTATTTTCAAAATACACACCAATTTCCTTCTTAAGAATTGCGCCATTCTATCTTTTACTTTAAATTTAAAACGTTTTTTTGTTACTTTTATTAAGTGTGTAGGTATCACATTACTCACCATTTGCCATTGGCAACGCGCTCAGCGCGGGTGTTATAGCTATTTTAAACATACGCTATCAAAAACAGTTCCTAAGTTCAGCGTTACTTTATACATATTATTATTTTTTAACCGAATACAAACTTTACCATTCTATGACTCTGTTATAAGCATAAACATATAATTTACCAATTCCAACAAAACTAGCCCCAAGCCTCAATACCTATGGGAATTATTTTCTATTTTCCTACTTTGAAAATAGCATATTTTATGCAACCATAGCTTTGCTCTCTCAGCTCCATCCCCTTAAGTAGTGACACCACATGCATAATATATTTAATGAGCTGCAATCCTTAATTTTCGAACCACGTTCACAGATGATGAGAGAATATCAATCATTGAGAAACATAATATGTTCATCAAATGACTTTCTTTACAGACTAGCATGGGAAAAACATGTTATCCTTCAACATCGTAAAGATATAAGAAACAAGTTCGGTAATTAATGGGAAAATAATAAAATAAAATATATGTGTGAAGTGTTTGGTGACACACGATTTTTTCATGCACTAACCAACATAATTGCACTATTCACCAACTTAAAAATGAATCGTAATGCAGTGAATGTGAGGTAATATGTGAGATAATTTCCAAAATACTATGTTTAGAGGGAAAAAAATACGAAGGTTATCACAGTTCACTTAATAATTTGTATATATATCTGTTACCTTAATTATATATATTAATAATAAGATATTGCCTAATGTTTGTAATAGGGCAGACTATATATATATAAATATATATATATATATATATATATATATATATATATATATATATATATATATATATATATATTTATGCATATATATGGTTGTTTATATATATATGTTTGGACAATTTGGTCCAAACAAATTAAAATTTGGCAAACTAAAGAATCAACTTTATTCCAAAAACTTAATTTTGCCACACTCAGTGATTGGTTAAAAAACCGATCAACATATCTTAAATTGAAAAATGATGAAGTGGATCAATTTAAGTATACTGCATATCTTAATATCCTGTTTCAAAACAAAACCTTCAACCATATTCCTTTTAGAAGAATTTTGAAAGAACATCAACATCATCTTCCAATACTTAACTTAAAAATCAAGACAACGTATAGATATGAAATTCCATTGGGAAGAAGAATTTTTAACTATAACTTCTTAAGTAAAAATCTACAAACTGAAAATATAACAGCATGTAATTGTAAAAATTAATCCTTATTCTGATCCTTTGATAGGACATATAGTCACTGGTGATAGTGCCGTCCTGGAGGATAGAAATTTAATACGGACCTTTCAACTTGGTACAAAATATCGTAATCCTCATATAGGCAATTCATCTGAAACTTTTCAGCAAGATATAGATAAATTTATCTATGGTCTGTCAATTTGTTTCAGTATACCTGACTTCACCTTCAATCAATGGCGTTACAAGATATGCAACGATTTCAAGTTTTTTTATAAAAATTTATATCAACCACATGACATTTGCAAACTGAACTTTAAATATTTCAAGACCATTCAAGATAAGTTCATAATTACATACACTGATAAAGTTTCAAGCACTTACGCATTTACCTGCAAATTCTACTATATTCAAACCTTAAAAGAAAAGTATGAAAATGTTATGCTAAATCGCAAAGTTAACCTTCCCCACCAAGATATTACTAATAGGATTAAAGCCTTATATCAAAAAACAGGCGTTAAATACAATGGCTTAATTAAGTACCCATACTTAATTAATATTCCAAAATTGCATAAGTGCCCTACTAGTTTCAGACCAGTTACAGTCGGCTGTAATACTTATCTTACAAAAGCTAATTCCATTCAACTTAAACTTTTAAAACCTCTGTTGCATCAAATCAATAATAAAGGTAGTTACATCATCAAGAACAGTCAAGAAGTTATAAAGTCTTTAAAATATCACAAAAATCCTTTATACTTTAAAACCTATGACTTTCAGGAACTCTTCAACAATATTGATCTTGAAGACTTATCTAATATCCTAAACCTTTTATATGAAGAATGCGACTTGAAGAAAACAATAGAATTCATTAAATATAAGACTTTAATTAATATTGTCATTAAAGAAAACTACCTTTTTAATGGAATTTCTATATATCAGCAAATTAAAGGCATCCCCATGGGAGGGGGGTGTTCTTCTATACTTGCTGATCTGTACCTCAATTTTTATGAAAACCAATCACATCTTAATAATGAAATCATATACTTACGTTATGTGGATGATCTGATAGTCGGATATGAAAATGAAGATTATAGTATGAATTTCTATTTCTACCCTCCAAACTTAATTTTGAAAGAAAATCCTGCTGCACTTAAAAATGTAGTGGAATTTTTAGATTTAAGTATAGATTTCAGTAAAATACCTGTGAGTTTTACTATATATGACAAAAGAAAAAGTTTTAATATACCTATAAACAGTCTGATCAATTGGAATTCCAATCTTCACTTGAATATATTTAGGAATGTATTCTTGGGGGGATTGGCTAGAATTCAGCGAATTATCTACAATGAAGACATCCGTATTGATTTTGATCGGACATTTCTACAGCAAGCATATCCACAGCAATACCCCATTCCTTTTATGCTACATTATATTGATAAGTTATACAGTAAAAATCAGGATTATTGTTCAAAGTTAAAATCTATTCTATATCCTTTAGCAAATGAAGGTTCGCAAATTATGAATAACAGGACCGCAGAACGATAACACAAAGTTATATGCAGGTCATTATGGTCTAAAGGACTAGTTGCTCATCCAGTGAAGGTCT
This sequence comes from Amaurobius ferox, assembly GCA_951213105.1. Lineage (NCBI taxonomy): Eukaryota > Metazoa > Arthropoda > Arachnida > Araneae > Amaurobiidae > Amaurobius > Amaurobius ferox. The sequence goes on from OX578134.1 coordinate 92,561,231, forward strand.
TCATATTACCATTGAACTTTACTTTTTTAACAGTCTTGTGATAATTTTTATTGTCACTCCGGGGGTTGGCTTCAGCCAGGGCTGGCGTCCAGGAGTGCAATGCCGCGGCATTTATGACAAGCTTGTTGACAACTGGGGTGTAAGGTCACAACCCCTTACCGCCATTAAGTAACCTTCTAGCTAAGCCTTCCTTCTTTTTCCATTCTAAAATTATTTCTATATTTTTTTGTATTTATATCGTGTATAGTATTTATAGCTGCTTTGCGCATATATGCTATGACACTTCAAAATCTTTAATTACTTCCATTTTCCATTTTATATATTATATATATATATATATATATATATATATATATATATATATATATATATATATATATAAATTAGTAAATCCAATGTTAGAATGTAAGTAGTAACTCATAATACACTATTCCAAAATTTTCTACAAAATACAAAGAAATAAAATAAATCAAAACATAAAGAGGAAATTATAAAGCGTAATGCAGGTCATAAAGACAAAGACAATCAACCAATTTCAAAGATGAGGAATGAAAATAGGAAAACTAAGAAATCAAGCAAAAAAACTTGCACATGGAAGAGCTTTAGGCTTAAGATAAGTTCACTTCGAAAAAAATTCTCGTCAAGTCCATATATCCCTTCGAAATGAACACAAAAATGCTTGTTTCTGAAACACAAGATAGATTTTATCTATAAACTTGTGTTATGTGGACGACAAGCATATAGATTGGAAAAATAAAAGGAAACATAAATACCTTAAAATACACTTCATTAGTACAACCATGACGAGCAAAATATGACTAGACCAATGTTGCCATATGCAGAGATGAAAAGATGTGATTTGCTGTTGCTAAAGAGAGTAATAAAAACTGTACTGCGTAAAAGCAATAAAATGAGATATTCAACAATTAAAGCTTCAAGATAAAAAGATGAAAATATAATTTCAAGAGAATGAAGAAGTACGGCTAAAATAAGATACTAAGGAGAGATTATGAGAATTTTAGGCTAATCGAAACTTATTAACTATACCATTTACTGAATATACAGGATATTTATACATTTTACTGGTAATTTGGAGGTTATTAATGTGCAAAGCATGAAATTTTTTATCTGATAATCTATAAATTCTAAAAAGTGGATTAAGTATAATATTTCTAAACAATTAAATCGAGTTGCAGGAATTAAAAGGTAATAACTAATTAATCTTAAATTTTAAAAAAATATTTTTTATCTTATAAATTAGTAACTATCCCATGAGCAGGTTCTATAATTAGATTTAAATCCAAATAATAAATCTTTATATACTAATTGCACAAGTGTCCGTCTGTCTGTATCTCTGTCTGTCTGTCTGTCACGCTTTCTTTAGGCACTTTCCGAATAGATAGAGACTTGCAATTTGGTACACGGCTCGGTCGTTCGATAAAATCCCCTGGAAAAATCGAATTTTCCGAAAACGTTCTATAGAAGGGGTACCCCAAACCAAAACGTTCGAAAAGTGAAATGATGGGAAAGCATGCTTTGCGATAAGATAGAGTCTTCAAATTTGGTGTATGGGTAAACCGTTTGAAAGGAAAAAAGTGTACAATTTCAGATTTTGAATATGTTCTACTTAAGGGGGTGCCGCACACCAAAATGTTCGATTTACCGAATAAATGAGAAACGGCTACTTTAAAATTTGATAGAGACATGAAATTTGGTATACGGGCTAATCATTTGAAGAAAACACCTAAAACAAATATAGTTTTCTTAAATGTTCGTTTAGGGGGGGCTCCACACCAAAACGTTCGAAAAGTGAAATGATGGGAAAGTGTGCTTTCCGATAAGATAGAGAGTTCAAATTTGATATATGGGTAAATCGTTTGAAAAGAAGAAAGTGTGCAATTTCAGATTTCCAATATTTTCTTCTTAAGGGGGTGCAGCACACCAAAACTTTCGAAAAGTGAAATGATAGGAAAACAGGCTTTGCGATGAGATAGAGACTTCAAATTTGGAGTATGAGTAAATCGTTTGAAAAAGAGAAAGTGTGCAATTTTAGATTTCCAATATTTTCTACTTAAGGGGGTGCCGCACACCAAAACGTTCGAAAAGTGAAATGATAGGAAAGCATGCTTTGCGATAAGATAGAGACTTCAAATTTGGTGTATGAGTAAATCCTTTGAAAAGGAGAAATTTTGTGCAATATCAGATTTCCAATATTTTCTACTTAAGGGGGTGCCGCACACCAAAATATTCGATACACAGAATAAATGAGAAAACGCTCTTTTAAAATATAATAGAGGCTTGAAATTTGGTATTTGGCCCAAACATTTGACGGAAAGACGCAAGACGAATATAGTTTTTCAAAAATGTTCGTTTATGGGGTGCTCCAGAGTAAAACGTTCGAAAAGTGTATTGACAAAAAACTATGCTTCGGAATGAGATAGAGATATCAAATTTGGTTTAAGGGTAGATAGTTTGAAAGGAAGAAAGTACGAAATTTCAGATTTCGAATATTTGCTACTTTAAGGTGTGCGCACACTAATATATTCGATTTTCCTAATAAATGAGGCACGCTTCCTTTTAAATGTGATAGAGGCTTGATATTTGGTATATGGGCTAATCATCTGATAAAACACACAAGACAAAGAGAGTTTTTCAAAAATGTTCATTTATGAATGTGCTTCACAGAAAAAAAGTTCCAAGGGAAAAATAATATAGGGGTGCCTCGGGATAAGATAGACTTTAATGTGGTGTACGGGTAGATAATTCGAAAGCAAGAAATGCGGAAATTTAGTTTCCCAATATTATCTTCTTTAGGAAGTTTTGCACACTAAAATATTCGTTTTGTCGAATAAATGTGAAACGCGAATTATTAAAAAATATACATTATCCAAGGGTTGTTTAATGTGAGACCGTTGATTTTCAACGGGTATTCGGCTAGTATTATTACTAATAGTAGTTTCATTAGGTATTAATTCCAAATTATCCGGATAGAAATCTATATCTATGACATAGTTATCAGTAAATACAAGACAAATCAGATCATCTACATATCTGTAAATTTTATAATCTGTTGAAGTAAAGAATTTTTCATATTGATAAAGGTATTAATTAGACAACATACTGCTACTACAGCCACTTTGTGGAACACCTGAGACTTGTAAGTATAATTTATTACCTTGAAAGATATAATTATTGAAAAGAACAAAATGTAGAAGCTTAGGAAAATTGGTAAATTTAGTAAGATGAGAATGATTAGTAATATAAGCATTATATAAAGCTAAAATGACATCATATAGATAAGTGATCTTAATATTATTAAATAGATCTTTAAAATCAAAAGTTTGAAATCCTATTATTTTATCAAGTGTTTTTAATTTATTTTTTAATTCTTTACTGTTATTTAGAATTTTGTAGTTATCACTAGAATCTCGTAAATTAATATTTAGTACATTTAAATAATTTAGTAATAAATTACTAGCAGTAGTAGAGTATAAAGTATGACCACTAGTTACAGTTCTAAATTTAATAGGATTTTTATGTAATTTAGGTATAAGCACAATATATATGGAAATGTCAAAAATTTATTATTAATATCTAAATCACTATACATATTGATAATTTTCAATTTGATACTATTAACAGGGTGTGAATCAAATTTAAATAGACTATTATTTTTTAAATAATATAGCAGATGTTGAATATAGAATTTTTTACAAATAATAGCATAATTATTAGAGGCTTTATCAACATAAGTAATAACAAAAGATCTATGTAAATCATTAACAGGGTGTTTTATATTATCTATATTATATATAGATCTAGATAAATTAATACTACAAATTGCATTTTTAATAGATCTTAAAATAGTAGATTTCTACATATTAAATGCGTCTAAAGGCTGAGCATATTTAGAAGCTAATCCATATATAAATTTATCAAGGTCCAAATTGATTGACTTTAAGACTTGTTTAGAATTATTACATGAAGGTAACCTGAATTTAGTGCCAAATTATATATATATATATATATATATATATATCTGAATTTAGTGACAAATGCTATGTATATATATATATATATATACAAAAGTTATAAAATGTAAAACCCTATACCATTCCAAATGTTAACTAATCATAAGGCGCATTGCTGCCATTACCCTTCGTAGAAATTTCCAAAAGGAAGAAAGAAAAATGAACAAATCGAGTACCACAAAGTGGGCGTGGGGGGATTGTGATCCCCACTCCCCGGTTAAAGCATGCTTAGAGCCGCGGCAAACACTCCCGGAGGCCGGTACCTATTTGAGAAAGATATGTACTTGAAGATATACACTACAAAACAGTACAATGCAAAAGTGGAAAAATGCATAAACCCCGATTCAAATAAACAAACACAAATACCTACACCATTACCACCAAACCCTTCATATCCACGTATTACCTACTCTCTTCGATGATATCCATAGGGATACCTACCCTAAAGCACAAATTCTTTGATCTCATATGTATCGCCATAGCACACCACAAATAGTCTGCTTTTAGCTCTCAACATTTTTTCCGCCTCTTACTTTATATCCTCTATTGTGATTTGTATCCAAAGTATGTGAGTGTTATATGCGTTTTGGATACGAATCACAGTAGAGGATATAAAGTGAGTAGAGGAAGAAATGTTGAGAGCTAAAAGCAGACTATTCGTGGTGTGCTATGGCGATACATATGGGATCAAGGAATTTGTGTTTTAGGGTAGGTATCCTTATGGATATCATCGAAGAGAGTAGGTATACATTTTTTGTGGTAATGGTGTAGGTATTGGTATTTGTGTTTGTTTATTTGAATCGGGGTTTATGCCTGTTTCCACTTTTGTATTGTACTGTTTTGTAGTGTATATCTTCAAGTATATATCGTCCTCAAATTGGTACCGACCTCCGGGAGTGTTTGCCACGAATCTAAGCATGCTTTAACCGGGGAGTGGGGGTCACAACTCTCCACGGCCACTTTGTGTTACTCGATTTGATCATTTTTCTTTCTTCCTTTAGGAGATTTCTCTCTCTCTCTCTCTCTCTATATATATATATATATATATCTTCTTCTTCTTCTTCAATGGCCTGGCAGCCCAGGATGGGCCCTTGCCTTCCGCAGTATAGAACTCCAGGCTCCCCTATCCCTGGCCAAAGACCTCCAGTTCAAAACTTTTAAAATTTTAAAGTCCTTTTCCCCACAGTCGAGCCATCTGAGTTTAGGTCTTCCTCTTTTACGGGTGCCGAATGGTCTGGCAGAGAAGATCTTTTTTGTTGTACGGCTTTCGGCCATCCTGCACAGGTGACCCACCCATTTAATTCTCTGAATCGTGATGTAATTGACTATATATATATATATATATATATATATATATATATATATATATATATATATATATATATATATATATATATAAATATAGTTTTATATATATATATATATAGTTGTATATTTATTACTTTCCTTATATACATAATCTATAAGGAAAGTATTGTGACGGGGTCGAAAATTCGAATTCGAGTTTTCGACGGGTGAACACGTTTCAAGCATCCCTGATCACGAATCAAACATTTTTGAAGTGATGTCTGTGTCTGCGTGTGTGTGAAAGTATGTATGTATGTGTGTGTGTGTGTGTGTGTGTGAAAGTATGTATGTGTGTGTGTGTGTGTTTGTGTCAGTGAGCCTGTGGAGACGATAACTGACAAACGGATGGACCGATTGGTACGAGATTTGGTACAAAAATCACAATCCGTAAACACTGGAAGCCTATTGTTTTAGTACGCAATCGATTGTTCAGACCCCCCCTAAATTTTCGAATGAAATTTTGAAAAAATCATCAAAGCATCAAAACCGCTAATAAAGTTGTGCAAATAGACATTTCTTATGTAATTTTTCATTAGAAAACGATTGACATAAATTTTAGAACACTAACATGAACCGTTCTCGAAAAATTACACATGTTTCAAAGAAATTATCAAAAAGTCATATAAAATAAAAAAATATATTTCCTATTGAGAAACATGTTCACTTTTCATATGTACTAACATGCAATAAATTTGGTGACATCATTCTCGTGGATCTAGCTCGTTCTATTCATGAAAAAAGATACTTTGAGTAATACGTTTCTATTTGAATGCCAATAGCTATTTATCTGCTGTAAGAATAACTTGTTTCTTCGTCCATAACGCTTGACGAGATTTTGGTGACGAATTTGGAGAAATGTCCGCAACTAAGCGACTTTTAAATGTTGCTAAATTAACGAAAAACACGCCAAATTGATAAAAATTACGCTAAATCAATGACGACTCATTGATTATGACGACATGGAAAATAACGACTCATCGACGAAAATGCAATATCTTGGAAATACTATAAATAACTACTATAAAAAATAATCTATTTTTTTACTGTAAAAGTAGTAAATTCATTGCATTATATAAGGAAAGTGATGTGCCGCCCACATCAGATTTTTTGTTTTAAATATTGGGATGCGATTCTGGTTTTAAAGAATGGTATGTGATTCTGGTTTTAAAGAATGGTATGTGATTCTGGTTTTAAAGAATGGTGTTCTGATAAAGAAAAACCGATTCACATCATAAGATATATTTATAAATATATACACTCATATTTTTACCCGGCACAGTTATGCAATTTTTATTCAAATTTTTAAAAGAATGCAAAATGCGAACTTTCTTTATCCCTATTTATAATCAAAGTTCTCTTTAAAAATATTTATTAATATAAAAGTCTTACAGTCGGAAAAAATACAAGAGTCAGAGTCATGACTATTGCTTTTTTCTGCTTTATAACTTTCGAAATATATCGAAATGTTTCATTTCGCGAGCTAACAAAACATCGCAAGATATTTTTCCTACTTTTATGACTTCTAAAATCATTTTGACTGTCGTTGCAGTCTATATATCAAACGCTGTTTCTTAGCATGATGTAACACTACTCAGCAGTTTTCAATATGGCAAAACCCTTTACATTCAAAGAAAAGAAAATGCATAAAAATATTTGTTTTTTCTGTGAAACATTGAAATTAGATCCAGAACCTTTGAAAAACGTAACTAGATATTGTCGTTTCAATCAATACATGAAACGTTATTTCTAAACAGGTTGCAGCATTTCCAATAAGTTTAAAATATACCAAAACTTATTTTTATTTGTTATGATTTGATCATTTTATTAAATATTTTTCTTTCCACATGGCATTGAAATTAGATTCTAAACTATTGAGGAATATTTGCAATAGCAAGGGAGAATCGCAGCAATGTTTACAGTAAAATTCACGAATTTGGTTGGTTACATAATGTTTTATGCATGATTTTTGCTTTTTCTAATCTACATTTATTTTCAAGAGACTCACAACTTCTTATGGAAGATTTCTTCAAAATTGCAAATCTATAGTTTATGTAAATTGCACTATTTTAATTATTCAAGATAAAAAGAAAATTATAAATACCCACATTTATAATTATATTCAGTGTTTGTGAATTTTATCTAATTAAATATTGTAAACAAACGCTTTATCATATAGTTCCAAAAAAATTAGTTATTGTAAATGCTGTACCATATAATAAATGCATGTATTATTATAGCATTTATTGATACAGATAGAAAAGGGAAATTGATGGAAATAGCGAACAAGAGTCGCAGACCTATCAAAATCTTAAAATAATGAAATCACGAGTTATTTTATTTCCCTTTATTAAACATATTATTTATATTTTATATTTATAATTTTAATTTTATCTCTCTAACTCCGAAAAAGAATGCAATAATATAGGTAAGTCCATTTTCTGCAATCGAAATATAAGTGTCTCAAATATTGCTTTTTTCTCATTCCATATTTTTCGAAATATACCAAAATATTTCATTTTGAGCACTAAAAAAAACACCTCAAGATATATTTCACCAATTTCAAGAAATCTGGAATCATTTTTACGTCCATTTCAGTTTATATATCAAGCGATGTTTCTTGGCATTTGCAACCAATGTGGGACATTTGTCTAGTTGTATTTTGTGAGTAGAGTTCGATTTATAAAACATATTTATATCTAAAAGGCTTTAAATAAAAACCAGGTCTATTGCTTTTGTTAATAATATGTTAAGATTGCCCTATAATGGGGCGCATAACGTTATGTGGAATATTTCCTTCCAACCACCGGTCTGCAGTACTTGTGCTTCTAGTATCTCCAGATGCAGTCAGGTCACATTCTTATCTTGTTCAACATTTTTAATAATTACATGTTCCCATAATAGAATATAATAATTCGGGCCTATCACAAAACATCGTTATTTGACTATTTTCTTGGACTTTTCCAGACCTCAATGATCGTTGAATTTAACAAATTTTAAAAAATGCAATTACCATCCGGGATTTGAACCACAAATTTTCCCACCACTCAATCCATTTAGCTACTTTGGCGAAATTATATTTTTATAGTGGAAGTGGACCTTACTAATTGTATTATACAAACTTGTATTATACCCATTTTATAATGTGATTTTCAGATATATTATATACCCGCTGACTTGGCAAAAATTCTTACAAATTAACCAAGTTACGCAAATTTCTGGCCAAGCGTATCAAATGTACAGATGGACAGACAGTGATATTGACATTTCTTATATCATGCCAGTAGAACATCACATGCAATTAACTTGTGAAATTTACTTACATTGGATTTATTTTTTTTTTAGAATACGCGAACAAATGTGTTTCGATTGTGGTAATTCGTGGTTTCGCGAATGTTTTTCTATATCAAAGATTAGATAAATAAATTTCGGTTATTTTCAATTAAAATATATATACAAATAATTTTATTGCATTTCATATTTTATTTTCTTTTAAGTAGACTGAGAAATAAAAAAAAAGTTAAATACACAAATAAATTAAACTATAATTATATTTTAGTGAAACGTAATAGATTTTTTGAACATTATTTTTTATTTCGGTATACAATTACAAGTACCCGAAGTAGGTATTGTTATTTTCATTATGGTTAAAAATACGAAGCAATTATTGAAAATTATAATAGTTTCATTTTAAACTAATAGCATAAATGTTATCTACCCATACTTTTTATGAAATATATTGTATAATAAAATATTTTACATATTAATTCGCTCAGTTATTGTAAAGATACAAATATTCAAATAAAAATAACAAATAATTTTCTGAATTTATAGTCATTCATTAATAATTATTTTAAAAAAAATTACGTGAATGGAATTACATATTACTAGTGAGACCAGCGGGCATTATGTTCGGAATTTAAGAAACCGTTTACTCATTGAACATCTACTATGATAAAGACAATACTCAACCACTGGCTGAGTAGCCACAACGCAAAAGGAGGTACTATAATATTCACTATTCATTGTTGTTGTTGTTGTTACCCAGACCGTCCGACCTACCAGAAAGGTGTAAGGTAACTGTTTGGACGGCCGGGAAGTGCCACCCAATTTAGACCGGAACCCAGTGGGGGAGGCATCCACAGGGACCGTACCCTCCTTCCCCTACCACCAACCTCTCGGAAGGACTTACGGACCCACATGTTTAACGTGATCGTACTCCGCATGAACACGGCGGCATTTGTGGCAGCGTGCAAATCTAGCGCGCAAACCACGGGGATACCGCACCCGAGATGTGCCAACAGCACGCGGTGTTCCCAGGTGGTCACCCACCAAGTACTAACCGCGCCCGATGCTGCTTGACTTCGGTGATCTAACGAGAACCGGTGTTTTCAGCACGGTACGGCCGTTGGCCCACTATTCATTGTTGTAAATAAATTAAGAAAATTAATCCGATATGCAGCTTCGCTTTCAGTATCTGATGCCATACGCAACATTCTGCTCTTTATATAATTAATTATTTATATTTTCTATTTAATTCATTTAGATAAAAATGTGTATCATCCCTACACATTCGGTAAAGTATATATTTAGACAAACAAAACTAAGTAAAACAAAATTAGAGTAAATACTAAGCGTAAAACAAAACTGGATAGCGCAAAAATAAATTTCTCTCTCTGCTGAATTTACTAAGCAAACATATGTCATATATTTCTTTCATTTATATAATTTTTGTTGCTGAACACTTTTGCTTCCTGGACCAGTGAAGCGATGTTCCCTAATGTCGCAGTTCCGGTTCAGGTATCCGGCTTGAGACCTCAAACCGGAAAAAACGAATTCAGACCATTGTGTCTTTAAGTACGGAAAAAGACATCACAGTTGTAAAACATTTATTTCTTACTTAAAGACTGTTTACTTATCTTTTTACATGTTGCGATAATGCTGCATAGGAAAAAGAAAAACATATATACACAATTTGTTTTTATGATAAAATTAAGTTATTTGTTATAATTTGCTGATATACAGCAATTTATTTCTTTTGACCCAGGCCGTTCAACCTGCTTGAAGTTATAAGGTATTTGTTTAGGACAGATGGCACCCAATTTAGAAGGGACTCAGAAGGGGCGAAATGCATAGGGAACGTCCCCTCCTTCCCCTAACAACAGTCTCTCTAAAGGACTTTCAGATTCGCATACTTAAAGCGACTGTACTCTGTAGGAACACGAGAACAGTTTGTGTAAAGCTAGGAATCCAACACGTGTCCTCCAAATGGAATACTTGTACTCTAACCACTGGGTTGTCCTTCCTCAATATACAGCACTTATCGATCGCAAATGGTTGGTGTATTTTGACATATGTATCTGTATCACATAATTCTTTGTGATATACTTTTACAGTTATACACTCATTTAAAAAAAACGCTGAGCACCAAGTTGGAATCGGATGAAACTCAATGCGTGTGATCATAACAATGACGATAACAGGCAATATACAATATCAGAACAATTTAAATTTATCCTTAACACCTGTTAAGACGTCCTCTTGATATTATAGATGGACGATACGGTAGAATATGGAGTCACACAGATGCCATTCAGCAGATTTACAAACAGGTGTTTCAACTACCACTATAGTTCCCACGCACACAAAGACTGTCGAATTGCCGTCCCATCTCGTCCAACTAATGTTCAATCTCGTCCAACTAATGTTCAATCTCGTCCAACTAATGTTCAATGGGCAACAAATTTGGAAATTGAGAAGTTTAATGAAGTGCAGTAACAAGGAAGTGGGGAAGACGTTCCCTTGTTAACCAAGCTGTTTGTGAAACCATTATCATTTTAGTCAATGTCTCTTTGTAGACCTGACAAGAAATACAATAGATGAGGATGCTTAATATTCTGAACACACAGCTGTGCTTTTAATTTTCCTCGTATCACTAGCGATGGTATGCGACTACCACATGGGATTTTGATATGAAGTTTATCTGAACATATCGCTGTGCTTTTAATCTTCCTCCTACCACTACTGATGAGGACCGACCATCATACGAGAGGTCTCCCTGGATCAGCAGACCAGTTTTTGTAACAGTAACAGTTGCTGTAACAGTTGTAACTCTGAATTCAAACTGAGGATTAAAGCGCTCTCTAGAGATCCACGTCCTCACACAGTTGTCGTTTGTTAAGAAACAAAAATGGTATTCATCGCTAAACAGTATATGTTACTAAATTGGAGAATTACAGGATTCCCATCACAACACTACTGCAAAGGAAACCGATGACGTTGAGTTGTTAATAGCAGGATGTGTAAGGGATGCAACGAATCCGAATTCACTTATGCTAATCGGCTAATATGTCGAATAGATACCCATATTAAGCCGTATCTATGTAGACGTGAAACGTTTTATTTTAAAATATAATTGCTTTCATTATTTCGTTAAGAAATAATATCTATGTATTAATTATATTTTTACGAGGACATTCCTCGTATTAAGTATGAGAGTAAAACATAACTGTTGGCAACTTACCAAATTCGGTAAAAGTCTTCATCAGAGATTAAGATGACTTCCGTCATATTTGAAATCAAAAAGGAGAACTAAATATACATATAAATATAAAGAAAATATTCTATTAATGAAGCGTGAAATATCGTATGTGTTCCCTCATAAATTTGATATTGGAATTGTTTTAATAGATATTCCCAACAATTACTTTTTTATTTTATCTATATTATTTGGAATATCCTAATTTTTGTGCAGTTTCATGTACTAAGGAAATGGATGGGAGTTAAAAATGTATACCTATAATTAATATATAGTTATTAAACACAATTCACTGTTTAATATGAAAGTAGCATCCTCGAATATTGGAGTCATGTTCCATACAAGAAATGATACTTTTTTACATTGCTTAAGTTTTTTGCTATCATAATTTTATTTTTAAAATTATATAACATCCTGATTAATTTCGCTTTGTTGTAATGCAATGAATATAACCACATAATTTTTTCATTTGTAAACCTTAAGTTTATTATAATATAATTAGAAATTATTGAAATATCAGAATATTTTTGTTTGAATGAAATATATATTTTAATCTTGAGCATGGTAATTCACATTGTCCTTTTCGTAATAATTTATAGAAAACTTTAAATAGAAACTTTGAAATGTTCACAATATTCAAAATTTAAACATAATTTCACAGAAAAAGATGTAAAATAAGAGTTTACATTTCTTCCGCCATCAACTATTATTTATGATTTCAAAATATTTATTCCAATTCCATACAATTTCATTTCTTTTTGCAAGTTTTATCACAAATCTTATAACAAAACAGCATGTTTCCAGAGTACTCCGTGATAAAATACTAATCATTATTTAAATAAAAAGTAATTTCGAGAGATAGAAATAGTGTTCTATATTTAACTAGAATGATAAATAAAGGCACGTAAATAAAGCATGAGTTGTAAAAGAAATGTTTTCCAGTCGCAGGCCAGATACTACCTGCTACCATAAAATCTATTAAAAACTATAAATTGCCAACGAGAGAATGGAAATAAAATGCGATCCCCTAACGTGGACTTATATTGTAAATAGAATGTCCGCTGCACTACAGACTCTCACTTAATATTTACTATGCAGATATGCTTTGGGAGTTTTTAAATATTTTTAGAAATGTTCTTATATAATATAATGTAGAAGAATTGTATTGTAACGGGGTAGAAAATGCTGATTCGAAAAGTACGTTTTAATCTCCTCTGACCTCGAATGACATGTTTTTGAGATGATGTCTGCATGTGCGTATGTTATTATGTGTATGTATGTTAGTGTATGTAGTATGTATGGCTCTGTATATGTGTTGTGTGTGTGTTTGCGTGCGTGTACGTGTGTGTGCGCGCGCACGTGTGTGTATGTGTGTTTCTCTCTATCTCTTTCTCTCCCTCTCTCTCTGTGTGTATGTGTGTGTGTGTGTAGATATGATATCTAATTAACTAGTGAAGCATTTAGAATGTAATTGGTACAATTACTACAATCAGCGAATACTAGATAACTAATTTCAATCAGTGAATACTGAACTGCCTTACGTAGACTTATTACTTTAATATTATAAATGGAATGTCCACTGCACTGCAGAATCTCATTCAATATTTTTATGCAGATATGCTTTGGGATTTTTAAAGATTTTTAGAAATATTCTTACATAATATAATGTAGAAGAAATGTATTGTAACGGGGTAGGAAATTTTGATTCGAAAAGTACGTTTTAGTCACCTCTGACCTCGAATGATATGTTTTTTTATGAGATAATGTCTACATGTGCGTATGTTATTATGTGTATGTATGTTAGTGCATGTAGTATGTATGGTTGTGTCTGTGTTGTGTGTGTGTGTGCGTATGTGTGTGTACGTGTGTGTGCGCGCACACGGGTGAGTCTGTGAGTGTCTCTCTCTCTATGTGTGTGTGTGTGTGTGTGTGTTTGATATCTCATTAACTAGTGAAGCATTTAGAATGCAATCGGTACAATTACTCCAATCAGTGAATACTGAATTTGTGCCCTATTGATTTTAAACTCAATTAAATGTTCTTTAGACCCTCCCATTTTTTAAATAATATTTTCTACGACATGTCAAAAAATCAGAACTTTCATCTAACAAAGTTCTTTCAGCTGACGAACTTAAACAGTTAAACAAAACAGTTAAACAGTTAAACAAAATATTTATTTCAGATAATTTTTCATTAGAAAAAGAATGGTACAAACTTTAAAATGCTAGCATACACCACTCTAGATGTATTGCACGTTTTCCAAATAAGTATATAAAACAATTACTTAAATTTTAAAAAGTAGTAAGTATAGTTAATTATGTTCAAATTTCATATGCAATATTCTGCAACATCATTTTCGTTAATCTAGATTGTTCCATTAACGAGAGAAGACACTTTTTGTAAGAGTTTTACATTTTGACGAATAAGAATGTGCCAGCATTACTTTATTGCATTCACATAATGTTAACATTAATGGAAAGTTAATTGCATTCTGATTAGGATGCGAGTTAGTTGTATTCTGATTAGTTCTGCACATGTGCATGAATACGTTAGTCGTTTATACTAGTAAGTTGCCAAAAGTGTTCAATCTCAATTTATGTGATGATAATTCAAAGGTAAGTTATCAGTTGTGTTGATCGTATGACCATTATTCCGCTGTCAGATAATTAAAGTTACTGCTTTATGTAACGGAAGTCATCTGTTGGCCACATCAGACTTTTTATTATTAGCGTAAAAAGTAATTTAGAAAGATATAAATGCTGTTCTATATTTAACTGGAATGATAACATAGGCACGTAAATGAAATATGAGTTGTAAAAAACACTACTTTTACAGTCACATGTTAGATACTGTCTGCTGCCATAAAAACTATGAATTACCCACGATAAAATGGAAATAAAATAAGATCCCCTAACGTGGACTTATTACTTTAATATCTTAAATGGAATGCCCAATGCACTGCAAACTCTCATTCAATCTTCTCTATGTAGATGCGCCTTGGGAAATTTCTAAAGGCTCCTTTTGCTTCCTTTTTAACGGTAAAAACCAGACTTGATTTATTAAATATATTTATTCCAAGTGTCCTTCTCGTTTTCGGTATGATGGAAAAACGAGAATGCTGGCAAAGCACCAAATCCTTCGTCAGAGATTAAGATGGGTTCGTTCCGTCATATCCGGAATGAAAGGGGATAACAAAATGCGTATGAAAATAATAAAAGTATCTTTCCGTCCAGGAAACATGTAATATTTTCCGGGTGTCTTCATACTCGTAAATCCGATCATGAAAGTCGTTAAAAATATTGTAGGTTGTGATTAAATTGTATCCGAATGATATATTTTACATTGCTTTATTCTAATTCGATTAATTCGTACGGCTTTATATGTAAACCGCGTTATAAGAAAGTCAGATTAGTGAAAATTAGATTAATCGGTACCGTACTATATAGGAACCGCATGCCGTGTTGCATGGAAACCGCGTTATAGGAAACTCGGAATTTGTACAAAACGGAACAATTCGTACCGCGTTATATGGAAACTAATTATCATTGCCGCAGCAATGCTGTATATTTCGGCATTTACAAGGGATTTCCCTGATAATTGTAATTGAAAAATGGTGATGTACGTGGATCATTCATCAGGTGAAATTCCCCATTAATTTCAACCGTAAAAATGTAATAGAAAAAAATATGCTATAGGACAGCTTAAGCTAATTGAGTTGTATTATAGAGAAACTGTGTTATAAAACTACCGCATTATATGGATTTTATGAGTACCGCGTTATATGGAAACCGCGTAATAAGAAAATCAAATTAGTGAAAATCAAATTAATTCGTACCGTACTATATAGAAACCGTATACCGTGTTGCATGGAAACCGCGTTATAAGAAACGCTGAATTAGTAAAAAACGGAACAATTCATATCGCGTCATAGGGAAATTAATAGTCATTGCCACAGCAATTCTGCATATTTCTACATTTACAAGGGATTTCCTTGATAATTGAAATTGAAAAATGGTGATGTACGTGAATTAAAAAACAGGGGAATTCCCCATTAATTTCAACAGTAAAAGTGTAATAGAAAAATTTATGCTATAAGACAGCTTAAGCTAATTGAGTTGTATTATAGAGAAACTGTGTTACAAAACTACCGCATTATATGGATTTTATGAGTACCGCGTTAAGGGAGGGCTGTCGTAAATGCGATTAATTCGTACCGCGTTATATGGAAACCGCGTAATAAGAAAGTCAAATTAGTGAAAATCAAATCAATTAGTACCGTACTATACAGTAACCGTATACCGTGTTGCATGGAAACTGTGTTACAAGAAACGCGGAATTAGTAAAAAACGGAACAATTCATATCGCGTTATAGGGAAATTAATAATCATTGCCACAGCAACGCTGCATATTTTTGCATTTACAAGGGATTTCCTTGATAACTGAAATTGAAAAATGGTGATTTACGTGGATTAAAAAACAGGGGAATTCCCCATTAATTTCAACAGTAAAATTGTAATAGAAAAATTTATGCAATAGGACTGCTTAAGCTAATTCAGTTGTATTATAGAGAAACCGTGTTATAAGACTACCGAATTATATGGACTTTATGAGTACCGCGTTATAGGAGGGCTGTCGCAATTTTTTCTATAAAGGAAATTGCTATAATTAAACCGCGTTATGAGAGTACCTCATTATAGGAGGGTTGGCTGTAATAAAAGTTAATGCACGCAAACACGAAAATCTATAATAATGTTAGTAATAAGTGAAATGCGCATAAATTAAATTAGACACGTATTTAAAGATATTTCTCGAACGTCTAACACCAGTCGTGTCGTGTGGAAAGTAACTGTTTTTAGTGAAGATGATACATTAATGGTGCTAATGAGTGAAAACTTACATGCAAGTAAAAAACCAATAAATTAAAGGTTCAGTGTATACCATTTGATGAAAGAAGAAAGGGAATATATCCAAAATAACGACCAGGACGAATTCAGTGTATTGAAATCTGAAATCTGTCAAAATCAGCTTTAACATTGAAGGGCATAGAAACTGTTTATGGGGTTGAGTTATTTAATCACTTTTGAGACAGTTTAAAATATAAAGCAAAATTATTTTATTTACCAGTATTTTATTATAATTCATAACTTTATATTAAATGTTACTGCATACACATAACTTTTTAGCACCCGTTACTTATTCGATCAACTTATTGTTACGAGGCTACTATGGTAATTATTGAAACACCAAAATGTATAAGCTTAAGGTGTGGGTACAATTTCTCCATGTTTTGCATAGTATGAAGCCATTTATTACCATGTAAATTGAATTACATTAATAAGAATCTTTGTTTATTTCAGTTGTTAACTGTTAACTACAAATTTTAATGTGACAAAAAAATAAACTAGTTACTTATGCTTTGAAAATAGAATGCTTTGAACAATACTATTGTATAGCATTATATTTTCTATTGTAAACTAAAATCAATATGGCCGAGATAATACACAGATTCAGTTCAGTTGCAATTGTTCAGTCTGCAATTCCATGCTTATAATTTTAATAATCGAAAACAATTCTCGCAAGTTGTAAACGTAAATAGAACAAAAGATATACTCCCAATATTTGAAAGTTTGCATTTTCGACATATATGCGTTGCACAATTAATGTATTTTCTCTTGCAAAGATGAAACAAAACAAAAAATAACAAACATTCGTAAATGTATTTGCGTGCAAAGAATATGACACGCAAATATGCTTCTATTTGTTTTTCTTTTCTATAACGATTAGTTTTTAACGCTTTCAGAGATCATTTATGAAGAAGTGCACATTACATAGCAATGAAACTCCGAAAATACAACATATAAAGAAGTGGATTGATATTGCATATTAAATACAATAAATAATAAATATAACATTTTGCAAGGATATTTGTTAAAGAAAGTTTATGAAACTTATTAAAAATATCATTTACAATATTGTAGGCATTTGTAATGAAAATTATTGTGTAAGTCACATACGTTATTGGGATTACGCTACTAAATTATAAAGTACTTTTTCAGTAATAAAATATAATTATTGCAATATAAATCATAAGTAAACAAAGCACAGGTGTTCTAAGTAGCAAATAAAATGAAACTTGCCTCATCATTAAAATTTCGGCTATTTTACTAATCAAAATGTTGCAGCAATTAATACTTATCTCTATTATCTATCGCTGGACTTATTAAAATATAAAATTTATTGTTTTAAAGCAATCGCTTTAAATAGTGAATTCTCATCCAATATTGCTGAAACTAATAAAATATCTAAATATTATATCAAAAGTAAAGAAAAATAAACAAATCGATAAATCATCAATAGCTAACCACTGAAAGAAGGCTGGTTTTTCTTCCATATTATTCAAAATCATATATTCAATTTCAGGGGGATGAAGAGAAAATTTGTGTTTGAGATTCAGTAGATAAAACATGCATTGGGACACTGACCAATCTTTATTTAGCAAAAATATACTACATAAATATATTGTAATATACTCAATATGCTATATATATAATTATCGTGTTAATGGTCCTTCGTATCCTTCGTAATGGTCTCATGGACTTGATCTAGGATATTCCTAGATCGTGGGGTTTAGAAGCAACACAGTGTATAATGAAAGTATTGTGATTGGGTCGAAAATTCAAATTCGAGTTTTCGACGAAAGAGCTGGTTTCATGTATCTCTCAACTCGAATCGAATGTTTTTGAGATGATTTCTATTTTACATGTGTGTGTACGTCCGAAACTCTGTGGAAACTATATCTCCCAAGCGAACGGGGTGATTCGAGAGAAATTTGGTACACACATTTGAATCAGTGATGCTGGAAACCGATTGACTTTAAACATTATAGAATGTTCGGAAGACACGCACATTTTCGAATGAAATTTTGAAAACCCATCATAAATCAGACTTTTCAATAATGTTACATAAATAATCATTTATTATGTAATTTTTCATTCGAACACGATTGATAGAAACTTTAGAACTCTAGGATGAACTGTTCTCGAGCTATTGCAAATATATCTTGCAAATACATTTAATATATCAGAGAAAGTCACTTAAAATTAAAAGGCAGTAACGAAAATAGTGTGAAATATATTTACAAATTAATAATAATGTTATGCAATATTATAGAATAAACAGTTATATTATGCAATAAATTTGTAAACATTCCCTTGGATTTAGTTCATTCCATTCCCGAAAAAAGATAATTTGTGTAATAGTTTCGTATTTTGATGCCTAACAACTCGCCAATAGTCCTTTATTTGTGCGAAATGCTTTTCTTGCACTTTGTCTATAACATTTGTCTATAAATTTTGGGAATTTGACGACTACTTTATCGAAATGTCGCCAAATTGGGGATATATTGCATCGAATGAATGGAAATATCGTAAAAATTTAAAAAAATAACACGAAATTAACGAAAACAACGCTAAATTCACGAATTAATTATTGAAATATTTTAATATATGTACTATATTGCTTATTGCGGATTCTATCAACATGAATAATTGTTAATTTAAAATTGCGTGAAATATAAGTTAATTGGGTATAGTTTTACTTACTATCATCTGGAAAATCATTAAATGTATAATTCAATAGTGACACCATTGTGCCGTGGGTCTTATATATCACTTTTTCAGTGCCAAAGATTAAATTCATTGCATAATATAGGGACATTCGTGTGTTTCCCACATCAGAAATATTTTTCTTACATAGAATATGTTCCTAATATAACCTAATATTATAAAATATAATGCCTAATAATTGTTCACCCACGTTTATAAGGAATAATACAACGTTTAAGAATAATTTTTACATATTTAACAACGCAATATATAATTTTTGTCTCACTTTAATAAAAAGAAAAATAATCTGTCAAAGTCCAAGCCGGTTTATACATTCTCGCAAAAATGGTTTCGCGTGCAAAAATAACCGTGAGAAACCTTTCCTGGACTCAAAACTTAAACGTTCTAATGGAAGGGGAAAGAAAATATATTGAAATAGGGAGTTTTCTGCTGCTACATTTATAGTTTTATTCTCAAGTTAGGTCCTGCGGGGACTGTATTTATGGTTAATATATCACACCCGTCTGTCAGATTTTTAAACGATTTGCATAGACAGGTATACAACACGCAAAAGAATCGTTGAGTTGTCAGCGTTGGGATTTGTTATCTTTCTCGCCACGTAATGTTTCAAGGTTCGCGTAAATATAGGTATTGATCTCATGTTTATATTTTAGAGGTTGGGAAGTGAAGCTATGCAACAAGTACGATATAAATATATGGTATAATTTTCGATTTTTTATGAAATGCTTTTAAAAATATCAACTTAACATTTCAATTTGCAATATGTAATGTTTTATCAATAATATCCTTAATACAAATTACTCTAAACACTATGCTATATTGTATTAAAATATTCCGAAGATAGTAAATTTATTGCGGAATCTGAAGATAGTAAAATATTGTTATTATCAGAATTTGCAGATGTATAAATAATAAGTCCGATTTGGATAACTTAATTAACCCTTTGACCGTTTCGAACGCTTCTAGCGAGTCCAGCTGTACGTTAATCAAGCGCTAGAAGCGTTCATTAACTTTTTCTTCTTCTTATAAACGTTTGAAACGCTTTTAACGTGTTTTACAGCTTTTAATGTTCTGCTTCGATCTAGATGGCAGAATTAATCAGCAATTCTTTGATTTATATATTTTTCACTTTTTTAGAATTTCTGATATTTTCCTTGCATGTGAAAGTGCGCGATGGCTTCTACATCTGGTTTACAGAAAAAAAAAACAGCGAAATAACAGTCATATATTTATTTCATTCTTATTCAACCTATCTGAGCTAATTATATTTCTTTCATATTTTGTGTTTTCATATAGATCGTGGGAAAACAAAAAAAGTTAAGATTTCTCTTATTTTATCTGTTCTTTCTTTATCTTTTGACCCTTTTTATTTGTTTATTTTTTAAATATTATTTTCTAAATTTTATTCTAAATTTCTTAAACTTCTATTTCTGCTCTTTATGTCCCTACATTTCTTTCCTTTTCTCTATATCTTCTTTTACATATATTGTCTAAATCTACCTTTAAAAATGCTATTAATTTCTTTAATTTTAATCTATTTTTCACTATGTCAACTGAACTACTCGTCAACTACTCGTCAACTGAACTCCAATGGAGTGATGAGTCATTTTTATTGTCTGTCTATAGAAACTTTTAGAAATCTCGCTCTAGAAATTTACAGAATTATCTAATATCTTCTAGACTAATCGTTATTTCGTGAAGTTTCTGGAGCATTTCGGAAGTCGCCAAATGCAACCAAATAGGCGATAAATCGCCAAATCTGGAAACTTTCTTTTGGTCGAAATTATAGCAACCAAGGTAACGTCAGGGAAAGAGTGTTCGTATCACTGTCTTCTAGAGAAAACAAACGGATAGCACCGCTTGGTTTGCGATCGAAACGAGGAAGCCGTTGAGAGATTATTACACGTTCGCAAAAATATCCATGGTTTGAGTCCCAGTTAAGATAGTAATATTCTTTACAAAGACAATTCTTTACAATCAACCCTTCAGGCTAGTCCAATGATACCTGAGATCTGTAAGTGAGCCTAGTACGACTATCAGGAAATCTGTGCACTGGATAGTCAGCGCCGATTTCAAGTTGAGAAGAGTTTCACGCTGGAAGTTAATATGAAAAATAATAATAGCATGAGGCGTCTAACTTGTGATAAAAATAGAAAGAGGTGTCCATTCATAATATCAAGTTACACGCCAATCTGACGTTAGAGAATGCAGAGGTCTTTTCCATAATAAGATTTTGTAATTCTGGCCCAGTAATTCAATGTGAAGAACATCGGCTGGTCATTGTGAAGATTTGTGGTTCCTATCCACGTAGGGACAGCATGGATTTTTCAACTGAAATAAAATTAACGCTGTACAAGACATGAAATATTTTCGCCGGAAATCTGCTCCCTTTTACACTAAACGAACCAATTCAAATGTATATAAATCGTGTGTATAATAAAATGTATATAAATATTTTCTTTTGGTGCACGCGGTATCTTAGATGGATGAAACATATGTAAAATGAATTCATGGATCAAGCACCTTGCTTGAATAATTTTCATCATATTAGATTTCGCGTTTCAAAATATATTTAATTTGGAAGCTTATTTTGAAATTTTTACTTTGATATAAGCATGTGCAAATTCGGAAATTATTTTTACTAATATATTACACTTTATTAAGCTGCACAAATCAGTAGAAATATGCTAATACGTTGAGACGTACTTAAGTTATAGTCAGTAACGCCAAACAGATAAAATCATGTTTGTAATTATCTTTCTTCACACTTTGTGTAGGGGATACACATTATATTAGAGAATGATATAGGCCCCGCTTACGTGCCGAAAACATACATCCATTGAAATCGAGTACATAGCTGTGGAGATGTTTTATTTAAAATATCTCTTCATATTTCCTATTTTATATGTTAGATATAGAACTATGTATATTTTCTACTTTAAAATTTAAAGTACCACGGTAAACTAAGACTATGCATGCATTCTAAAGGAACGTGTTCTGACGTACAAGAAGAACCCATATAAACTTTTCCCGAACGTCAAAACTCAAGTATTCCGATGGTGGGTGAAGAAATATATTAAAATTGGGAGTCTCCAGCTGCTAAGTTTATAGTTTTATTCTCAAGTTAGGTCCTGGGAGGCGGGTGGATTTATGGTTAATATATCACTCCCAGCTGTCAGATTTTTAAGTTATTTGCATAGACTGGTATACAACACGCAAAAGAATCATTCAGTTGTCAGCGTTGAGATTTGTTATCTTTCTTTTCAAGTAACCTTTTCAACGTTTAAGTAAAGGCGGACATTATTGATTCCAAGTTGATGTATGAGCAGTTTGAAATCTCAGTCAGCGACGTAACATGCAAAATACTTACTGAAGTTTACTGAAGTTGAGAATGCTGAAGTTTTGATTGCTGTCCTGAAAAAATCGTTCAAGATACTGAAATCACATTTTAAATACATTGATGTTTCGTATTGATATTCCATGAAAAAGTGAATTACTGCAATGTGCTCCGAATAAGAATATACCCAGAACATCGAAATTAAATTGAACTGAGACTGTATAGTACTTGGATGAGAGACAACTATGGTATGAATGGAAAAAGGCTGATTAGAAAAAGCTGTTTGAGCACTAGCTGACAAAATTTGGTTTCAATCTGCACTGAACCGGATGCACACATTGACGCTCATTCATAGACGATAAGGAATAAAAGAAGGCTCCAGACGCTTTACCGCTATGCAATATTTATTTTGGGTTGATTTATGAAAATTAATTACATTTTTGTTAATTTTTTAACAATATTTACATATTATCTTTTAAACAATATTTACCTGTAGGTACATTTCACCATCGTTAAAAATTAATTATTTCGCATTCCAAGTATGCAGACCAGTGATGTTTCCCATCAATCTGTAACGAGTAACATATTTAACCACTATCTTTTCATTATTAAATCATTATTAAATCTATACACGTCATTATCAAATCTATATTAATAAAACTGATAAACGTTATTTTCATTTTCTTACTTTATTTGCATTTTAACATTTAAAATTATACAGCAAATGAAGCCAATTTACGCAGTCTAAGGAAACTGCTTGGAAAAAGAATTGCGACAAACTTTTCAAGATCACCAAATTTCAAACGTTTGAATGGAGAGTAAAATAAATATAATATTGGAAGTTTTTTCTGATATATTTATAGTTTTATTCTCAAATTGGGCCCTCGGTGACAGAGTTTGTGGTGAATATATGACAACGGATTGCCTAATTTTAAGTTGTTTTCATAGACAGTTCCACAGCACGCAAAATAATCGTTCTGTTGTCAGCATCAGGACTTATCATACTTTTCTTCACTTAATATTTCAAGTATGCCATAAAGACATCCAGTATTGATTGTATGTTGATATATGAGAGTTTAGGAGGCAATCATTCGGCAGACATACGCAATTGAATAATCAGGTGCTGAACCCCAACATTCAGTTGCAGTGTGTGTTTTCTATTTAAGAATCTGGTTCAACATACTTAATTAAGTACAGTATGTTATAATGAATATCTTAATACTTAAATACTATCTTAGTCTGTTGATGCTGCAAATCTTCTACCACAGAAAGTTGTTTCTATAGGAATGTGTGTCTATAAAATATCTGTTTTTTTAACTATAGAATCATTTTTAATTATTTCTATTATATATTCTATACCAGTATAATAACAGTAGGTCCCACTTATCAGAATTCATAATTATATATGAATGTAAATCGTAATATGATTCACTGACATGATAGTAGTTATATAACTATTAGTTTTATTAGACACAATTTAATAGTCTGGGGTTCGATTCTGTATCCCATTCTATTAAATTTCCGAGATAGGATACTTTATTTCATTTTTTTTTCGACTTTGACCCGAAAGAGCAAGGTATCTGTTTGGACTGGCGGGACAGTGTCACACAATTTAGACCGAGATTCAGTGGGCGCGACATCCACAGATACCATTTCCTCCTACCTCAACCAGTGCTCTCAGAAGAACTTTCAGACGCACATATTTAACATACCTGTACACAGGGACAATTTAGTTAAAACCGAGAATCGTACAAGGGTGGCTAGAAATTGGCTATCGAGTTGTGCCCTTGTTTCGAAGGATATAAAGGTACAGTAGTTCAGTGGAATTTCTAATATTGCCGGAGTAGTGTAATTAGTGACAAATATGGGCGCAACCTATAATGCCTAAATTCGAACTCCAGTCCCAAAGAAATTTTTACACTGGAATGAAATGAAATATTTCACACCATGCACATATTTAAAGTGCCACTGAATTTGTTTGTTGCTTCTTAAATACTCACATCTAATATTTTACAGTTTTCCTTGGTGTGCGGAAAGTTATCTAGCAATAGTCTAAGAAACAGTGTTGGCTACACTTTTAGAAATTCATCCCGTAACCAAGAATTACGGGGTAAAAACTATCCAAGCATTTTCAAAACATGTTAAATATGTTGGGGATTTTCTTGGTCATATAAAATTCAACTTATTTTTTCCAACAATAAGAAGAAAGTTACAGCGAGAGATATTTCAGCAATGCATTTTTCATAGCTGTCTAGGAACTGTTTCACTTTTCACTGTGAGAAATTTTCGATTATTGAAAGTTTCCAAATAGAATTCCTGCATATTTTTCCATACACGAGCGGATAAATAGCAAAATACCACACTCCGATTTGACCGAAGTCAAATCGCTACTGACGATGATGCCAATGTCGCAGTGCACACGTTGTTTATCAATCGGTCTTTATTTAGCATTAGCGGCAAGTTTAAGTTTTGTCATCTCATCATTATTTGCACATCTCATCATTATTTATCTACATTAAAAATTATGAATATTAATGAAAAGTTTCACAAGCAAAGTGTTCCGTCAAAACAGTTACCTTACATCTTCCTGGTAGGTCGGACGGTCTGTGTTTTAACATCAACAAGCAAAGTTTTCAAAAATGTACAATTTCGAAAAGGCAATTTCGAATAATTCCACGTTTTACAGGCACACACACAAAAAATGTTCAGCAGTCGATTAAAAAAACCTTCAATTTGTTTGCAAAGAAAAAATTTCAATTTTAAAGCACTATAGTCAGAAGACTTTTGCAATCATTTGCAACATGTTCCTGATACGGAAGCAACAAAAAATGTTCATAATTTTTAAAATGTCTGCATTATTTATAATCAACGAAAATATTAAATATAAAAATTACGTTATCTACAGATTATATGTTGAATTTTTTTAAATTATTTCTAATCTTTTAAAATAATTATGAATTTCAAAAATTATTATTAAATATAAAGTTTTAAACTTTAAAGATTTTTGCAATTAATTAAAATATCTAAAAATTGACTAAAGAACTATAAATTTAAATGTTGATTTTTTTCATTTATTTAAATAAGTAATATATATAAATGTTTTACTATCATTCTCATTTACAAAATACTAATGCGCGGCGGCCCAAAACAAATAGTTACACAAATGCACAACTGATGACACCACCATAGAAATTAAATTTTCTTTGTGCCATTGTAATTATCCGATATTTCCACGATGCATCATCTATAATTTAGAACTTAATATTCTAAACTATCTAATATTACTAATTACTTATTAGATTGAAACAATTAATACCATAGTAATTTTAACATATGAGTGAGACCGAGATCGTAATCTAAACTAAATTATCCAACCCCGTGTACAGGCGTAGTTCTCTGAAGCTCCTATTAGTCGTCGGTAGTGATGTCGGAGTGACGTGTCCTCATGTGTGGGAATTTTGCTATGCATCCACTCGTTTTCTTAATATATATATGTATCTCTATTTTCTCTAATGTCGATAAAAGATATTTGCTCTAAAAATGTTAAAAATTATAACTTTGATAAAAGCATAAAATTTAGATACTATTTCATAAAAAATCTTAAAAATTATTTCCATTAAAAGAAATTTAGGTTAACATTTTTCTTCTACGTGCAAAGACAAATTGAAGCTGAATAAATAGATTGTTTATAAATGCTGAAACATGAAGTTACATAATTTTAATGGTATATCCATTGGTGTTAATTTGTATACCACAGAGATCTAAATGAAATGCGTGTTCTTATGACTTACGATTTCATGCACATACTAGAAAGAAAATGTGTACAAGAGAAAATTGTTTCTTTAATTCTTTAACATATACCACTATTCCATTCTATAATATGCTATAGTTGGATTTTCGATAAGAAAAGTTAAAAGTGTTCATAATACACATATCCATATCTTCTGCTAAAACATGCTTTTTTACACGAAAACAATCATCACATTATTAAAAATGTCATCAAATATACTATTAAATTTATAAAGTTTATTCTTTATCATAGAGATTATACTTGAATATTTAAGCCAACATTTTCAGTTTAACAACTATTCCCATATCCCTGAAGAACTTCATGTTCGGTTAATCGATAAGAGTAAAAAAGTTAATAGAAGAAATCCTACAACAATAAATGAAAACTCCGCCAACCCCCACGAGTGCTACAATACAATACCACTCCAAGAAAACTCTGGAGTCCACGATAACGATTCCTACACACTTTTAAAGACACAGAGTTTACTTGTTAAGTTTTTGCTCAACTGCCCCAATTTTTTTTGTTGCAGTTGCACAATTGGGTTTTTTATCGGTCGTACCTAATGACAATTGAGTTAAAAGAACGAAAGAAAAATAAAGGAAATCAAATTTAAGAGATGCTCTTAGGATTAATCAGTTATCGATTTGACGGGAAAAATAGAGTCTCAACGGGATGGAAAGAGAGTGAAGAGTTGCGCTGAGAAAGGGCAAAGTTGCTCGAATTTTTCCGTCAGTTTGTTTTTAATTCGCTTCGCTGTTCACATAAATTTCGATTATTCGATTATATTAATTACCATGCTACATTTTTTATGCTCCGAATCTCTGTTCTGAGACGCTGTTTTTATGGTGTGTAATACGTGGCGTAAAAAATATTTCATTACTTTTCTAAATAGATGCTTTGTCTTTTCATTTTTGTTATTTATATTTCCAATATTACATAAATTACCCTGTGAGTTATATTTTTTATTCATAAAATCTTAAAGCGTTGCACAGAGAGATGCTATAATAACAGTACATATTATTTTTCTTACCTATTTTTGAAAATATAACTATTCATCATGTATAGTCCGTAATTTTCTATACTCGTTATTATGTATTTAATATTATTTTATTTTTAAAGTAATATACGTAACAAAACATTTTGGTTACATATCAGTGGCTATTTTCCTTTAAACCAGTGGTGCACAAACATTTTGTGGATACAACCACATTGAAGTATTATTTTATTTCGGCGACAATGCTATCTTTTGAACAAAATAAGAGGTAAAAATTATAATAACACATACAGTTTTAAAAGTACATTTATTTTACGTTCGAAAAAAGTAATCATCTACGTTTTTAAAAAAAAAAATTCGATGACCTTTACTAAGCCATCGCAACCCAATGGTTGTGTGTCACTGCTATAAACTACTACACTGTAAAATATATGAACCCATTGTAAAACATATACAGTGCATGAATTCTTCTGTACCATCGTCAGCTAAAAGATCTCTTGTTAAATGAAAAGGAAACTTAGTTGGATCTGGAAGCTTTAAGACTAGACTGGAGAGGGCTGTTTTGACACTAAAATGTTCTTTTAAGTGGAATAGAACAACTATGATCTGAAATTACAATTCTAAGTGAATATCAAACATTTACTAGAATGTATGCATACATAGGGATGGGATGTTTTATCAGCCATACCCAGGATGAAACTCGTCTCATGCGGATATGCAGGCAAGGGGATGAACTGAACATCGTCTGGTGAACTTTGTAAGTACGTAAAATTTTCTGTGAGTGAATGCCTGTATGAATATAGAAAATGTATCAAGTTAATTGTTTGTCAGTAATGTTTTGTGTTTACTAAGAGAAAACCACTGACTATTGCTACTTTACATATGTAGTAAAAAAATCTCAAAAAGTTTTTTTTAAAGTATAGATTTTCTTCTGATTTAGACGTTACTTCCCAATCTGTAAAATCCTGAATAACTAATTAAGTTATGAAAAACTAAAGAATGATGTATTATCAAGATTCTACAGATCCGATGAAGGATATTTATTTGTTACTTTGATGTCGATTGATGCTTATTTCTAACCAATGAAAAATCCAATTTAGCTTTAACATATAATGCATTCAGGAATTATTTATCTTCTATGATAGCAAAAGAGTGGCGTAATTTATTATATCATATCAAAGCCAGGTTTTTGTAATGGATTTTAGCATTCATGTATATTGTTGGCGATTGTATAAAAATATATTTTTTCAACAACAAAGAACTTGACATACAAATAGTATAACAAAAAGAAAAATTACAGCAAAAACAAAGATAGATTCGGAAACTTATTTTCCTATATCGCTTCGTCTCGGAAAATTCGTAAAATTCGTATCTTAAATTGCTGCATGTGAGCTCGATTCATAACATCGACATGCCAACATAGGGAGCAGTTTGAATCAGGCAGAACACCAATACGAAAAATGTGTGCCATTTTTGAATATCATATCCAATTGTCATACGAAAAATTACCATCCCTTCCATGGGTGATTAATCAGGTGACATATCTGTGTTTAGCAGGTGTCTCTAATAGGTTACAAAATATTTCTTTAAAATATGATTTTAAATTTTTTGGTCGTAGGGAAATAAGTTCTACTCTACCGTTGCAACGATACTGAAATTTAAATTAAATGCAATGTATTTGAACTGTTTATTAACGCAATTTTAAGCAATATTTTGTTATCTTGCAAATTATTTTGTAAACAAAGTGTGATGTCCTTAATATGTGAGTAATCTGGCAAGTTTCTTTGATTATCATCGGTGCATTGACCAAATCCGGATACTCAACTCATACTGCACGCCCTACATTTCGGTATTTTCAGAAATTGGACTTTTAAGTTTTGAAGTTGATTTTATCAAAACTGGAAACCTGTGTTGTCACTTTTAGGTAAATACATCATACAATAATCTTATATTGAAGTGGCTTACTTTTTAAGTGAGTGATGATGAGGAGTTCTCGTAACAAACATATTGTTATTTATGACCAGTGAAGTCAATTTGAAGCATTTTAAAAGAATGTCATTTAGAACTTAGTTCAATGTAATCAAAGCATCTTTAATTAATTGCACTTGGAGTTTAGGTGCATAGTGCTTTAGCTTTGACTATGCATTTAGTATATTATGAACAAATGTTTGTTATAAGGTAGGTACGCTATAACCCATTTCGGCTTTATTAAATGTTCGTATATGAGTATTATATAATATGTTTGGTTTATTTTAATGTGATTATGATATTCTTATGCTGTTTCTAATAATAAAAACTTCTAGCACATAAATTTTATATCCTTCGCTTAAATTAAAATTCTTTGCATTTAAATGTCCCAAACATATAGAAGTAATCATTTCAGTTCAAGCCATTGAAAAAAATAATACATTTTATAACAGAAATATATTTTTAGTATATAATTTTCTTATTATATGATTTTTTTATGATATTCCATCTCTCGTATGAATAAAATTTCTAAGTAAAATATTGATATAAATTCTTCTTCAAATTTATTTTGTGCATCATATAAACCAATATTTGCTTCAATCAAACACCTTGTAACTACGGAATGAGAGCCATTGAAGCTGAAAATATTTACTCTTTCTAAGGAATCCCATGATCACGTTTCTCCTTCATTATTAGCAGAGGGAAAATATTATATCCACATGCATGATTATAGTGGTATTAAACCACATATCCATTTCTCTATATATATTTTATATCGTAATTGTGTGCGGCGTATTTAAAAGGATTTAGAGGACTAATGTTCAAAGTTATTAATACTTATACCATCGTTTAACTTAAAATCAAAATTGTAATTGTATAAAGAACATGTTTTAATCGCTGTGACTGCATTTACAGTGGTGAACAAGAAAGTAAGGAATGTGAGTATTTTACCTTTAGTCAAATATATTCAAAGGAATGTGCACATAATAAGCATTGCGTGAACATAATAAGCATGTAAAAATATATTCGAATTGATGTGACTGCATTTACAGTAGAAAGTAAGAAAGTAACGTATATGAAATTTCAATTCTACGTTTATTGTATTCGAATGAATACGAATTGTACATAAAAATAGGTAAAAGGTATAAAATAATATATTTTAAACAATGTGATTACATTTACAGTGACAAGTAAGAAATATGAAATTGTTATTCTTAGTTTATTGTATCCAAAAGAAATATATTCACGTGTAAATGAGATGCATGTGTAAATAATATATTTTTCACGTTGTGGCTGCATTTACAATGGCTAGTAAGGAATATTAAATTTTTATTCTTAGTTTATTGTATCCAAAGGAATATGATATATGTGAAAATAAATAAATGCGGTCATTTATAATTATTTATCAGTTGATCTCAGCAAAGTCACTAGAATTTGGCACTAAAGTGCTACAATTGGCGTTTCATTCATTATTTTTTCTGCAATCACAAAATTTCTAAAAATACGTAATATTTTTGTTATAAATGCATTCAACCCGAAATAATGCACATACTTAATACATAATACAAGCATTTCTCTATCTGTCCAACAAATGTGGAGACACATTTGGCGAAATATCGCCAAATTGGTGATATTTTGAAATATATCGCCAAAAAGAAAATTTCGCTACATTAAGGAGAGTTCAATATCTCAGAAAAATATTTCATGCAGTACACTCACTTTTCAGAGATGACAAAGATGTGACGGAGAAACGGAGTGCACAAAATTTTGCTTAAGCTTAAAAGTCTGTAAAATTCTGTTTGCATACCTATGGTAATGGATTGGTCTGTTTGCATACCTATGGTATGGTAATGGCTTGGGAAGCTAATGAATCCAAGAAGAAAAATTTAAAACGTACAGCAACTTCCCTGCCATCTTGAATTCAATAATGTGCTAATCAATATGTAGGTAATTCCAATTACAATATTTATGTATTAAGTATTAAAAGTTATAGTAAATGTGATTTTATTCAAATGCACTGATTGGAGGGATTTTATTCAAATGCACTGCAATGAGTTAGAATGAAGTTAAATTTAATATTAATTTATAACTTATTGATATTTAAAAATATCCAATGCCTGATAGTTACCTCATTAAATTTAGCTCGTATTTTTCCTAGAAACATACACATATTTGATGCATTTTACATATCATTTTACAATTCAGGATGTTTAATATAGATCTCTTAAGAACATAAGACTGGAGGAAACATTATGATATTATATTACTATAATATCCAACAATAATTTTGAAAATATTATTTTCTACCTCAAAAGTAAAATGAGATAAATTGAGAAAGATTTCCTAAAATATTAGCATAAAATCCTTAGATACAACTGAATAAAGGGTAACAAATACGTTTAGGAAAAATTTCAGTCCATAAAAACACCATTTTTTTCACTACACTGTAAGATCAATATGCGTCAAATAAAGATATCACTTCCAATGCATGTACATTTAATTAAAAGTACTATCCTAAATCCATTCCCGAAATGAGCGTTTATAGACGCTGCTGTCAGCCTCGCACGAGTTAGGAAGGGAAGCATTTATCAGTCACGCAAGGGACTATGAATATAGAAACCATCTGGCTGTTTCTGAAACTTTCAATATACATTCCATGTCGGAAGTTGGTGAAGTTTAAGTATTATGTTGTTCATTTTCCTGTAAAAATTTAAACATTTAAAGGAGTGGTTTACTGTGCTAATAAAAATATTGGAATACTAATCGGAAGTTATGTATTAACTTAGTATTAAAAATAAGTTAAACATTCTAAACTATATTTATACTCTCATGCAAATTTAACTAAATAGAATAGTTTATTAATAGTTTGTTTTTAATAGTTTATCCATGTTTTATGCATGCCGATTACAGTACGAAAATTCTGAGTCCGAAATCATTTTATGATGATAATAATATCGTTGATGTAAAATACGAACACATAAGTTCTAGAAGACTGTGGATATCATTCTAGACATGTATTTAGACTAGATTTTATGAACGTGAAAA
Organism: Amaurobius ferox; assembly: GCA_951213105.1. Lineage (NCBI taxonomy): Eukaryota > Metazoa > Arthropoda > Arachnida > Araneae > Amaurobiidae > Amaurobius > Amaurobius ferox. The sequence goes on from OX578134.1 coordinate 92,593,903, forward strand.
ATACTGCCTATATTGCATCGATATTATTGACAATAATCTTTCTGTATATCGGTATTGCGATGCTTAGATTAGGTCAAATATAATCCTGATGCTTAAATTAGGGCCATGAAGAGGATAATTATCTTATGCATAGAGTTATTCCACAAAAACTGTGGTAAACACGTTTTCCAGATATAATCAACTGTTATAAACATATTTTCTACCTGATCATTGATATATTGGTAAGCTAAAATCAATTGTGGTAGAAAACTGAAATGTGTAGCCATACATCTCTAATTTTCCGAAACGGACATTTTTTCTCTTTCTTCTCATTTTGTTCTAGCGCCGCAAATAATAAAGTCAGAGTTTGAAATACCGATTTACATATTTTAATTTTCACATATTTACTTGTTCCATAAAGATAAGTTTAAAAAATCTAAACATTATCCTAAATATAGAGTAATTTCTTCTAATATGAAAAGTATTATATTTGCATATTAACTCTATATTGCTTAAAACTAATGGTTGAATAATTTTTAACCATAACAACTTAAATCGTGTCAATTACACGGATATTAATGATTTGCATTATATATAAAATTTGTAGAATTGAGAAATGATGAACAAAATTATTTGACGATAAGTTAAAATTTTAAAAGCCAATAATTGTTTCGATCACATAAAGGCAATAGCAGCAAAATTTCATTTGACAATGGATACTATTATTTTCGGTATAGAGAAAAAAATTGAAAGAACTCATGGGATTTATGCGATATATTATATAAAAGGTATATTTAGCCAAAAGGGAAAAAAGAAGGACAGATTTCAAAACAAATGAAAATACATGGAGAAAAATTGTGACTTAGTTTGTGTTCAAAAAGCAATTTGTAGAAATGTCGTTATCGATGTAATTTTTTTCTTAGACTTAATGGAAGAGATTGTAATGGTAATAAAAATGAAAAAAATCTAATGTGGGCAACACATGACTAAGAATGAATTTACTATTTTTTCAGATGCAATGAATTTACTATTTTTACAATAAAAAATAGGTTTTTCTTATAGTAGCTATTTATATTCTTTACAAGAAATTGAAATTTCATCAATTAGCCGTCATTTTCACTGATTTAGTGTCATTTTTATCCATTTGGCGAGATTTCCGTTAATTTAGCAACATTTAAAAAACTCACCAAGTTGGCGACGTTCCGCCAAATTCCGCGCCAAAGTCTCGCCAAGCGTTATGGACGGAGAAATAAGTTATTCTTATAGCAGATAAATAACTATTGGCGTTCAAATACAAAAGTATTACTCAAAGTAACTTTTCTCATGAATGGAACGTGCTAGATCTACGAGAATGATGTCACCCAATTTATCGCATAATATTACATATGAAAAGTGAACATGTTTCTCAACAGATAATATACTTTTTTTTAATTTATGTCTTTTTTCATAAATTTATTTTAAGAATGGGAAATATCTTTGAACGGTTCATGCTATCGTTCTAAAGCTTATGTCAATCGTTTTCTAAGGAAAAATTACATTAGAAATGTCTATTTGTGTAACTTTATTAAAGGTTTTGATTTTTTGAAGATTTTTTCCAAATTTCGCTCGACAATTTAGGGGCATTCTGGACATTCGATTACTTTTTAAAACAATAGGCTTCTAGTATTCAGGGATTGTGATTTTTGTACCAAATTTCGTTCAAATCGGTCCATTTGTTCGTCAGTTATCAACTCCACAGGCTCACTGACATACACACACACACACACACACATACAGCCATCACCTCAAAAATGTTTTATTCGTGATCAGGGATGCTTGAACGTGCTCTCCCGTCGAAAACTCGAATTCCAATTTTCGAGCCCGTCACAATACTTTCCATCACATTACTTACATTATGTATATAAAGAAAGTAATATGTCATTAATATTAACGGATAATTTACAAATACCAAAAATAATAAATATAATTGTGCGAGAGCAAATCATTTCAGCTCCATTTCACTGCTAGTAATGTGTGGTCACGAAGTCAATTTATAAAGTATTATTCAATTGCTTAAAGATTAAGTAATGAGAATCATTGTAATATAACTGTGTAAGATTTTTTTTTTCTGACGCTTATTTGGTTCTAATCCCATCAAAAACCTTACTTCTCTTTAGCGAGACCTTTTCCCTAATCAATAATTGATTAATCCGAAGAAAATTCTTTCAATTTTATTTTGTGTTTCTTTCCTATCTTTTAACTGGAGCGTCATTAGGTACGTCTGATAAAATCCCAATTGAACAAAAGAGAAAATTTCCAAAAAAGTTGATCGGAAACTTAACAGAGAATCTAAAGTATAGGAAAATCGTTATCGTTAATACACAGTCTTTGGAAATTGGTTTGTTTTGATATTTTCGGAGGTTCTGAGAGTTTTAGGAATGTTTGTTGTTATTTGGGATCTAATATTTTTAGTCGAAAATATATTTCAAGCTGGCTGTTCCAGAAAATGATAAATATACTATTTCTTAAATGGTTTGTTTCACATTTATCTCAGATTTATTTTTTGTTTGAATGCATAATTGAGAAAGTAATCAAATAATTATTTTTTATTGAAATGTAAACGTCACATTATTTTATCATTAATGCAACGAATAAAAACACTACATCAGTAGTTCTCAACAGTTTTGCATTTGCCTCCTATTCCTTTCAATATCGATTTCAGCCGTGCCCCTCTCTTCTAAAAACCTTGCTAAAATAGTCATAAAAAGCAATATAATATGTAATTTCCAGGTAAGCAGATTCATTCTGAGCCCCACTGGTTGAGAATCACTGCACTATATTGTTACACAAAATTAAATCACTAATAATGCTCCTTAAAAAATCATAATGGTTTTCAAAAAATAAAAGGGGAATATATAATTAGTTGAATACCTTGAGGAATATCTAGGCAAGGCCCTGTTGACGAATGCATATCTATAAAGTAAACAATTTGTTTACCTCCAGAATGAAAGAAATTACTATCTATATTAACTGGTTTAAGAGTCGAAAAATAGCATTATTCTGTTCAGAATGAAAAACAGATCATATATTGATGGATGATCATCATCTGTACCACAGATGATTATCTGTACCACAGATGATTATCTGTACCACAGATGATCTGTACCACATCTGTACCACACAGAATTATCTATACCACAGATGATAGTCCATATAGGGTAAGATGCATTTTGTCCATAAAACATCTTACAATAGATTACTGCAATATTTCTGATGTGATATGAATATTTGTGACGCCTTCTTACAACGCCAAGAGGGTATCTTATCACACCAGTAAAGGTGATAAGTGAGAATGGGGAGAAGGGAAATAGTATTCTAAACGGCCTAGAACGAAAAATTATAAAAATGGATAAGCCTACTGAAAGATTGGTAAAGATGGTCTAGGTGCATGCTTCGAATCCAGAAAAGGGGCTAAACAGGAGATGTGTTCTTAAAAAGCATAAGTGCTTATGCACGAAAGTGTGTGGAGAGCACTGTAGAGCTAATTCACTAAGAGCCATTATGCAAATTATTGTTACTTATGAGGAGGCATAATAATTATACAAGATTGGGGATAGACAACGTACATTATTTTATTGATCTGGTATGATGATCGTACATTGTTTAAAATACCATAACATATCGCGTCAAAATTTCCCATATTTCATGGAAAATGATGAATTAAAAACAACAGATTTTGTAAGATATAGTACTAGAACATACCTTTAGATTAATTAACTATCTATATATACTAATTGCCAAGTGTCCGTCTGTCTGTCCGTCTGTCTGTCTGTCTGTCTGTCCGTCTGTCTGTCACGCCTTTTTTAGGCACTTCCCGAATAGATAGAGACTTGCAATTTGGTACACGGCTCGGTCGTTCGATAAAACCCCCTGGAAAAATCGAATTTTTCGAAAACGTTCTATAGAGGGGGTGCCCCACACCAAAACGTTCGAAAAGTGAAATGACAGGAAAGCATGCTTCGCGATAAGATAGAGACTTCAAATTTGGTGTATGGGTAAATCGTTCGAAAGGAAGAAAGTGTGCGATTTCAGATTTCCAATATTTTCTACTTAAGGGGGGGTGCAGCACACCAAAACGTTCGAAAAGTGAAATGATAGGAGAGTATGCTTTGCGATGAGGTAGAGACTTCAAATTTGGTGTATGGGTAAATCGTTCGAAAGGCAGAAAGTGTGCATTTTCAGATTTCCAATATTTTCTATTCAAGGGGGTGCCGCACACCAAAACGTTCGAAAAGTGAAATGATAGGAAAGCCTGCTTTGCGATAAGATAGGGACTTCAAATTTGGTATATAGGTAAACCGTTCGAAAGGAAGAAAGTGTGTAATTTCAGATTTCCAATATTTCCTACTTAAGGGGTTGCCGCACACGAAAATGTTCGATTTTCCGAATAAATGAGAAACGGCCCCTTTAAAATTTGATAGAGGCTCAAAATTTTATATATAGACTAATCATTTGATGAAAACACCCAAAACGAATATAATTTTTCAAAAATGTTCGTTTAAGGGGGTTCTCCAGAGGAAAACGTTCGAAATGTGAATTGATAAAAAAAAACATGCTTCGAAATAAGATACAGACTTCAAATTTGGTGTACAGGTAGATAGTTCGAAAGGAAGAACATGTGCAATTTCAGTTTTCCGATATTTTGAACTTTTGGGGGTGCCTCAAAACAAAATGTTCGATTTGTCGAATAAATAAGAAACGCGAATTATTAAAAAATTGACATTATTCAGGGGTTGCTTAATGTGGGGTCGTTGATTTTCAACGGGTATGCGGCTAGTTTGATAATAATTCCTTAATCGCAAAAATAATTTTTTTAATCGAAAAACTAATGGCTCGTGAGTTGTTTTTAGATTGAATATTAATAAATAATCATATCTATTTCAGACTTTTATTTCAGATTACAGCAGGCAACTATTTTATTAGGTGGGCCATTTTGCGGAACAAATACAACGAGAATAAATTTTATTTTATTGATCTTTATAAATTTAAAGCTTTTTTGATAGTAAATGTATTTAAATCTATAATCTAACTTACCACATTTGGATGTCAGCAATTAATTAATTACTACAATTATCAACACGATAAAATAATTTCAAAAAATCATGCGCAAGATTTGTTGTAAGAATTCTTGTGAATAAATAAATACAAAGTTATATTGTAGATGTTTCGGAAGCTGCATAAGCTTACTTTATTAAAAAATTTAAGAATTATGCGTTTAAATTATTGTAAAAAATCAGATTGCAAAATACTACTAACAATATAAATATAAAAATTATGGGAAAATAAGGAGATTTTAATTTAAATAACATTCGAGTAAATGACTGTATGGATTAAATTACTGTATGGACGGTTGAATGGAAGACTGAATTTATGAAGAATATAAATAAACGAATGAATCAACTGGTTTCGAATGATATATATGCGTTACCCTCATAAGTAAATAAAGATAATTAAAAGCAAGTACTATAAAAATATCATCGATAAAAAAAAATGATGTTGATTTAAGAATGTATTAAACATTGAGGGAAACAACTGGTTACAGTTAATTACATATTATGTTGTACAGTGATTTGTATCAATTGGAACGGTTTAATTTTAATTACTAAAATATGTGTTTCCGTAAATACTAGTCCAATTGATGTATAATTATAAATCCATTTGAAATGTATGAGATTATGCCATCCACATACGGGAAGTTTCCGCATATACGTGTAGGTTCAAAATCAGAAATTGATTGAATGATATTTCCAGCGACTTTGAATTATTTCCCAAATTGAAATCACTTAATGTGAACTCTCACTTACAGTCACTTGCACTTTACAGCAGAACTTGGTACAAGTGATATTAGTTAAATTACAATACAGAACTATAAGTGAAACGATAAAAAAAATACACTTTGCTAGAAATATAATGAATATTTGGTGTCCAACACTAAATATAGTTGGGTCGCAGTTTCATTTTAATAGTAAAATACGGAGATTTCTTTATCGCTTATCTTCGACATTCTTTTTCTAAACCACAAATAATATTTTAATTTTTGAAAATGCATGCATTATATGGAGCTAGAACGAATACTCAGCGTTGGCTGAGATTTAAGATGCAAACCTATGATTAAAATTCCACCAGAACTCAGAGCAAAATTATGAAAACCAACAAACGCTTTGAAAGTTCGGATATTTTAAACAAAACAAAACAAAAATAAAAAAATGTGTGGCGCCATGACTTAACAGGACTCATCCTCTCTGCATGAAACCTGGTGGCCCCTGTGCACGATAAAAGAAGATGAGTCAGTAAATTGGCCGTTCAAGATCTGTCCGTGGAACTTTCAATTTGCACAATGCCATTTAGTGAATGAAATGTTTTTGCACTTTTGAATACTTTGTCAAATTGCACGGTTCAACTTCTTGAATATGCAACTTTCTTGCCTATTTATCCACAGTTAGAGTGCACACCTTCGATCTTGTGTTTTATTTTGTTTGCTTCATTATAATTTGTAAATATGTTTCATCTGCTTTTTTCTTTATGATTAAGTGATATGTACTTTTAATTTATAAATAAGTTTTTATTTTCGAATGTTTACGATGTCGGATAAGGCGATACTACTGACTTTGGAAATTGTTTTGAAAAAGAAAAAATATATCATGAAAATAAGTGTCTGCTAAAGAGAATTTCATCAATTTAGCATTCATTTCATTAACTATGTATAAATTGATTCAAGCTATAATCACTAAGAAATTGTACAAGCTATAATCACTACAAGCTATAACCACTAAGAAATTGTTCAAAATCTAGTTACTAATTCCACAGAATACTATATTATCTGTAACTAATTTTATGCAAGTATTGCTGGCGCCATCTATAGATGAGTAACATAACCAAATAATAAAATTGCGTTATATGAAATCGTTTAGATTTTACATAAATGCTTAATTATCTTACGACAATAATTGCAAACAAAATTGTATGTCAATGAAAACAAAATTTTAATTTTAATTTTAATTTTGAGATCTTCCCGTAAAATTAGAGAAATAGAGTTATTTTGTGTATATTTTGATAGAGAAAGAAAGTAAAAATACTGTTTGAAAAATAAAATTTAATTTAAATACACTATATTCAAATCAATTAAGTTTCAAATAGATAAATAGTCAATTAAAAATCCATAAATAAAGTATTCAAATATGAAAGGCATGCACGAGTAGCACAAGGCCAATGGAAAAATATAAAAGGTATTCGTAACATCATACTAAGTAAGCGTTCTGATTCGTCTGTTACGGCCAAGAAATTGCATGATCTTTGCAATTGCGGTTGAAAGGACTCATTCAAGAAGTTATATGCAAGATGTTCGCTGTTTAACTTCCATTTTACATGATGCAAATTCGCACAATATGTTGGCAATGCAATGTATTGATGCAACTTCTTTTATTGTGTACCGCGACCATTAGGTTCCTAAATAAACAAGTTGTCGCAACCACCATTTTGATTCCAACCGGTCTAATCAGTTATCGTCTGTCTGTGTTATTTCAATGGCGCGCGCATGTTACATGGTTGATATATGATACGCAATTTAGCTGTAAAATAGGTGCTTCTGCTTTCAAAAATTGTAGCAATAATTCAAGAAACTAGTCTAAAATGTTTTGATTATTTCGAGATCCCGAAAAAAAAAACGAGAAGTCAACCCTTTTTTCGCCATGTACAGCCATCTCTTCAACTGGGAGTCAAGATGACCTCTTTTTGCACCAACATTTAAAATTAAAAACATTAGAGTAACACGTTTAGGTTTCCAAATATGATTTCAAAAAGCAGGAACTTGTCTGGCTGGCTTTTCCCGATAGCGATCGAAATTGAAAATGGATCCTTTTATGTACCCATTTCAAAAGTCAATAGAATAATTGAAGTAGAGTAATACATTACTTTATTAGAATGCGAAGATATAATTTTCTTTACATGAGCTTACATGAGCTTTTTAAATTAGACGATACGTAAAAATAAAAAATGAAATTGAAAATATCACGTACGTTTATTTTTAGTTTAATTTTAAATTTGGAGTTGTTATACTACGTATTCGACTCAAAGCTCGTTAAAAAGATTATTTTCAAGGCGGTGAATAGGGAAAGTATGTTATACTTCGATAGCTTAGAAACCGATTTATCTGCAAATCAATCAAAATTGAACTGCAACATAAAAAAATCTGATGTGGGCAACACATGCCTTTCCTTATATAATGCAATGAATTTACTACTTTTACAGTTAAAAAAATGTTATTCTTATAGTAGATAAGTATATTCTTTCTAAGCTATTGAATTTTCTTCAATTAGTCGTCATTTTCATTGATTTAGCGTCATTTTTATCCATTTGGCGAGATTTTTGTCAATTAAGCAGCAATTAAAAATGTCGCCAAGTTGGCGACATTCCGCCAAATTCGTCGCCAAAATCTTGCCAAGCGTTATGGACGGAGAAATAAGTTTTTCTTACAGCAGATAAATGACTATAGGAGTTCAGGTACAAAAGTATTACTCAAATTATCTTTTATCATGAATGGAACGAGCTAGATCCACGAGAATGATGTCACCCAATTTATCGCATGGTATTACATATGAAAAGTGAACATGTTTCTCAATAGGAAATATTTTTTTTTATTTCATATGACTTTTTGATAATTTCTTTTGAAAAATGTGCAATATCTCGAGAACGGTTCATGCTAGCGTTCTAAAGTGTATGTCAATCGTTTTCTAAGAAAAAATCCCCTAAGAAATGTCTATTTGCTGAACTTTAGTAAAGCTTTTGATTTTTTGATGATTTTTTCAAAATATCACTCGAAAATTTAGGGAGGTTCTGAACATTCGATTGCGTATAAAAATAATAAGCTTCCTGTGTTTACGGATTGTGATTTTTGTACCAAATTTCGTTCGAATCGGTCCATTTGTTCGTCAGTTATCACTTCCAGAGACTCACTGACACACACTTTCACACACACACACACACACACACATACTTTCACACACACACACACACACACACACACATACTTTCACACACACACACACACAGACATCACTTCAAAAATGTTCGATTTGTGTTCAGGGATGCTTGAAACGTGCTCTCCCGTCGAAAACTCGAATTCGAATTTTCGACCCCGTCACAATACTTTCCTTATACATTATGTATATAAGGAAAGTAATAAGTGAAAAACTAATTCGAATTAAAAAAAATTGCTCTGCGGAGCCTTAGGACCCTTGATTGGTATAATTGGCTCTGAGACGTTTATATTTACGGTATGGATACGGTACTCTTATATTATAGTAAGATACCAACAAACAAACAGAAATCTTCTTTAAGTAAAATGCCTTATACTAATGGAGTAAAAACAAAAATTTACAAATATGTTATTGCAAAAATTCAAAACTGCTAAAAATTACAGATTCACAGAGAAAAAATTGCTTCCTATTAATTTCAAATAAAACTAAGATCAAAATATTTTTGTAGCAATACCGAATATGATTATTGTTCTGTAAAAATATTTTACAAATTCCATTTTTATATCGCAGTTATATAAAGTGTCACATTTATCTTTCACTTTAGAAATAAATGTGCCATGGAAACAGACGTCATATTTTAGATAAAAACGTACTTTGAAATACATATGTATCAGATAAGAAACATTTATCTACGTATGAAACAGGATAAAGATGGTTAGCAAAAACATATCTAGATTCTGTGTTTATGTTTGAATAAAATGTTTATATATTTAGTGTATAGGATGTTCAGTATTTTCTATTTTTATGTACGAAACGCAGTCACAAGTTATATTTTTCCGACAAAACTTAGAAAGGTGCACAAAATAAAGTTAAATGCTTTTGAAATATGAGTGTCAATATATTATTATTTTATGACGGTAACTAAGAAAATATCTGTAAAATTGGACTATTTCAGATAAAGCAAAATGCGCGCATTAATATATTAATTAAGACAAGTATATTTCATGGATTAAGAACTTTCTTATATCTCAAAATTCTATTGGATTATTTATTTAACATTTAACAAGACGCATACATATATTTTACGAATATAGATATAAAGTATCTCTATCACGTGTTTATATATACTGTAGAAAATTTCAGATTTGTGCTAGATTGAAAATCACCGGTTCATAAAAATATTATGTTTTTTTCCTCTCACTAAATTACAATTGGTTATATTTAATTTGTTTTCCATTTTCGCCTAAATATACGATTTCATATTTTTATAGGTAGAATGTTTGTTCTACGCCTTAGGTAGTTCTACTACAATTTCATGGTATGGCATTTAAAATCATTTAGTAATCAACAATCGTCGAAGTTGTTGCATTCTGCATAATATAATCGATCGTGAAATGGGGGAATTCAATCGTTTTACTTAAAACTTTGCATAATATATTTTGCATAATATATATCTATATATATATATATATATATATATATATATATATATATATATATATATATATATATATATATATATATATATAATTGAAATTTTTTTATTTTATATGTATTATATATACCTGAGATTGATTACTAATAGAAAATGGTCTGTATAGCAAAAGTGAAAGGAAGATAAACTGAAATGTAAATATGACATCAAATATACTATACGATAAGCTGTTGAATATTTAAAAAAAAAACCTGATAAGTAACATTATAAATAAAACATGTACTAAATTGGTATAACTATACATTAAGATTACTATATATATATATATATATATATATACATATATATATATATATTAATCTTTCATGCGCATGTAGTAATTAGGCGCAGTTGCAGCTCTAAAAATCATTGCCATATAAAATTCCAAAAGGAAAAGAGATAAAAACAAATATAAGAAAAATCAAAAAGAGAGGTGTTCGTACGGGAAAGTAGCAAGGTCAAAGGGGGATTATGATCCCTTTTTCCTGGTTGAAGCATGCTTGCAGTCCAGGGAAACACTCCCAGAAACCACTACATGCCCGAAGCAAGCACCAACGCGAATGTGGGAAAAGCAGAATCCTCAGAGGAATTCTAAGACCAGAAATCGTTATAGAAGTTGTAAATATAAAAGGGACGGAGCTTAGCCTCCGAACGAGTCAGACGTGTTTTTGTGTGCTCCGAGAAATGGAACCTGAAGTGCCGGTAGCGCCGGCACAAGCCATGGACTGCGCTACTAGTAGCGAGTTACAAGCCATTACATCTAAAGAATCCATTAACATGGATTGTGAATTGGAGAATGTTAACAGATGTCGTGATATTTTGAAAGACTTGGACAAAAAGATTATGATTGCCTCAGCCAAGGCCGGGAAGACTACATCGGACAAAGCGGACTATGCTGAAATTCTTCTTCGCAGAGAAGGACTGGTGCTGGACTTACTACGGATGGCTGAGGTATGTAACGTAGGGATCTATAATTATTTCCCTCCTGCATCCCCCCCTACTGAACCCGTGACTCCTAAAGTCTCCAGTGTTAACTTAAATGATAAAAATAATAGTAATGCTAATTGTAATGATAATGTAAATAATGACTCTTTGAACGTGGAATCGGCAACTAATGAAGTAGTAGAAAAAGTAAGCAAACTTAAACTTGTTAATAGAGATTTGACAAACATGAATTCTGATAACTTAAACCAAATTAGCAAAAAACGGAGACAAAATGAAGAAGATGATAGTCAATCCGATGACGAGGACGGTCAATGGACCGAAGTTAGATCCAATGGTAAAAATAATAGAAACAGAGTAACTGTTCAAGCTTATAGAGAAGCAATTGCAATCAAAAATAAATTTGAAGCATTTTCTAAGAACCAGCCGGAAGGAAATGGCTCTGGAATGGACGTTCCCTCGGACGCTGCTCCGAAGCCCCCCCCCCCCCCGCAACGCCTCCGCTCCTTATCAGCGCTACTCAGCCAGATTGGCCATCTATACTGTTTTCACTTAAGCAAATTGCTAAGAACATTTCCCCTAAATTAAAGGGTAGATTCTTTAAAATGTACGCTGATAACGGAGATGAGTTTCGTAAATGTACCGACTTCCTTAAGAAGTCGGGCGTGCAATTTAAAACATTCTCCCTTAAGGAGGATAGACCCCTAAGAGTAGTGGTTAGAGGACTCCCTGTTGCTACCGACATTGAAGTCTTGTCGTCTGTTATGGACGCAATGGGCTTCAAGGTCCTTAGCAACACCAGACTTACCCGGAGAGGAAGTAGACAACCTCTCCCGCTTTACTACCTGCAGTTAGTGCCCGGGACTAACCCGGAGGACGTTTACGCAATAAATAGCATACTGGGGACAGAAGTGATCGTGGAGCCCTACACAGGCAGGAAAGGCTATGCCTCCCAGTGCCATTCGTGCTCAGGGTTTTTTCACTCTAGCATGCATTGTTCACTGCCGCTGAGATGCGTGCGCTGTGCAGGGCCCCATACCGCCAAAGACTGTAAGGCCGAATTTGTACTTTGCTGCAATTGTGGTGGCCAACACACAGCTAACTGGCGCGGTTGCCCGAGAAATCCGGGCAATTCGTCTGTCACCAGTAGACGCAGGGACCCCCATCAAAGTAACTTTAACAAACCTGGATTCCCCCCAGTATACAGAACTGGGACCCAAGGACGTTCATTCCAGAGAGTCAACACTCAGCAGGGATTTTCTTTCGCTTCTGTGGCAGCTGGACATACCCAGGACACCCGTAGTACCCCCGAAATTGTTAAATACAGAAATTCTAATAATAAGGCAGACACTGCCAGCCATGACTTTGATTTTTCGGCTAACTTCAAAAAGGATTACATGGCAGCCAATCCAAAATCGAGCCAAACTTTGGCCACACCCCCTAAACCTAGTAAGACTTCGCCTCCTCAAGAGGAGAAGCAAATTGACTATGCCTCATTTCTATCGTCTCTCATGACGATGAGGCATACTCATAATAGGGATTTAATTATGCAGGCCTTTAGCCAAGCGCTACCTGAACTTAGAAAGTGTACCACGGAGATAGATATGATATTTCATATCTATCGGCGTTACGACGCTCTCTTAGGGTAAACCCCCCCCCGTTTTTGTTCTGGCTTCTCATTTTCGGCCCACTTCTCATATTTTGCAATCTCTCAAGGTCGGCTTCTGGAACGCCAATGGAGTGCGTTCCAAGCTAGACGAGATGCGTGATTATGTGGTAAACAACAACTTTGATATTTTTATGGTAAATGAAACACATCTTGTTTCGCCTACTGCACCTGGTATCTGCAATTATTCCGCATACTTCTACCATCGTCCCATTGGCCCTGCTACGAATTTTTCTATCCGCTCAGGCGGCACTCAAGAACATCAAGAACAATATTCCCCACCACCGTACGGGCGCCCCGGCACTCACGAAGCTCGAAGCCGTGCTCGTTACGGTCACTATTCCAAATTTGGTCCCGATTACACTTGCTTCAGTGTATATCCCTCCAGTAATGGCTAAACGCACCCTTGAAAAGGACTTTGAAGCACTTATTAGGCATAGCAGTAACATGATCATAGCTGGTGACCTAAATTCTCGCCATTGCTCCTGGGACACAGCTTCGAACAGCAATGGCGTTGTTCTAAAACGATTGGCTCAGTGCGCCAATGCCAGGATCATAGCTCCTCCCACCCCCACACATTTTACTACAGGATGTTCCCCCACTACAATTGATTTGGCTATTTTTCGGAACATTCCGTATGATTACGAGATCAGAACAGATGTAAACCTAACCTCTGATCACCTTCCTGTAGTATTGGACCTTTTCTTTGATTCTTTATCTTTAGACCACCCGGAGGAGCTACATACAAACTGGGATGATTTTAGATTCATCCTTCAAAATTTTAAAGCGCCACCCCCCCTCAAAATTACCAGCACCGATGACATAGAACAGCGTGTCATCGATATGAATCATGTACTGCTCGGGGCAATTGCTGCAGCCTCGAAACCCAAAAAAGCCCGCTCTAATTATCACATTTTACCTGATGATATTAGAGACAAAATTAAGCAGCGTAACAGGTTACGAAAGCTTTGGCAACGCACTAGGTTTCCTTTTTACGGCGTATGCTTTCGTAAACTCCATGGTAAAATCAAGGTTATGATTAAAACACACACCCAGCAACGCTGGAAAACACACCTTGAGGGACTTACACCTGCAAATCACAGTCTCTGGCGAACAGCTAAAAACATGAGAACCATAAAAACTACAATTCCGCCCATTAACGGCCCTAATGGACTCGCCCAGACTGCGGAAGAAAAAGCTAATTTGCTAGCAGATAGCTTGGAACTCCAATTCACACCCAACATCGACCACAGATTCAGCCACACATACACTACCACTGAACAAGATTTACAACAGACCAATCACAACGCACTTCAAGCACATGCACCAAACGACTTAGAGAGAATCTCTCTGGCTGAAATTTTACACATCGTTGATGGATTGAAAGCAAAGAAAGCTCCTGGATTGGATCGAATCAGTAATCGCATCCTCAAGAATCTGCCTGATTTGTATTACTGCTGGATTACTATGCTACTGAATCATATGTTGGACTTTCGCTTTTTTCTCCAAAGTTGGAAAACCGCTGTCGTCCTCCCTTTTTCAAAACCGAACCAAAATCTCTCGCAAGCCGAGAACTACAGACCAATAAGCCTACTGTCAAGTTTTTCGAAAATCTATGAATTGGTGTTGCTTAGACGTTTGGATAGTTTCTGCCGTTCGAAAAGCATTTTGATTCCAGACCAGCACGGCTTTCGAACCGAGCATTCAACGCAGTCCCAACTTATGCGTGTTGTCGAAACTATCCATGAAAACGCTAACAACAGACAGTATACTTCCATAGTATTTTTCGACGTGGCAAAGGCGTTTGATAAAACTTATCTGCCTGGGCTTATTTCCAAGCTGGTGCGACTTGGCATTTCGACGCAACTTTTGGCCATCATCAACTCGTACCTCACTAATAGATTTTCCAAGTACGAGTTGATAAAACTCTCTCTACTGTTCGACCAATCAGGGCAGGGGTCCCACAAGGAGGCAACCTCAGCCCATTGCTGTATAATATCTTCATCAACGATATACCACACATACCTCAAGTTAAGCTGGCCATCTTTGCAGATGACACAGCGCTTATTGCACGTAGCTGTTCACCACACAACGCGATCAACACACTCCAAAGTTACATTAAGAATAGCCTTGAGCACTGGCTCACCACCTGGAGAATTAAAATTAATGCTTCGAAAAGTGCAGTGTGTATATTCAAACCTAACTACCGAGAAGACAACAGAAATTACGTACTCAAGATCTTCGATGAAGTCATCCCACTCTCTCACTACGCCAAGTATCTGGGAGTAACGCTGGATGCTCATATGACCTTCCTCGAGCACATCAAAACGAAACTGGACAAATCTAATACTGTGTACAGAGCACTTTCCCCTCTTCTCGGTAGGAAATCCCACCTCTCTCTTGAGAATAAGTTGATTGTTTACAAACAGATCATAGCACCTGGCTTTTTGTATGCCTGCCAAATTTGGGGGTCGGCAGCAAAAAGTCATATTGAGAAATTGCAAGTATTCCAAAACAAAGTCTTGCGTTGCATAGTTAATGCGTCTAGATATGTCCAGAACGAAGTTATACACCATGACCTTAAAATCTCTGGCGTTTCAGAGTGCATTGGGCTACACACTCAAAATTTCTACAAGAAAAACTCCAGTAGACCTTGTTTGAGAGACGTCGATCAGACCTACAATCCGATCGTCCCTTCCTATCTTAGGAAGAGAAGGCCCCGACACCTTCTATTTGGCTCTAACGAGACCAAATGGAAAAAGCGTCGGTACCTCGTCCCGCAAACAGGAGTTTCCTAGTTTTTCACCACCGCTGATCGAAGATAGATGGCGCCACTCCGATTCAAGGACTTGGCGTTTTCTTGACTCTTCCCTCAGGGCCCAGCCACAGGCCAATAGTACGGCTAGCATTTGCCAAACGCGATGAGTGTGCATGATACCTTCATTCCACGTTCATACTCTAATAGTAATTTCACTTGATAACTTAAAATATATTTGTATACCTTGCAGTCCCTGCAATTATTTTTGCAACTAAAAATGTACTTTTTTGTCGTTGGGAAAGCGAATTGTGCTTTCATTTCGGTCTTACACGGAGAAACTTCAGCTTGAATATTGTAATTATAACTTTACCAAAACTTTAATAAATGTAAATTTGTATATTATCATAATTATAACCTTAATAGTAAATTATTTTATATTATTTCATATCCTATATCATCTTTGAAAACTTCTTCTATACACTTAGGTGTACTGGCTCCCGCTCAATCTGATTGGGCCTTGCCTTAGCCCCACCCCCTTCCCTTTACTACCCTATTACTTACCAGATCAGCCATCCAAGACCATCATTCGACTTCAATCACTGCTGTAGCAAGTTACTTCAACAACAGCACCCTCCAGGTAGCAGAGTGCCTTACAGTCGACTTCAATCATCGCATAAACTAACAAACTGAATAATTGCTATAGTAGATGTGGGGTTACGCATCAGGTGATGCAGGCACCCCGAAATCATTCGTCTTGGCTTGGCTTGGCTAAATATAAAAAAAAAACATTGCGAAAAGTGTAACATAACACTTCTCTCGTCAAATTCTAAACAGTATCTAAAATAAACACGTAAGAAAAATCTCCATTATAGCGAATACCGCAGTCACAGTCACAGTGTTTATCACCCATTTAAGGAATTGCGTGATAACAATTCATGGAAATTAGCATACTCTTCTGTTCTATATTTTTTTTTGTACTATGACATGTAATAATGTCGCAAAAAGTTTTTAGGTAACGAATGAATCAATGCCTTTTATATCAATTGACTTTCACAAGTGGGCCGATCCTGTTGATTAGAATTTAATTTTCCATACCGATTAAGATGATTGATGATCAAATAACGTTTCACACTCATACTTAAATTTGTGTGCCAGCTTGTTATGTAATTGATTTTACAGTTGAAATTTCTACGTTTATCAAAATTTTTAAAATACAATTTGTCATGATGATCATGATATAAGCATAGATCCAAAAACTCCACTTCCTTGTTATTATTTTGAACATTTTCTATAAGTTCTAGATTTGCTGGATAAAATCCGAAATCATATCGGTCGGAAGGACTAAAATTTCCAATTAAAATGTCATCCACGTAACGGAAGAAGGGGGTCTCGTTGAGTAATAAACTCGGGAACTAATAGAAAATGTTCAGAATAATAACAAGGAAGGGGAGCTTTTGGATCTATGCTTATATCATGATCATCAGGACAAATTGTGTTTTAAAATTTTTGATAAACGTAGAAATTTCAACTGTAAAATCAATTATATAATAAGCTGGCACACAAATTTAAGTATGAGTGTGAAACGTAATTTGATCATCAACCATTTTTATCGGTATGGGAAATTAAATTCTAATCAACAGATCAGCTCACTTGTGAAAGTCAATTGATAAAAGAAGCATTGATTCACTCGTTTCCTAAAAACTTTTTGCGACATTATTACATGTCATATTACAAAAAATATGGAACAGAAGATTATACTAATTTCCATGAATTGTTATTACGTAATTCCTTAAATGAGTGATAAATACAGTGATTGTGGTACGCGCTATAATGACTTTTTTTCGTACATATATATATATATATATATATATATATATATATATATATATATATATATATATATATATATATACGTACATATATATATACGTACATATATATATATATATATATATATACAGTTCTCCATAGTTTTGATTTTAAAAGCAATTTATTCGAATAAATTCTCCAGAATCTATACCCATGTTCCACTTTTATATTTCAAAGAAAGAAACAAACTCTTTCGGTCCATTTTTCGGAAGGACAAAGGGCATACCTGCTTTTACTTTTAGATTTCAGAATAAACGTCTTTTGAGAGCGAACCCATTTTAAAATACACGTTCCTGATTTTTTTAAAAGAAAAGTCCTATTCTTAAATATGAATTGAAAGTAGTTTTCGATAAAGTAATAAATGCTGTTGTTAGATGCAACAATGCATTTCAGTAAATGCAAGACATATGGAGCTAAGTGCATATGTTTAATTAAAATGTTGAATTGTTTTATAAAAAAAACAATTATTGTTAAAGTCATTGAAATTGTTTATCACTTCAGTCTTTCAAAATATAATCTATATGCTTTTAATGAAAACATATGCAATGTGTCCAATGCTATCGGTG
The DNA here is from genome assembly GCA_951213105.1 of Amaurobius ferox. NCBI lineage: Eukaryota > Metazoa > Arthropoda > Arachnida > Araneae > Amaurobiidae > Amaurobius > Amaurobius ferox. The sequence continues at coordinate 92,612,171 of OX578134.1, forward strand.
CCAAATGGCTATGTCCCCAACCGTTAGTCACAGAGATATACTTCCAATTGCAAAAATGTTTTAAATTTAAATTCTATTATCGTAGAAACAATTTAAATCAATAAATACATTCCCGAAAGAAATACGAAATATAAATTTTTATACGTTCCCCCGGTCCTACCACTTACATTTAGGAAAATCATCCTCATACAATGTCATGCAAAATAAAAAAAAAAATCTTCCTTTTTACGACCAAAATTCACTGAATTATGAAGCATTAAACTTTATGATGTAAGACGCTTTTCCACGCAGAAGAATGACCTGTTTCAGATAACCACCCAATCGGGTGCCGTGTTGACCATTTCTCACAGGTAACCGACCAATCAGGGACCGTATTGACCATTTCTCAGCACAAAAAGTGCTCCAACTTTAAACAGCTATAAATCGAACAATTTTGGTCGTAGAAGGACAATTTTTTTTATTTTTCATAAAATTGTATGAGGATGATTTTTCTAAATATAATTGGTAGGACCGGGGGACAGTATAAAAATGTATATTTCGTATTTCTTTCAGAAATGCATTTATTGATTTAAACTATTTCCAAGATAGCAGATTTTAAAATTTAAAACATTTTTGCAGCGTGAATGAACTCATATGAGTGAATTTTTTTTATGAAAATCTCTATATTCACATTGAAATATCATGTTTGTTCATCATCCAATCATCTAAATTGGAATTTCAATGTGTATATTATTTCAAGATATTTTAAAAGTAAATTATTCACAACTACACGGCTCTTTATTTCTGTTACATTATATTCCTTTGAGTCGCTTATGCTTGAATATGGCTCATCTTCACAAAATTTACTTTGAATATAAATGCATGGCATTTCTACTACATATTTTACTGAACGAAAATGCATACTATTTTATATTCTACGCATAAACAAATAATAACGTTTCTTGATATCCAGAATTCTGCAGATGCGGTGAATTGTACATTTTGAACTTCACTCCCTTTGCATAATCCATTCAATATAGACCGTATATCAAAATCGTGGACACAGATTATGCATATTCAATGTCCTATAAAATGCAGTATTTTTCCCAATTTATTTCAAAATATTCAAATTCGGAAACAAGCTTAAAATAAAATATACATCCATAAATAGAAATATGCCTACCCTGCTGTATCTATCTATTTGCAACATTTGCAACATTTTACTGTACGATACACATTTCTCCTCAATTTCGATTAAGAATACGAATTTATGATCATATATCCATCTCACTTAAAATGTTCGGAAAATAAAAAGAATTGTTTTTCAGTATCGAAACACGAAAATATATGAATAACTGGATTTTACCATTCACTTATACTTTTAGAACAGACTTGACATTTTAAGATATGTTTTGTACAGAAAACTGGTTTTATATATTTAAAAAAATATTTGGATGGCATACAAAAATGGTATTTGGTGATGTTCTTCCCAACAAGCGAAATATAGGAAACAAATAATATGTATTTATTTTGCTTTTATATATTTATATATAGTTTATTTTTAATAAAAATATAAAATTGTAAATCCAATGGTAGATTAGTTTATTTTTATATATTTTTATGTATTTAGTTTATTTTTATATATTTATATATAGTTTATTTTTATATACTTTATATATTTAGTTTATTTTTATATATTTTTATGTATGCAGTTGATTTTTTTATATTTATATATAGTTAATTTTTATATATTTAGTTTTTTAATCTATTTTTATATATTTTGTTTATTTTTATATATTTTTATGCATTTAGTTTATTTTTATATATTCATATATAGTTTATTTTTATATATTTTTATATATTTGCGTTAATATATATTTAGTCCCTGAAATTTAAGGATGTACTTTAAATAAAAAAGTGGAATTATAAGCTGTTTAAAATACAATTTTCAAAAAACTTCCAAAACGGGATATTTTTTCAAATTCTGGGTTATATACTTTTTAATTCCTTATCATTTTACTCGCTGGTATTTTATAATGTAGTATGTTCGAAAGTTATCTGAATCTAGTGGCTGAAATAACTCATGTTGCTTTGTAAAACCGATTATTTAACTACTTAACTATTTATAATCATACAGCATGTATGTTCGCCGTTTTATTCCCTATGAAAGTGTTATTAATCCTACTCCTGTTAATTTTTTCTTCTTAAAATTTTGTTTTCATATTTTGAAATTTTCTTTTGGAAACTATTTTCGCGTAATTGAATCGCGTAATGAAAAACGTTTTTGTGTGTTGTTGCTGGTGTTCTATTTTTGTTTATCCATGCAAAATATCCGATTACTATATAATATACAAACGTGGCATCATTATGAGAAAGTTAATCAAACTCACACAACCGTTAATGAAATATATTACCACTTCTTATATTCATATTTATCTTCAATATGCATATGACTAAAAAGCACCTGCTGCACAAAGGTTGCAGAAATCTAGCCTTCAAAATGAATGCAAAACATAGAAAACAGAGATGATCCATTTATGCAATACATCATCCAGTACATAGATTATACAACGTAACAAGATTTCAGCCATACCATTTGACAGGACCTATAAATCTGAGTTGAATGTTTGATACATTTTCGTCTGAGTTTCGACGTACAGCCCTATTGATGAATATACCTAAATATATTTCATTCATGACTTCAACCAACGCCCTTCCGTCCAATTTCGATATGATTTCCGATCACATTGTTTTACTGAGCTATTTTACATAGGATTACGTAATAACCAAACCGTTTCTTCATCTGATTCACGAATATTGGAACAAATGACGGTAATGGGTGAAGTAAAAATGTAGCATGATATAATCAAATAGATTATATATATATATATATATATATATATACTGTATATATATACAATATTTCGCAAAAAAAAACGAAGCACCATGAAGACAGTGACTGTTTTTATTGAAAATAAATAAGCGTACAGCTCATATATAGGTAATGACATGATTACAAAATCACGGCCGCAGGACCCGTCAATGGTTAGCACTTCCGCAATGAATTTTCAAATCCGTAATTGGTGAAACTCCCCTTGGTGGTAATGCATGCTTTTATATGTCTAGGCATTCCTCTTTTATTACTCCATATCTGCTACATTTCAAGCTGCCCGAATCTGACGTCCTAGCACGTCCTATACATGCCCGATTGGCGAAAGATCTGGTGATCTTTCTGGCAAAGAAACAGTATCAACAGCACGGTAACAATACATAGATATGCGAACCGTACGTGGCGTGACATTATCTTGTTGGAAAATGGCCCTAGATTAATGTGCTGTGAAGGATAACGCAAACGGCCGCAGAATTTCATCAACATATTGTTGAGCTGATAAAGTTGTACGCAAGATGACTAGGGGCGACCTTCTGTAAGAGATAGCACTCCACACCTTCACATAAGGGAAAATGTCTGTGTATCTGTTGTTGTTGTTGAGACCCAGACCGTCCGACCTACCAGAAAGGTGTAAGGTAACCGTTTGGACGGCCGGGAGGTGCCACCCTGTTACCGTACACTTTTCTGGTAGGTCGGACGGTCTGGGAAGTGCCACCCAATTCAGATTAGAACCCAGTGGAGGAGTCATCCACAGGAAACGTACCTCCTTCCCCTACCACCAACCTCTCGGAAGGACTTACGGACCAACATGTTAAACGTGATCGTACTCCGCATGAACACGGCGGTAGTTGTGGCAGTGTGCAAATACAGCGCGCAAACCACCAGGCTACCGCGCCCGAAATGTGCCAACAGCACGCGGTGTTCCCAGGGTCTGTGTACCTGTTCTTGTTGATGCTGAGACCTAGACCGTCCGGCCTACCAGAAAGGTGTAAGGTGACTGAGGGGCTGTGTACATGTGTCAAACTAAGGCTGATTGGGACCGCTGACCCTGGCTCCTCCACACAGATATCCGATGGTCATCTATTGAAAGAGTGAAGCGTGATTCATCGCTGAATACTATGCGATGCCAGTCTGCTGGCAGCCATGATGCTCGGCTACGACACCACTCCAAACGACTCTGTCGATGTCGTGGGGTTATGAACAGACGCCTTTAAGACCGCCGTGAGCATAACAACACCTCAACCAAGCGCCATGAGATGGTGAAAGGTACCACGGGTGGTATGGAAGAGGCTGTAGCATATTGGATGGCGGACAATGATGCAGTTGGGCCAGTTCGAGAATGTCGCCCAATCAACCAATCTTGCATCGCATTTGTATACCCTGGCCTTCCAGAGCCTTCATTCCCCTGCGTTTCCGATGAGTTTCCTTGCAGCAACCATTGTTGCCAGCACATTAGCACAGCAGTGTCCGTTCGGTACAGGTGGCGGGCTATTGTTCGGTATAACCAGCCAGCTTCACGTATCCAGTCTATACGACCACGTTCGAACTCGTCTAATTGCTTTTTAGTCTTCGGCAAAGTCGTAATGGGATTATTGGTTGTGTCTCCACGGAACTGCAACGCCGATAACGAACAAAGATAAAACGTCCACATTTTTAACCTACTTTATAGGATGCTAGTTGCGGAATAGAAACGACAGCTATGACCGAAGTTAACACTCAATGGCCTTGCAAATTTAATAATTTTTATATTGGTATAAAGGAATTTGCATGCTAAATTTCGAGATGATCGAACTATTTTTAGGGGTGCTTCGTTTTCTTTTCTCTGCAAAAGAGTGTATACATATATATATATATATATATATATATATATATACAATACATATATATATATATATATATATATATATATATATATATAATATATATATATATATATATATATATATATATGTGTACACAATTATGTGTATATGTGATTTGTATATGTGTTTAATATTAGATAATAATAGATGCGTAGTACTAAATCTCTTTTATACAAAAAATTAATTAAATCTAAAAAGCAGCGGATTTATTTTTTCAATAATACAGAATATTGTTTAATATAATCCAATGCGTGTTGCTTCAAATATAAAAAAAGTAGCTATTCTAAAAGCATGAATATTTTTTTCATCCCTATGCTTTTACTGATAACTGTTTCTCAAAACATTTTTCAACTGTTTACTCTGGTAAATATATACATATAAATTAATGCTTTTCTTATCTATTTATTGTGCTTTATGTTATAATTAACTTTATATATTCAATTACCATTTATTAATAAAAAAATATTTTCTGATATGAAACATTTATTCTTGCTGTATAAATAATGAAAACAAAAGAAAGTAATTAGCTGAACTGTTATTTAAAAAATAAGGATATCTTGTTTTGAATTAGAAAATTTTTACAATTTTTTTCAGCCATATGCGCTTTAAGCAATGATTAATAATAGAACAAAGGATCTTATGTTACGTAAAATAAAGATAGTGCAAGAAGAAAATAATTAGAGAATTTGTTGCTCACTTTTATATGAAAAAGAACGGATACGTTTCAAAACATTCCAAATGGATTATGAATAAATACATAAGCTAATTATTACAGCAGATGTTACAAAAACAAATTTACAGTAATACTTCTTGCATTAAAGGAGAGAAATAAAACCAAATCTTTAATGAATCTTTTTTAAGCTTTTATTCACACTGGAAAATGTTTTCCCATATTCATCATGTTAAAGTTTTTAACATTTTTGTATTAAAAATAAAAGAAAATATATGTCACTACAAATAAAGATAATTACTAATTACGTATTTTTGCGAAATATCAGAGAGTTTAAAACATTTATAAAACAAGGAATGTTAGAGTAATTAAATTTCTTTTATGATTTCTAATAGAAAAAATAGAGTTCAATTCATTTAATTTTCAGAACAATATTTCAGAGATAAACAAATATCATAACTTTATTTTTTAAATATATTTATTTATCTAAAAGAATGTTTAAAAACTATAATTTTGAAATTAAGAGAATGGTTTAATGTGTTTTAGATTTTGCATTGTAGGGTTTGCACTGTGCATTGCACTATATGTGTGTATAGTTTTATATTTATTGCATTTGTTTTGGCATTTTATTATCATTTTATATCATAAATATTGCGAATTTATTTTTATTTTAATTGCTAGGAATTCCGTCATCAGTTTTCTATTGTACATTCATTATTGTATACTCATCATCATCATCATCATCATCATCATGCAGATAAAACGTAATTATATTATCAAGATGTTTGTATAATGAAGAAAAATTCCGTTATAATGAGAATTTACGATTATGTTTCTTAGAAATGGTTGATGCAATATCTCCATTCAATAAAAGTAAATGATAAAAAGTATAACTAAATGACTGAAAACTAATTAAAAACTAATCAAAATTAGACTTGCTTTTGAATAATGTGTAGTAATTTCAAGTATCTTCAAGTATTAAAGTATTATCTTCAAGTATCTTCAAGTATTATTTCAAGTATTAAAAATTTCAATTTCTAAAATGTCCCAATTTATTTTCAATTTTGTCTTTATTAATATCATCACGATATTTTTCATTCCAAAACAGAAATTGAACCATCTTACTAATACAATAATGCAAAATTACCTACAAAGTCATTTTTATCTTAATCTCGTGTTCCAAACATTCGATGTGCTTGCTCAAAATATATAAGTAAACTCTGAAACCCAGTAGTTGGAAAACAAAATTCTTTATATCCAAGCACTTTAAAGGAGATGGATATAAGATCATAAATTCGTATTCTTAATCGAAAAGGAACAAAAATGTACATATACTGTACCCAAAAGATTTTGCAAATAGCATATATATTCACCGCGATGGGCAAATTCCTATTTATGGATGTAGATTTTCTTTTAATCTTGTTTTCGAATTTGAATATTTTGAAATACATTATGTAAAGTACGATATTTTCTAGGACATTGAATATGGATTCTCTAGAGACAGGATTTTTATACATATCCTATGTTTAAAGGATTACGCAAAGAAGAAAATTTAAAATGCATAATTTGCGATATGTGAAAATATATGGATTTTCAGTTATGCCATTGTTTTCTTATCTGGATTGCTTCAAGATTTTAAATTGCAATCCTAAAATCTGGTCCTAAGTGAATAAATAGGGTTTTATCATACCTGGAAAAAGTATAGTCTACAATAAATATTTCATATTATAACTTCAAAGCTTATATTATGTTCAAGACCGCATTTGTTCAGTTCAAGACAGTCTTTCAACATTTAGAGTGTTTGTGTGTAGCTAAGGTGAGTTACGATAAGCTAAATGTAAGCTATTTCTTTGACTTCAACTTCAACCAAGGAACTTGGCGTGGAAAATTTTTATATAACGATAAATGATTTTTAGTCTAATGTATAATTTGTTTCTCAGTAACAAGGATTTTGTCTTCTCAGATGACATTTTATAAACCGTAGACACATATGGGTTAATGAAAATCTTCGATGGAAGTATTCTTATCTGAAATCAAAGCACAAATCATATAATATAATTTTATATAGAGTATAATATTGTTCGACGTAACACTTTGCAAATTGAAATTTAACTTTTAGGTTGATTTCACGCCGATGATACGCTGCATCTTATTTGCTTGGATATGAATATGTTAGTGATCCATTGCAAACAGCATCTGTTTGATCTGAAACTTCAGCCAAAGATATTCGACGATTTTTTATCTGTCTGTATTTGAAATGGTCCTATAATCAACTTACATATAAAGAAACATGTTGATTACATATACAGAAATAGGACATTATTTCTGAATTATTGCAGTACTAAGGAATAATTAATTAATTTCTATTGAAAATACAATTTTCGAAAATTAAATTCTTAATAAAAATATGCTGATTTTAAATTCTCAAATATCAATTTTCTTAAGGACAACTTGAGTAATGTATTTAAGTACAAATAATATAATATTGCAGCTGTTTTTAGGACACGCTGGGTCCCCCTTCTTAGTGCAAAAGAACCAACAGAAACGAACACTGTGATTAGAATTATTCGAAAACAAAACGGTCTATATTGAAATAGATTATATTAAGCCAATAATACTTAGAAATTACATAATTTGTCTTCAAACCTGATGTCTCATAAGTCAATTATGTATATCATTCTTATATTTATATGAATCTTATATTTAATCTTACGGTTATTTTTATATTTATATAATATTATATTTATCTCATTCTTATATTTATAGCTCTAGAATGAATACCACAATTATATCCGTGTCGCATTTATCTCGTATATATTCAAAATCTCATTAAAGCATCTCGTACATCACATCCTTTGGGATAAATCTAATCAAAAGTGTTATCCGGACGGAATCATGTCATCAGTTGTTCCACGTCTGCTAGGTAACATATGCACCTGATTTGTTCTGATGCGTGATTGACATTCAAACAATATCTATCATCATTCGATCCTTTTTGTCGTGGAATCTTCCGTTCGATCAGGCTGCTGTTAATGAATTAGTGATTGTGGGATGTTGAAAATTATATACATAATTATAGAACGCTTACAAATAAATAATTGTATTTATATCTAGTGATAAATTCTGGTTCAAAAGTTTAGTGAAAATGTGGAATAAAGTATGTGACATGCAAAATGAGCATATGCAGTGTAAAGTTAGAAGATTAATTAAGGTTGCGCGTATGGGATTGGACGCTGTTAGTTAATACAAACAAAAGAGGAAGAATATGCATTAAAACAATAAATGCGATATTCACAAAAAATATCGTTGTAAGACCAAATATACAATCTCCCAATGCGGATATCAGCATTAACGGATCAGTTTTGTTCTTTTTAGCACCATTTAGCACAAACTAGTCAACCCTTGTAATAAGACAAACAATTGAGGTATCCTAAAATATCCGATATTTCATAGAGTTTATTTTCAACAAAACAAAGATGTATAGTTGATATAAATTACACTTTAAAATATCTACTCAGCTTTTCTTTAGACGGGCAAACATCAAGACGCTATTTAGTTTGTAAACATTTTGTTTTAAGTAACGGATAATTTTATTCGATTCTTGCAGCTCTCAAACCAGATGTTATTCGATTATTTTGGTATTTTACGGATTCTTTTATAAATACGAGAGCTAATTTGATGATTTGGTTGGTAATGAAGATCAAACTGAAACATATGGTAACACAAATTGGAACTTTAGCTTGAAAGTTTTCTAATGGGTAAATGTCTGTGTTTGTGATCACAGAAAATCTCATGTTAAAAGGTTTTTTGGCTCAAAGAGTACTATTCGAAGAGTACTTTTCTAGAGTTGTACTTTTTAGAAAAACTACAACTGATTTTTACTAGTTTTAATCTGAATTTATGATTTAAATTTAAAGAAATAATTTTACATTTTAGGTATACCCTATAAAAATTGACTGATTCTTATTGTTAGAAGATGTAGAGTTCCATAATATAACCTTCAGGGTACTAACAACTAGACAAAGCTCCTTGTAGTATATTTTAAAATTTATTTAAATCATTAATTAATATTTTGAGTGAATATTAGCTACCATATCTTTTCTTTCAACAAGTTGTCTTCCATAACTTCAAAAACTTGTAAAATCAATCTTAGGCACGAATTTAATCATTCTAATCAATAGTGTTATCATGATTAGAATCCTACTGTTCATTGGGTCATGTGCTTTGTAACCTACACATATGTTTTACTCCGATATTATTTCGGCGTCAAAACAATTAATCTGACTGTTTGATTCCTACCCATACGGTCCTTCCTGTGCAATTCAGTTTTGATTTTGGAATTAGGTGCTACGATGATGTTAATTACATCCATAATTATTGGCCACTTCCAAACAGAGGTTTACATATTAACGTTCTCACAAATTGGACACGTCCAGTAACGATATCGGGACAAGATGAACTTAGTTCCGGTCAGTGAATGGATGAAAATCGTTCATACAATTTATGTTCACGCAGTAGTGAGTGTTTTAGTGAAAGTCTATTTATACCAGAGACTGGACATTGTGATTGACACGTAATGTTGTTTTGCTAGTGGTGTGAAAATCTTACTTTTCATTCATAGAAATTGCAGAAATATTGTCGTTCTCCCTTAAATACCAGCGGGTTGATTGTCAGCTGTTAATGAAATTGTGCAAGTATTGCACATATTATTCTGATTAGAGATTCAGCATTTTATTAAAAATATGTTTATGTACAGACATAGGACATTTCCTTAAATGATTGGATTTTTGAAAGATTTGAAAAATGTCATGACATATCATTTTATTAAACTCATTTTAATTTGATCTTTACTTTCTTATACAATAGCACAGTTTATTTTTTTAGCGTAAATATTCAATTTTGAAATTAAAAAAGGTAAATATTTAAAAATCTGTGTCTGTGTTTGTGAGCATATTTTTAAGAAATATGAGAAACTCTAAAGGAAGAATAAGTACAGGCATCGATATTCAATTTTATGTATTGACGCATTATGTAAAATACTCGAAATTACTTTATGCGTCAATGAGTATTTCGTAATTAAGCAAATTACGAAACATTCTAACTGAATACAGTGTTTTGTAATGTAGTTAATTAGAGCATGAAGCATTCCAAACGGGAGTAATTGAGAGACATGCTCGCTGTATCTTCATAACCCCTTTACCAAGAAAATATATATATTCCGTATTGGTCACAGGTAAACACTAAAATGATATATTCTAGTAGTGCACACCTAAGTGATGTTCGAGTAACATGATACGCGTATTTTTCTGAACTCTCAAGGTGGTAAGGAAATATTTGTAGGAATATTTTAATATGTTATAATTAAACAACAAGGGTAATTTTTCATAACATATGACTAAAGGGTGATAAAGGTTATAGTGTCTGATAAGAATTGTCAATCACATTGGATTCACATTGGACCAAGGGTTAATGCTATTTTTTTATTCTTGGTCGGAGTTTCTAAGAATTTAGATAAATAATATTTCGATTAAATAACAGCCCATTCTTGTATATAATTATAGAATATATCATTTATAATTATTTTCTATCTTGCATATAAAGCAGATCTATAAAACAATTGCATTTAAGACATTTTTGGAATGAATCTAACCGATGGTATTATAATGCATAACACCTGGAAATGGTTGTCATTAGTTACTCCATCTGCCAGATAACGTATGTGACATATTTGTTCTGACATTTGATTAGCATTTAAAATATATTTAAGTGTTCAATGTTATGAAGCATAATATATATTTCACATAATGCAAATACTGTCCATGCCGAGTGTTGGCCCCAAGAATGAAGGAATGGAGGGGAGTAGTAATTACTCAATGTATCCTATAGGAACGGTACGTAATTGCTATAACGAGGCCTCCTCACAGACAACATGAGACAGTTTGGCGCCGTGGTGTGAATGGTTCAAGACAAGTGCTGTAAATTTCGTAAATAGCTATGTAGTACATGTCAAATTGGAAGCTATACAAATCTCTCGAAATTTATAGCCCATGTCAAGTGCTCGCTAGCACCCCGGGTCCCGGTCGGGACCTCCCGGCTGGGGGAATCCCTCCGATCACCACTTTTTATTGGGAGGCATAGAAAACGAGTGTCACTACACAATCCAATAATTTGGTAGGAATTAGAACCATTTTCCTCACACATCAGGCAAATAACTAATGAGAGGACGAGGTGACTTCCACCCCAATTTGGTTCTTTCCTCTTCAAAATCTGAAGAAACTCGACTTTAAAATGTAAAATTAGACTCCATCCTGATATCGTTAGAGAAGGTCTCCAAGTGTATGTGCACTTGTTTTGAAGCCCAGTTCGAATGCATTTTGACACATTTTTAAGCACCGGCATCCACCGCAACTCTACAGCGGCAGCTCAATGCATATAGCAAGGAGTCGATTTTGTACCCTGCTGCGAGTACATATACACATTTGTGACTTGTTTCCAGGCGCGACCATTAACCAAAATAAGTGTTATGGCCGCTCTAAGCCAAGTCGATCTAGGGCGCAACCAGATCAAGTTTTGCATCGGCAGTGGCGATCATCGGCTCAGCTAGGACTTCGCTACTTTTGCTACGCAGTACTACACAGCTCTGAAGATAGACGGCATGGTATGGCGATACCATTTGGACCTTTTAAACGACATTTAAGCAGAGAAAACTGTATAGACTGCAATGACGGTAATCGACAGCTCAGTGTCTATCTCACATCACGGGCGAATACGCGGAGTGTTTACTGGGCATCAATCCTGGGCCCCTATGCAGTATACAACACACGGCATCTGAGGACGCCAACCGTCATGGGTGCGGCATGTCTGAGGCAATATACCGCAAAGTTTATTTGGGATACGACTTAACCGGCATCGACCTGTACGTAGTTCTCGGACCTCCAGCAATCTCTGGGCCAACCGGCAATTGGACGGTGGAGAAGATTGTGTACTGTGACCCCCAACTCCGTGATAATCCGCGATGGAATCCAGATTGTGGCGATATCTCATAAGAAACCGTGTATTCAATAATTTGGGTATTTCTCAACTACCCAAGCCCCTTTCACTATGAATTGTGAATGACCTATCTCTAGGACTACAGCTGTCTCCACTTGTGACGGAGGTATTATTTTTTTAAGTTCTTATTGAGATGTAATGTATAATTATATGTTAATCGAAAACTAAGAGTCAGTGTAATGTTAAGCTTGTCGGGAAATTCCCCTTAATGGACAAATTGAATTTTAAACAGTGGATTCAACTAGTAATTATCATAAATAATCCCGTACACCTCCGAGGTCAAGCTTTGCACGTTTAAGTGTAGTATTTTTATTATTATTATTGTCTGTGTTTTAATAATTTATCTGTTTAAATAAATGTGTTAGTGGTCACACATCGACTGGATCTTTTAGTGTATGTGTAATGTACTTTGATCTTTACAGACCCCACTATACTATTTTAGGGTCAACTGGGGGACACTGTGTGTAAGTACCCTCACAGCAAAGATCGTCATATGTGTGACAGTGACGTTGTAGTCACGTAACACTTGGGTTACAATGTGACATCATATTTGTGACTTCTATGCGACGTTACGTATTAGTAATTTTGAAACTTTATTATGACTATATTCTGTGACGTTTCCACAATTTAATCAACACGTAACAATGTGACGACATTTCAATGGCAATTGCAATGTGATGTCACAGTCAAGTTAATATGCGACGTCACAAACGACCATGAAAATGATCAAAATGACTTCGCTGTAACCTCAATGTGACATTGCCGAGATGTACTGTGACATCCAGTGACGTCCCAAAGTCACAGTGTGACGTAAATCTTACGTCACTGTGAAAAAAATACTGTTAGGGAAGTAGTGTTATATTTATGTAAATTTCACCTTACCACATTCAATTCCTTTCGATACGAATTCTTATATTCAAAATGGCTTTCATTGTGTATTTAGACATCATGATGTTAATTAGATTCATAATTATTCACGTTTCCAAACAGTGGTTTGCATGTGAATCCTCTTGTTAGAAACTGTGAAGGTTTAAACACGATATTGGGATACGATGCACTTAGTGTTGTTCAGTGATTGGACGAACGTTGATAATACCGTGCATGTCCAGTCAGTAGTGAATGTGTGTTAGTGAACGTTAATTTAAATGAGTAACTGGACATTTGCTGGACTTGTAATTCTCTTTAACAAGTAGTGCATGAATTTCAGATTATGTTCATTCTAATTGAGTCAATATCCTCTCTGGAATTTTAATCGTAGGCGCGTAATATTCCGTTGTGATTCAAATTGCCTTTAGAACAGTGGCTTACTGAATGTATGTTTCAATAAATATATATGAAACTGCGTATAATGTATATATTTCTGCATTACAAATTTGTATAGATGCAGAGCAACAATCAATGTAAATGTTAATTGAAAATATCAATCTAAGCGAATATAATATTTCTTACATTCAAATGTTAATGCGATTATCTTATTAACAAACAATTAAGTTATATATAAATAAGTTTGCAATCGGTTGTACATAATAATGAAAGTAGTACAACAAAAATACAATGAGTCTGTCTTTGAAATGAATGATGAATGACAAATCTAAAGCATCATCTCACACAATCATTATTGCACATAAATATAAATTTGACACAGGCATCCTGCTTGCTCTTCGAATAAATCTAGCTATGAATTGCTTCGTCTGCTATGTAACATATTCAAATAATTTGAATATCCACTTTAATATTCAAACAATATCTATTAAAGTCCAGCAAATTTTCTATTACATTTTCATCCCTATTTTTTCTTTTCGTTATAGAATTAGGTTATGTTACGGTATTAAATTGTGATATTAAATTGCATTCATAATTGTTGAGAATTAACCTTATTTTCTATATAGCCTAAATTATGTTGTTGTTGAGACCCAGACCGTCCGACCTACCAGAAAGGTGTAAGAGCCTAAATTATGTGTCGTTATTCTTGTAAATTGAATTTTCAACAGATATACCAATTTATAATAGGCTGAGTTTTAGTCAGTTATTGGCCAGAATGACTTTTAATAAATTTTAACACAAAAATAATGGGAAATTCAATATACCTAGAATTATAGCATGAATCAGTTTGACCCAAGTCGAAAACCCAGACCATCCGACTCGTCCAGGGACTAAGAGCAGCAAGATGGATGGTCGGGAGAAATTTAGAAAGCGTAGTCCGTCCTCCACAGTCACGGTCCCCGGTCGGAGTAACCAGTAGTTTATGTAGGTTTCAAAATTATACAGAGTTACAAGATTTTTTCATTTTTTTTTTTTTTTTTTTTTTTTTTTTTGTTACAAGACCAGCAAACAAAAGAGCTGGGTGATATTTCTTTAACAATAGATCTACAATTGGTCTACAATGTGAAGGTGAAGAATGATAGAGGTACTAGTTTGACCCAAGTATAAAAATTAGTATAAAATGACTAATAAGATGTAAACGAATTGCTAAATAGCTCATTGCAATTCCCTTCAAAAGTTAAAATACATAGAGAAAAATGAACATATTTAAAACAATATTAGTAACTGCATGTTAATTTTATTGGAGACGCATTTAAACGTTACATACCACCCAGATTTTAATCGCCTATGAGCATGATTACATATAATGGAATTTTGACCTTACCTTAATAAAGTCAATGTTGAATGTGGTTTACTCTTTCAAAAAGTCATAGTTAGCATCTAACCAACATATTCCAAATATAATTTCAAAAACGTTGAAGTAGCAACTTTTAGCCCATTTTAGTTCTCAGAAGGTTTGTGAGAGCAGCAAATCCTATCATGATAATAACATCATATAATTTTTAATAAGATTGAAATCCAATATGTGTTGAAATCAGTATATTTTTCAATAGTTTAATTACTTAGGTATCCGGTGTTAATGCATACGATGCGAAACCGTGCGTTAATGTCCATTAGGACAAGATCTATGTGGAGTACACCAGCGTATCTGACGTGCTGATAGATTATCTCATCGGTAATAGACTGCGGACATTGTAACACTTACCATTCAGTCGGACATAGTGGCCAGTTTCCAATGAAAATCCCGATCAAATTATCAGAACATCATTACGAGATATTAATAATTTTCCATAATTTTTACTGGATTCCAACGTCTCTTCAAATAATCACATACCCAATATCACAAGATTGAAAATTGGTATTTGACAACGACGAAAATTGAGATTCAACAGTAAACACCGCCTCGATTAACGTTACGATTCCAGTTCAGAGGGTTCTGGTTGCACTTTATTAAAGAGAACTTCCATGTTTTGGTTGTGGAAGTGCTTATACAACTAATTATTTATTGTACAGTTCACACATATTGAACCTTTGATACAAAACAAATACTTTCATTCGACGCTCTGTGGCTGAATAATAAGATACAGTAGTGTTAGTTGTTGCTCTTTCTTACATGCATTTAGTAGAGGAAAATAGTATGGAGTAATAAATATAGTATAGTTTAGAGGTGGTTTCCTGATAACTATTCAAATAATTTGAAACTAGTCCTATAACCATTATGTTGTACCTGTAATAACATTTTAAACGAAAAATAAAAAAAAAACTGTTACTGATTTATCAATATGTAGTCTAATCACCTTTGCGCCCTTTTAGTGGAAAATCATGAAATATCTATATCACGATTCAAAAATGACTGCTTTTATTTTATCACTACATAATGACCGGGTGGACATTGCACTGAAACTTTAATTTTATGGATTTGTTCGAAGTGCATACCCTGTAAAGCATCTATTTTCGATTTATTTATTATAGAAGGAAAATTTCGTTTTATCTTTTATAAACACATATATCCGAAAAGAAAAATAACTTGTAGCACAATATTTTTTACAGTTGCAAATACATATATGCTACGAATTGGCTATTTTTCGAGACTATAAGGCCTACTTTTGGCTATATGGTTTGACCTCTGGCCTTCAGTTCTATGGAATTTGGCTTAATTAGTTTGAAATGGTGGGCCGTCTTATATCTGCATGATTGTATTGGTTTGGAATTCACTTTAATCAAGATGACCCTTTTAAATTCGCCCTCATGTACAGCAAAACAAGATTCAAGAACCAAAGTCATACAAACATGTGGAAGTGGGGATGGGATACTGACAAGTCATTGTTGAAAGCATTAATTCTTAATCAAAAGTTCAAATTTTTTTAGGGATTATTCTGTAGCATTTTACAAGTGTTAATTTTAAATTTTCAACTTTCACATTGTCATTTGACAATCTTAAAATATTTAGAGCAATTGTCACATCTCACTTATGCCTGTTTTGTTCGCTAATATAATAAGTATAGTATGCTTGATAATCACTGCAATAACTACCAATAAGTACTAATACTTGTGAAAAAATATTTAATTTAAACTGTACAATGCCAGACACGTACCTATTTTGAACCGATGGTGTTTGGATTTCATATTTTTAATTTTAACTGAAGTATTTTCGTCTGATCAATGAACTAACGTACCGCATACGCCATCTGATACACATCTTTACTGTCTTTAACTATTTCATAATGAGAGATAAAATATATAACGTTTTATATTCACAAAAAGTCATACTAGTACACAATAAAACTGTTCAGAATTTCAAGTAAAAATAAAAGTATTGAACGCTTTGAAATTATTATATAGTGAAATTTATAATTTTTTAAAAATTCGAATTCAATATTATCGGATTTTACTGGACCATGAGCGGATTTACAAGCTTAAATATGCTGTTTGAAAATTCAAAATAAAATAATTCTACTTTATGTCTGTAATAAAAGTTTTGATAATTTCAAATTACTATGAATGACTAAAATGCTAAATAGAAGGTAATTAATCTGCACTAGAAGTACTTTGTCAATCAGACAAGCCTCCCATTCTTTGGAAGCTGAGGCAAGTAGGATGCATCTTCCCATTAATCAGAATAAAACTAAATATATGATATGCACCAATTTTAATAATCTTTATCTTGAGATAGGAGAGTACAGGTTTGAAACTGTTAACAGTTTCAAATATTTAGGCTCTGAAATAAATACATTAAAAATATAACTCCAGAGGTCCGTAACAGAGTTATTACTGCTAATAGATGTTTTTTGGACTACAAAAACATTTGAAATCTAATTTTATCAGCAGAAAAAACAAAATGCTCATTTATAAAACTTTCATTAGACCCGTTCTCACTTACGCTGCGGAGACATGGGCACTGACCGAGAAGGACAAAGAAACTCCTGCTATATTTGAAAGAAAAATCTTGAGAAGCTTATTTGGAGGAATAAAGTGTGACAATTATTGGAGAAGAAGAACCGACTTGAGATTTGCAAATTATTTAGGGAGTCAGATATCATTAAATTTATAGCAATGCTGAGGATTAAATGATCAGAGTAGTTATTGAGATTGGATGACGGTCGAGCCACAAAAAATATATCCTTGGCTAGACCAATTGGTACCCGAAAAGGAGGGAGACCAAATCTATGGTGGTGTGACCTGGAAAAAGATCTGAAAATTATTAAGGTGATTAATTGGAAAACCTTGGCCAAGAACAGGACGGCATGAAATGGAATTCTAAGGAAGGCCAGGGCCCACACGGGGCTGTCGCGCCAGTGAAGAAGAAGAAGAAGTACTTTGTTAATTATGGCATAAAATGATGATACAAAGATTTACTCAAGTTTTAAGGACAAAAAAGAAACGTTGTCAAGATAGAGGGATGGAACAACCACACTAGTAAAAGGCAAGAATACTTATGTCGATAAATAATTAAAAATGTTATAAATAATTTTAAATAGAAAATTCGAACTATTAATAAAAGTTAAATTTATTTATTGAGTATGGTATTAGATAAATAGATTGTAATAGAAATTTAATACAAATCTAATTATTTTGATCAATGTCTAAAATTACAAATTGTAATCTTCGCTATAAAATCAAATCTCGTCACGTATCTCATTCATCACATTCTATGAAACAAATTTCATCTATAGCGATATCATGTGTGATATTTAGTGAGTCGAACATCCGTTGCTCAGTATCCGCAAAATAACATGTGAGACAGATTTATTATAATATGTGATTGACATCCAAACAATATATTTCAACATTCGATCATCTCTTAATTGACTATTGCGCTCGAATAGGCTTTAATTTTGAAATTAGGTGTTGCCATGACATTAATTAGATTCCTAATTATTGCACGGTTCTAAACAGATGTTTACATATGAATTACTATCTTATAAAGGTAAATGCAATATTGAGAAACACGATGCTCTTAGTTCCAGTCAATAATTTGGCGGGCTTCGGTGATACATATTTGTCCCACATATCTCGTTCGTGAATGTTTATTTAAATTAAGAATTAGACAGAATAGCAGATATAATTCACGTTAGGAGGACTGTGGACGCTCAAAATGAATTTCCCCAAATTTACCAGAAATATTAATGTAGCTTTGCATATCTAATTGATGAAGTCTATTTAACATATAAAATATTTAGCTGATATGTCAATTAATTTTTTTAAATTATTTCTTCTTATTACTAATTATGTTGATGTTTTTTTTGTAAAACTACAGAAACTTCATGACCATTACATTTGGAGATACCCTCACGATATTTTGCAGAAAATTTTAAGTTTAATTGCAGAAAATAATATGGATAATTTTCTGATATTATATCCAATTTGTGTTTTTATTGCATCTTCGTTTCGTTTGGCAACTTAATTCACTTTAAATTCTTCAAGTCCTTAAAATTCCAAAAACTACAATATCTCGAGAACGGTTTGTCCTGCAGTCATGGTGTCAGATTTAATCCCTTAGTTGACAAATTTTACATGTAGAACAAACACTAATAACATAGTTTATCAATTTTAGTCATTTATTTTAGAGTTTCACTATCTTGCGCATGCAGTATTTTATTTTAGTTCGAATATATTAGGTTTGAGAGTCATTTCGCAAAAAAAGGGCAGATTTTTTTTCCGCATCGTATCAAACTCTAATCAACATCACAATATCCTACGACCGACTTATCTACCAAATTTTGTGTAATTTGAATAATTAGTTTGCCAGCTAGAGCGGATACATACAATTTTTTGGGGTCATTTCGCAATAAAGGCAGGTTCGAATCCGAATCGCTCCCGAATTTTTTCCCAAATCGTACCAAAATTTAATCTGCAACAGGGTCGCCCACAAGTGACTTATCTATCAAATTTTATGAAATTTAGTCGATTTGTTCAGTTAGCGTTGTCATATAAAAATTTTGCGAACCATTTCGTAAAAAATGCAGGTTTTCCTTTTTCGAATCGTATCAAAATCCACGCAGCACCAGGATGACCCACAAGGGAATTATCTACCAAATTTTGTTACATTTGATCAATTAGTTTTTCAGTCAGAGTGGATAAAGGACATTTTTGCCAGCTATTTCGCAAAAAAGACGAATTGTTTTATCCTGAATTATACCAAAAACTAATCAGCACCAAGGCCGCATACATGTGGACTTACCTACCAAATTTAAAGAAAGTCTGTCCATTAGTTTTTGAGTTAGAGTGGACACATGCATTGAACTGACAGATACACAGGCACACACACAGACTTCACGCTAAAGACTGTTTTCAAATATTCCAAAACGTGTAAATCCATTGAAAGTTCAAGTTGCGATTTTCGGCATGATTCCAATATTTTCCCTATAGATTACCACGTATTGCAGGGATAGTAAAATTCTGATGTGGGCAGCACATGACTTCCCCTGCAGACTCATATTCACATTCCATTTATTTTTATAATATTTCATTAAACTGAGTTTAGTTGCACAAAATAATAGCCTTAAATATTTTAAATTGCATTGAATTTGAACTTTTAATTCTCGTTTGTATTTGGTAACTGGACTTCTTTTCAAAGGTGGCGTAACGAAAATGCAAAAACTAAAATATGTCGAGAACGAGTAGTAATAGAGTAATAGGGTTGGTCTTATTTCTTTCGTCGTCAAAAATTACGTATAAAATAAGTGTTGTTTAAAATAAGTATAAAATAAGCAATTGTATATTTGAGCAAACGTAGTCTTTTATTTTTAGAATTAACAATTTTTGCGGGCCATTTCGCAGAAAAAGGCTGGTTCATTTTTTTCGAATCGTACCAAAGTCTAATTAGCACCAGATTAACCTACAAGTGATTTATCTACCAGGTTCTGTGAAATTTGGCCTATTAGTGTTTTAGCTAGAGTGGGTACAGGAAATTTTTGCGGGCATTTCGCAAAAAAAGCAGCTTTTACTATCCCGAATCGTACTAATATGTAATCAGCACCAGGGTCACCTACAAGTGACTTACCTACCAAATTCCATAAAAATATGTCAATTAGTTTTTCTGTTACAGGGGATACAAAAATCGGCAGTGCCACACACACGCACTGACACACACACAGAAACACACACAGGCGCACACACACAGATGTCACGATAAAAAAAAATGTGTTCTAGAGGTCCCAAAATGCGTAGATCCATCGAAAACTTGAGCTGCAATTTTCAATACGATTCCAATACTTTCCGTATACATTGCCGTGTATTGCAGGGAAAATAAAATAGAAAAATACTCTGATACTGGTCGTAGTTTCGTAATCATTAAGCCAGGTGTAGCTTAAAATCATTTAATACCTGTATAACCTGAACCGAAGTAATCGGAGCATCTACTGAAGTACAGCATCTACTGAAGTGCTGAAGAGATTATGTGAGAAAGTTTTTACGGTAGGAACAATTTTAAGAGACAATCAGCTGTTATAGTCTATCAATACATCTATCAATCAACATAATTGATTTACACCAAGTAGTGGCGTGCAAAAGTATAATGTGTATAAGATTACAATACATTATATCTAGATTTGTTTTTTCAAATGTCTCACTATAATAAGTTTAATTATATGCATGTTATTACAATTTTGAGTATTGAATACTTTATTCTCGTGCTATCTTTTATTTCCAATAATATTAAAATATAGTAACCCGACATTAGGTGGATTTTAATAGTGTATTACTGAGATTGTAGTGCATTGAAGTTGCGGTACAGTAATTCACTGTGTTTGTTATAACACTCATGAATTTAAAATCGCTGCCATAATTGGTATGTTGAAAATTCAAATAGCCACTGTCACTGTAAAATGATAACACGGTTTAATATTGATCTTAGTTAAACCTAGTAATAAAATAAACATTGCCTGTGGTTAGTATATTTGAATTACTATGTCCTAACCTGGAATTAAGCAACAATCTCCATCTTCCTAGTGGATAGTTTCTTTATTTGGCTACTGATTCTATATGTTCTTTCATAGAGGAAATAAATTTTAAGATTCTATTAATTATGTATTACACGATATGAGAAGCATGCTTTTGCAATGGGATTATAATTTTGCATCTTAAATGCAGTGAAATCCCCCCCCCCCAGTTTACAATTCCATTAATTGCCTTACAATTCCATTAATTACTTTGCAATTCCATTAATTTAGAGTTAAATTAAACACCAAAGCAATTCTTATTGCACTGAAACTATAATTTATCAGTATAAATATAGAAAACACATCTCTGTTTCGTTCATGAAGCATGAAATTTAATTATTATATTTTGTGTAATTCCAATTAAATACTCATGTGCTTGTAACTGCATCATTTGCACTTCTTAATTTTTGCTTCTTCTCTGTTGCAAACTAAAACGTAAAAACTGAATATCTCCTATAAAGACAAATACGAAATTTGAAATTTGTTAACAAATTACTCTATCAAATCCAAATATTGTGATTTCAAATTCTTAGCCAGACGTCTTTACTAAATTTCATTAACGTTCTCATTACAAATACATTAAGTTTTCCTCGTAAAAGACGTGATGAAAGCTTTCGTTAATGAATTTTACATTAAATACGAGAATATTTTTCAGAGGAGCAAATTATTCTGAAATAAGAAATTATTCAAAGGTGAATCCAAATTATGCGATATTACTGATGTAATGTATCGTTAATTAAATTTTGAAATTAAAAATGTTCAGATTTATTATATTAAAAATATCATTCAAAATTGAAATATCAGTGTTATATATTTTTAATTGTATCTTTGCATTTCAATCTTACATTAACAGTGAGGATTATTTAAATAAATGCGGAAGGAATATTTTGCTTTAAGATACAATCATGTTTAGAGTATTATATTATATTAGTTAGATATAGAGTATTTTGTGTAATGGTTTTTATTATATTATTACATTAAAGTTTAATATTTTGATATTTACACAATTTAAAACTTAAATACGATTTAATGCGATTACCGCAAAGTAGTCATTTCAAATTTTACATTATTATTTTTTGTTCGTTTTTCGAGGAAATTTCATATTTAAAGCAGCGTCTAGATAAAAATAGACATATTTCTCATTTTTTGTAATAGTTATATTTTTATATTGTATTTAAACAATGAAAAATGAAAAATATATATTTAAAGCATAATTTTTATATTAGGTTAAAATTCGTCATATTTAAACATAGATAAATACATTTATATTTACAACAGAAAATAAAATATATTTTGTTTCAGATTCCAATCAGATTGGAACTTTTGCTGGATAAGAAATACTGAAATTAATGACAGAGTTATTTGTATAGAGTATTTTGTATAATGGTTTTATTCCATTAAAATACTCTATATTAAAATACTCTATATTCCATTAGTTTGAGTATTTCTTATCCAGCAAAAGTTCCAATCTGATTAGAATCTGAAACAAAATATATTTTATTTTCTGTTGTTAATATAATTGTATTTATCTATGTTTAAATAGTCTGCAGATGATGTAATACTAAATGTATTATTACTTTCCTTATATACATAACGTATAAGGAAAAATATTGTGAAGAGGTCGAAAATTCGAATTCGAGTTTTCGACGAGAGAGCATGTTTCAAGCATCCCTGATCACGAATCAAACATTTTTGAAGTGATGTCTGTGTGTGTGTGTGTGTGTGTGTGTGTGTGTGTGAGTGTGGAGATGATAACTGACGAACGCATTTACCGATTCGAATGAAATTTGGTACAAAAATCCGAATCCGTAAACACTGGAAGGCTATTGTTTTTATACGCAATCGAATGTTCAGAACCCCCTAAATTTTTAGGTGAAATTTTGAAAAAATCGTCAAAAAATTAAAACCGCTAATAAAGTTACGCAAATAGACATTTCTTATGTAATTTGTCATTAGAAAACGATTGACATAAATTTTAGAATGTTACTATGAACCGTTCTCGATATATTGCACATTTTTCAAAAATTTTATCAAAAAGTCATATAAAATTAAAAAATAATATTTCCTATTGAGAAACATGTTAAGAAACATGTTCACATTTCATATGTAATATCATGCGATAAATTTGGTGACATCATTCTCGTGGATCTAACTCGTTTCATTCACGAGAAAAGATACTTTGAGTAATACTTTTGTATTTGAACGCCAACAGTCATTTATCTACTGTAAGAATAACTTATTTCTTCGTCCAAAACGCTTGGCGAGATTTTGGCGACGAATTTGGTAGAATGTCGTCAACTTGGCGACTTTTTTAAATGTTGCTAAATAATCGAAAAGTCGCCAAATGGATAAAAATGACGCTAAATCAATGACGACTCATTGATAATGACGACATGGAAAATGACGACTTATTGACGAAAATTCAATATCTTGGACAGAATATAAATAACTACTATAAAAGTCTATTTTTTTACTGTAAAAGTAGTAAATTCATTGCATTATATAAGGAAAGTCATGTGCTGCTCATATCAGATTTTTTTAAGAACACTGGTAAAATGTATCTATATGATTCTGTAATTGCATCCAATGAATTTTATAGCTTTTTAGATAAACACATGTATAATTTAATAAAATGATAATATATGTATAATGTATAAAGATAATACATTATGTATAAACATACCAAGGTATAAAAGTAGTAAAATGAATAATGGATGAAAATGGATAGAAGTAGCACAATATGGAATGTAAGAAAGTAAATAATCCTTTACTAAAATTATTGGAAATACTGCATTTTATCCACATGTTAACAAATTGATTCAGTCTTGCGTTATTATATATCATGAATAGTAAATTTCTGTAGCCAGCAATAGGATGAAAATATATGCTTGCAGCCCAAACTGCTGTTAAAGATCAGTACCGCAGCAGCTAAATTTGGCGGCTGGAACGAAATAAGTTTGACTGCATATCTTTTCCTATATGCCTGTATTGAAAGCCCTACTGAAGTGTGTCTAGTAGAGACTTTTCTAACTCTTGCATAGCTTTAGAATAGAGTTTAATCTCATGTTTGTAGGATGATTGGTTCAAAATTTACGCTATGTTTTACATATGCACTTTAACATGGTAAAGTTGTGCAGAGTAATAATTCACAGAACCTCGGTCGACTGGGGTTTGTGTTGTCTATGTTTCTTTCTGTGAGCCCTTCTTTTTGTTTTTATTATTATGAATTTGTCATCGCGGACACATCTCCGAGCTTGATTGTGTCTAAACCATTAAAACAATAGCGTCTTTAACTATACTACTTGAAGCAACCCCCGCTTGGAGAATCCAGAAGCTGTATACGATATTGTATTAATAAACCTCAGAATCCAAATAAATGCATCTCAGTATTTTTTAATGCTAAGAGTTAATTAATAAATCATGACATTTATCTGGAGCTTTGATAAACATTTTATAAATTTACTAATTGTGGATATTTTGTAAACTGTATTTTGAAATTATACGGATATTTATTTCTCTCCATAGAATGTTCCCTTTCAAGTACTAGTATTATAGTATCTACTAGCTCTTGAAATATTACTACATGAGGTATGTGGTATTATTGCAATTAGTGTTAACAATAATAATAATAATAATAATAATAATAATAATAATAATAAGTAATAATATAAAATAATAAAAATAAATAATAATAATAATAATAATAATAATAAGTAATAATATAAAATAATAATAATAATTAATAATAATAATAATGTAATAATAACAATAAAACATAATAACAATAATAATAAAATAAACTAAAATAACTATTATATTTTTTCTAAATGTATATAGCCTGCTAATTGCATTTATAATAAATGAAATCAGTCGTTCTGATATCATTGAGTTAGTTGACATGGGCTTTAAATAAATTATGAAATGTGTTCTTTTAGCTCATCTATAATATATACATTGAATTACGTAATATTCCTGCGCTGCATTATTCTTTCCATTGATAAAACTAATCCCATGCAACCTTGCTTGAGCAAAATCATTCGATTCACCTTCACAGGCCAACAAAGTGAGCACTTTAATGATAATGAACAAATAACTAGAATTTTCTATTAAGATGAATAGTAGATGTGCGAAGCGTTCATCTAAGTAAAGTACGTGATAAGCTCTAGTATTCGAAACATCATTAGCCTTGTATAATCTAAAGCTCCCATACTCAATCGCATTAGTAAAACTCTCAAGTCAGATAAATGCACCGAATTCCGAATTAAATTGGTAATTAAATAAATTACACTCATGATTAAAGCAATATAAGTAGCTTTTGCGTAATTTAGCACTGAATTGTATTTCTATGCATTTCGTAGACATTTTCTGTTAAAAAAAAAATACCAGGTCAGATAAAGATAATGGTTATATATATAATTAAATTTAAATATTGGGCAATTTTTTCCAATATTTTAATTTAATTAAGATACCAAGCATACAAAAATCCCAGTTGTTCTGTAATATAGGGAAAATCCGGGATAAATGGCCCACATTTTTTAAATCAATATTCTGAGACTCATGGTGCACAAACAAGAAACTTATGTAGTCATAATAATTTATTGCATTTAGGAAACATACACAAGGATAAAATAAATTATAACATACTCATTAAGTAATTATAATTTACTTTGTAAACTCCTTCATTGCTGCACCTCTCCCGGATGAATCGGGTGTTACGCCGCACCATAAGGGACACTCTTCGCATTTAAGGGTACATGGAACATAAAATGGGTATTATTTTCGAATTTTCAATTATAGTCTTAAAAAATAGAGAAGACTCAGACGATTCCAGAAATATATAATTTGTATAGATTTAGAATATATAAACATCCAAAATACGGTATTTAAATAGGTAAACAAACAGTGCACGTCACCCGCATTTAAAGAGACATGTGTTTTCAAGCGCTGGTCCTCACTGAAGAGGGCAACTCCTATTATTTTGAATTCCGTGATTTATTTCCACTTCTTTCTCCAGTTGCCAAACTACAGTTTTCCCCTTCAGTTTTTTCAGAAGCTGTGTGAACAGATTTGATCATTGTTTATTTACAGCGTGATGCTTGTTGTTTTGTTTGCGATTTCGCTGATCTCTATTGCTATTGTCCATTTGATTCTATTTTATTCATCAAATTTTGTTTTTGAAAATTTTCTGATTAATTTTATTATGTAAAGATATTTTTATCTGCTAAATATTTCGATAATATGCCTAGGAAAAAGTGTTTTGGTAAACGTAAGTTTACAGGCAGCCGGCATACTCGTAAGAGTTCAATTAGTATTGATGACAATTCATTGATGAATATTAGTGCTTCTGAAAAGAAGATTGATTTATCTGCTGCTAAAGATAATGATTTAGAGTCTAAGCAAAGTAAAAATATTATTATTGACTTGGATTTATTATTGTCGTTACTGAACAGCTTTGCAAAGTGTAAAAACTGTGGGCGAACTGAAACTTTTGATGTCATTGAAGAGAAAACAGTCGAAAAGGACTTGCGATTAGTTTAACGTATATATGTACTTCTTGAGGACATTCAACAAGTAAAATGACATCTAAAATATCCAGAAAGTCTTATGATATAAACATTCTTTTCACATATGCAATGAGATATATAGGAAAGGGGAAAGAGGCTTTTGACACTTTTTGTGCACTGATGAATTTGTGTCCTCCTCCATTTAAATTTCAAAAATTTAACAAAACGTTGCTCGCAGCATTATCCAAAGTAGCTGATGAATCAATGAAAAGATCTATTGCTGAAACTATTTCAGATAATTATGGCAACACTGATATATCTGCTGCTTTTGATGGTACATGGCAAAAGCGAGGCCATTCATCACTGAATGGAGTAGTATGTGCTACTTCACTTTACAATGGTAAAGTTTTTGATGTTGAATGCCTCACAAAATATTGTACTAAATATAGGAATAAATCCATAAGATCCTACAACTACGTCAAGAATTTTGAAGAGTATAATGGGGGTATGGAGTTTGACAGTGTCATGAAAATCTTTCAACGCTCCGAGTCATTGAGAGGAGTGCGATATGTGAATTATCTTGGAGACGGTGACTCGCGAGGTTTTAATAAGGTTAATGAAGCAAAAGTTTATAGCCCTGACGTCGAAATTGAAAAACTAGAATGCATTGTTCATGTACAAACAAAAAATGGGAACTCGATTAAAAAACATTCGTAATGAATTGAAGACCACGAAACTTTCTGATGGCAAAAGATATCTAAACGTGGTCGCTTGACAGATGCTGAAATCATTGAAAAAAAGAACTATTATGGTTTGGCAATCCGTCGCAATATAAGCACATCCGTAGATGACATGGCAAAATCTATATCGGCAATTTATTTTCACAAACTTTCAACTGATGAAAAACCCCAACATGGTTTATGTCCTATGGATTCGGAAACTTGGTGTGGTTACAATAAAGACTTAAACAATGGTGAAAATTATAATCACAAACACTCTTTGCCAGAAGCTATACTTTCTGCTGTTAAAAACATTTCAGTTCTCTTTCTGACAGAAAACTTTGAGAAAATGCACACATGGTAGAACTCAGAATCCAAATGAGAGTTTCAACCATTGTTTATGGAAACGCTTACCCAAAACAATTTTTGTTTCAAAAAGTGCTTTGAAATTGGGTTTATTAGATGCTGTGATTTGCTTTAATGATGGTGCTAACAATCGCACAAAAGTTCTATAACATTTGGGAATTGAACCCGGCCATAATATGAAATATTCTTTGCGAAAAATCGATGAGGCTCGAGTTGGAGAAGCATCCCTAAGTTTCCAAAATCTCTCTAAATCAGCCTCTCAATCTCTCTAAACTGCAATGGTTCCGCCATTGCACGTAGGGACGCAAATGTTACTATACGATGTCGATATGCCTACTTCGTAATTTTGTTTTTTGAGATTATTAAAGCAAATTATAAATTTTAGAACTGTTTAGCATGACATCATCCAATTCCCCTAATATCGCTAAATTTACTGTATTAAATTATCATTTTAAGTGCAATTAGTAAATGTATTGATGTTAATTATTTATTGACCTCTATATTAATTAAATTCCTTTACAGTGGGCCATGTAAAATGATGTTATACTGTATGTAGCAGCTGGAATAGGAGGGTAGACAATGAAATGTTGATTCAAATACGCCAACGTGGTGGTTGAGCAGCTGCTGCCGAGTTGAGGATTCGAGTCCCAACTGCGGGCATGGCTGTTGTGTGATTGGGTTCAGTGTGTTTTGCTCCCACTGATGAGCCGGGCATCGTCATGTGACGGCTAAATGGGTCACGAGTTTGTCCGATATCTTGGCAAATGAATACGCATCAAGTGCCTGGCCATTTTTTAAAAAAAGAAGAAGAAATTGATTTAAATGCATGTCTCTGCACTTAATTTTAAATTTATAAAGTATTTACTAATAAATATTAATTAAAATAATTAATTTAAATTGGTGTTGCTAGTCATATGGATCTGAAAGTTTGAGAAAGAAAATTTTAGCTGTAGGTGAGCTTTGCAGCTAATGCAAAGTTACGCAACAGAAGAATGTCTGAGTTTGGTACTTCAGAAAATATCCTGCCAATCATGTTAATAGGTTTCATTGCTCGTAAAACTATGTGTTTCCTAGAAGAAAACTACTATATTATTGTTTCCAGTTAAGGAATCTGAAGGAGATTTATTTAGTGTTTAGTTCACAACTTTTATGAACATTTTTTACAGTCTTTAGATTTTAGTACTGAAATATCACAAACGTATTTTATAGTGTTTAATTTTTAACAATAAATCTAGAGAACATTTGATAGTGTTTAGTTTTTAGTAATACAATTTCAAATTTACTATTTTCTAGCGTACTTAGTTTTCAGTAAAGACATCTCAAAAATATTTTTGAGCTATTTTAATTTCAAAACGAAAATATCTAGAACGATTTTACAGTACTTAATTTTAGTAAATAATTAATAAACACATTTTTTACTGTACTTAATTTTAGTACAGAAATATAAAGAACATATTTACAGTATTTAATTTTTAGTAAAGGTTATATCAAGGACAGCGCTTAGTGTGTTTAGATTTTAGTAAAAATATCTCAAAAACATTTTTCTGTGTTTAATTGTTGATAAATAAATCTCAGGAACATTTTTACAGCGTTTGTGTTTTAGTAAAGACATCTCAAAACTGTTTTCTACAATGTTTAGTTGAAATAATTTTCTACTTTGTGCCAATTTTAGTAAAGAAATCTCACGCATATTTTTACAGGTTTTAATTTTTAGTAAAGGAATCTCAAAAACTATTACATATTATGTCATCTTTAATAAAAAAATACGTTCTATGATTATAAAAATAATAGGAAACCTCTTTTGTATGTTTATTAAGGAGTTAGATTTGTCTCGATTTTCTAAAATACAGAATACGCAGTGTTTTATGGAACTATCTATCACACATACAAAATCTCCATAAATGTCAGATATATTATAGAATAGTTTAAAATGGTTAAAGTATGATGTTCTTTAAATAGACGATCTTTACTTAACGCAATTAAAATGCAGTTAAGAATGTTCTCCTTCCGTGTTCAACATTAATTACACTTAATCATTCCTAGCAAATTCCAATTATCTTAACCGAACGGTATGTTATTGATCTTACATAAATGATCTGATCTCGTGATATTGCAATCCCGTTATTTACAGTTATTCATAAAGCCCCCTACAAGTGTTTGCCATAGGGATATATATTATGATACGCAGTTTAATATTAGGTATAGCTATGACCTAAATTAGAAAGGGAAAATGATATTTGTAAATATTCCCTAAATATTTTGAAAGATGACTCTTTGAAATGTACTTTGGCAGAAAACAAATACATGGGATATCATTATATTAAGGGTTGCGTTTATATCTATATACTATAATACACCATTAAAATGTAGAAATAGAAATCTAACCCGAGGATATAAAGGGTGTTTCATAATTCACTTTTACGGATTTATCTCGTCGATGGTTACTCGCAGATTTGTAATTACAGTTAGAAAACTTATCATTGAGAACAGTAGCACTATGCTGTGGAATTTTGTTCGAAGGTGGTGGTATTAGCAGAAAAGTGTTGGATTCACATACTTTATACGGCTCCCCTATCGAAAAAGGTACAATTAGAAAAAAATTGGGCCTAAAACTCATTAGTACAATAAAACCCACCACACCTTTCTAACTTCAGAATCTGGGTTGGATATTAAGATAATATTTTTTTGAAATTTTAAACATTTCAGATTTCCAGAAAAGTATTTTTCTCGCCAAAATGTTTCTATGAATTAAGGGTCGACTGCAAATTGTCAAATTTTTATCGACTCATCTTGATTTTTAATGATCATGTATTCCCTTGAACGACCAACATTCCTGGCATGGATTAGTTCTTATGCAATTAACAGGTTATTACGTTAACGGCCATTTAGGTTAACCCATGATGTAATTTATACCGAGTTAGTCGAGGAAGGATATAATGCGAAACGATCAATACCATCTTTAATTTTTTCGATTACGTAAATCGACATTCGTTCACCGGATAATTCTATGAGAAATAATCCACGTACAGAAAAGTTGGTCTTGCAAGGAAATTCATGATCGTCGTGAAAATTAAGATGTGTCGTTGCAAATATAGATAATTGACGACTAATTGACAGGAACTGCCCAGAGTAAAAATGACCTTTCTGCTAGCTGGAAATGTCCAATATTTCGAAAGTCATCATCCTAACACCTCAGACAGTTTTTAAGTTAGGAATGTGGGGTCAATTTTATTGTACTGAAGGATTCGAGTGTGGTGAGGTGAATTTTACACATAAATACAAAAATAGAACACATAAATACACTAAATATTACTCACCAATAGTTTCACTCAGCTCAACCGCGTTTCGTATAGTGGGGTCCGATTGGACCTAAGTACATTGCATTCCCTAATTAAAGAGTCACTTCCTTTTTGTGGCCACTTAAAAATTTATTAAAAGAACACATGGAATCTCAATGAACACTAATAACAAATATACACAATTACAATTACTTCCCAATTACCCAGTTTGACCTCGGGGTGTACGGTTAATTTTACAATAATTTGCATTTTTTTTTTTTTTAATTTTCCAAAACTTGCATTTAATTGCTTTTAAAGAAAACAAAATTTATTGGGCAAATATCCCATGAAACTTAAAGTTACCCTTAAACACTGGAGATTACATCAAAATACTGTTACACATAAAACATTTAAAATCAAATATTATTCACCACACCTTCATTGCAGAAGAAATGACACTCAAATGGGTAGCAATTAATGGTTGGTAGCAATCCCTCTGCACATCGGAAATGGATGGCAATATTATTTGGATGGCTAGTTCAGTATTGGACGTTTCTTAAATATCACTGTCAGTCTGAGCAGCTCGGCTGAGGTTAAACAGGTGACGATAGTTCAGACAAGGATTATTCCGGAGATGGGCACACTGTCCACTTCAATTATCCTCCTCTTAACGTTGGCTTATGCCCAGCGACTCCTCAGAACTTGCGTACAGGCGTTACCGGAAAGTCAGGAGCAATTACGTAAACTATCATCGTCAGCAGGATCAGACCGGCTAAGGCTGAGACAAGGAATTCTCCACCTCCTAACGTTGGCTTAGGCCCAGCGGCTCATAAGAGCTAGCGTACAGGCGCTACCAGAAAGTCAAGAGCAATTACGTTCCAGTTGAAATCATCTGCCACGGACTTCACTGAATCCAGTTGATGACACCCAGTTGATGTTCGTCTGCTGCATAGGAGCCAGGGATTTATGCTCCGCAAAAACTCCGTCCATGTAGTGCCACAGTTGCCACGGCTTAAATGCAGCTAAGGAAGCAAAGGTCCCACACCACGCCGTTTAGAGGCAGAGCTGTGTTGCACTGCGACACCCCCAAAAAAATGACGACTTTCTTTACTTCACTGGTCGCCACCGCCCGAAGAATTGCGCCCTCGAGCTGAATTAGGCTCCGGCTCGTTTTGGCTGCGAGTCGCCATACATCACCGGACACACTACGTCGGATCCTAGCAGAAAGCATTGGCCGCCCTAGATAGGAGCCACGGATACCGTGCCTGAAATGCATCAAAGTGCATGCCGGACCGGGCTTCATAAAAAACACAAGTGCCAGGCACTTGGAGTGCTATTCTCTCGAGATCAGAAAAGCATCTGAATTTTTACATTTTACTAAAAACTTCCAGAAATTTTAAGACGAGGGGAATGCCAAAAAAGGGAGGAAGTCCCCCAATTTCCATTCGCTGTTTCCCAGGCGCAATGAAAGAAAGGCTGTCCAAATTTGCTTCACACCATTAGTGTGCGAAGAGACGCTCAATTTTTATGCGCTCCACTAAAATTCAAGAACCGGAGGGCTTCTACAAACCGGTTGGTCCAAGGACCGGACCCCGATGCGAGCCACACCTGACAGGGCTATACATTTTCAGAAATTTGTAGCTCAACTTTGATATTTTGCTGCAATTAATTCTCAGACTATTTACAATCCATGTCAAATGCGCATACAAACCAAAGGCGCCCAAAATCCCAATTTTGTCTGTGCAGAGGCATAGCTATATACATAATAAAAAACCATTATATACATTTTAAGTGCATTGCAATTGCCTTTTTTATTTTTTATCCCGCTGCTAAGTACAAACATGTGGAAATTCCTGATAACATCGAGACACAGATTTTCTTATTCAACCGTTTTCGATAGGGGACACATAAAAATTTTTAGATTCCATATTTACTTTAATATCATTTCTTTGCAGGAAAAAGATGACACTGCATAATGCAAGTGTCCTTTTCTTATGATTTTTCTAATTGGACACATGTGAGCAATCATTGACGGAGAAAAGTCCCTGGACGCGATTTATAAGACACCCTGTACAGTTTATTTCCCTATCACAAAATACGTTTAGATTTACTTGTATATACTGCACGTATAGAAGTCATGTAATGACATTCTAATTTATGCATCAAATCTTATTTATGTAATCAAATTACTTTTGAAAGAAATCGAATTTAATTATATGCTACCCTATAGTTATTTAATAAAAATAATCCAAAATGTGTAGTTGGGTGAAATGTATTGCTTTTAAACAAATTTATTTTAAAATGGAATACATTAAATAAGTTATGTTCTTCAAAAGAAATTTGCACGTAAGTAAATATGCAAGGGTAGTTACGTCCATACTTATTACGCATAAGAAAGGAATCAATTAAGTGAAATTTACATAAAACATATCCTTTTAATCGCTATATTTACCACGTTTGTCTGTAGTGCATTGCTATTTAAATGTAAATTACTACAGTGAGTTCACAAAACACCATATTTTGTACACTACATATTTCTTTCCAAACCTGCTAGAATCATATACGGGTATTACCATAATCCAGAAATACAACTAAATATAGTCATCATGTCAGTGTAGCCTGATATTTTCAACGCATTATAATTGAAGATGGAGCAAATAGCAAGTACATCTTCCATATAAAATTTACTCTGATAAACCCAAACTTCCATTTTACAAAGTAGGCATCGTCCTCAATGACAAGGAAAAACAAAAACTTAATTTTGGAAATTTTTCATAAAGTTTACTTAACGTAGTTCTTAAATAATTAGTTGTAAAGAACAGCCAAAGTTTTCGTAAAATTGGATAAGCAAATTTTTGACCAGTAGAAATACTTTCTATTGTTTCACGCAAAGATACTAGATACTGGCTATCTGACCTTCTTGAAACGTAATAGGGCTTGACTAGATTACTAGATTTATTTCGCATCTAAAGTAAAGCTGTAACTTTTATAATGATTTTTATTTTGTTTAACAATATATAGCTCTTAGAGTTGAAAGAAAATTGTTTTAACTCCAAATCAGATTCCGTTAGTTTCTGTTGATAATTTATAACTGGCCAATAATTAGGTTCTGCTGCTAATTAATAACTAGTCGTTAATTAGATCCTGCTGCTAATTAATAACGGGTAGATAATTAGGTACTGCTAATAATTAATAACTTGTCAATAATTAGGTACCGACAATAATTTGATTAATATTCGATACTATAAATTAACTGTGCAGATTATGCTATTTCTGAATCAGCGCAAGCTTCTAAAAGATCTGGAAATACTTTTTGAAAGAACATATTTTTATTCGCCTTAAATCCAAAATTTCGGCTAGTTCATGATTCTCCATTTTTACCCCCAGGAGGTAAATTAAAAATTGACCTCCACTAAGTTAAAGTCCGTGGTTGATGCTAAGAATGCACAGCCTTCTATATTACCAGAGCTCTTTTGAAAGGCCTGGAAATACTTTTCAATCTTCCCCCTTCTTCTGCGACCAAGGAAAGAAAAATAAAAAGCAGGATTTGTTAGGTTATTTTTTGTGTTTGATACTTTAAGTGTTCAATATGATAGTCATCTAGGCTTCCGGAGGACTTCTAGATTGTCTGTTATAAAGTATGCATGTTAGAATTTATTGTATAGGTATATGATTTTCGTTAATTCTAACCATACATTTTAGAACATAATATTTAACATTATTTGAGTGCATATTTTAGAATATACAGAATATATCTAATCGATATATAAAAATCTTTTTCATTTATTATAAATACAGAGTATCTGATTTTATAGTTAGTGTGTCCTTCTCTTAGATTTTAATTGCGTAAACCAGTAGTAGATCTGTTACCCAGGAAAAGTTATTTTGCAATAACATGCAAAAAATGAAACATATTTGCTGTCCTATTTATATACAGTTATTCATTAATATATATTCAGGGACATTTAAAATAATATAATAATTAATAAAAAATAAAATACTGAGAAATATAATCTAATACAATTAGATATTGTATTTCCTTCCCAGTGCATTTAATAAGTTTGTAGAATTCCGAATTCAATATTATCACTTAAAAGTATTTTATGTTTTAAATCCTATTAAAATGAGATCTTAATTCTAACCCGAAATATCAGAGATCTATACTACTTGATTTTCCTTTCTTTCATCCATGAAATTATTTCCGAAAGTCAAAATTGCAAATTGTTTAATTTATTGGTTATATTATTTCTGGTTCGAATGTCCAGATGGTACCTCTTTGCAATTACTTTCCTAAGATCAACTTATCAACAAATATTAATTTATAATTTTTCTACAAATGTTTTAAAACTATATCTCTTAATTAGCGTTAAGGGGCCACCTCGAACTTGTCAACATTTAGTACCGTGACAATAATACGGCACAATTTTATACCTGAAATAAAATTTATGTTTCACTATCTATATATATTGTATATTGTTAAAAATCTGTGAATTATTTTAAAATTGATAAAAATAAACTAATTTTATT
Organism: Amaurobius ferox; assembly: GCA_951213105.1. Lineage (NCBI taxonomy): Eukaryota > Metazoa > Arthropoda > Arachnida > Araneae > Amaurobiidae > Amaurobius > Amaurobius ferox. The sequence continues at coordinate 92,648,279 of OX578134.1, forward strand.
TAAAATTTCAAACATTTGAACTTAATAGAATGAGCAACATTTTCGCTAGTAAAATGTCCTTAGTCCTTACCATTAGACTTTATCATTAATTATTGAAAATACCGAATCTGTTATATACGTTACTTTCTCTCGCTTTATAATTTAGAATACATTAATCTGAAACATCAGATTTTTGAATATGATAGTGACTAACCCACAAGTCATTACCTTAACTGCATCCATCCTTAATTGACAATTAACTTACATAATTAATACCTAGCTTTCATCTGCAGCATTAAAGGTTCAGAATCCCTGCAGAGCAATAGCTCTGATTTAATAACGGTGAATTCTGTGCCCATTTTCAGATCTTCCTAAATTGAAATTGCCCAATTGTCGCATGTTCAAGATGTATCTAGCTATTTACGTAATTTCTCGTCATATATTTAAGAGGGGAATCATGGAATGGAGGTTCTTGAAATTCAGGCAATCTTTGTCTTAGTTCTTCGTACATGAAATATAAATAACAGACAAATTGGGTTTCCAGATTAATTTTTGCTCGTGTAGAAGCTGGGTAGAAATTTGATTCAATAGAAAAATGAATTGATGTTTGAGACTTTCGCATGGATGAATAATTAAGTTTTGGTTTTGAAACCATTACACAGTTTTATAGATCAAAATGTTTATCCGTGACGTCTAATTTTAAAAATAATGGACATATTTTATTTTACAATTGCCATATCCTGCTCTTACTAACGATAACGAAAACAAATATTTTTAATGTCTAACATTTTCAATACTTCCTTAAAGAAAGCAAACATATGCAATTTGCAGTACAGCAATTGTTTCGTAGTAGTTTTGATCCCTCTTTATCAGGTCAAAACTGTGTCTTTGCTTAATAAAAGTTAAGCAAGAACTAAGCAGAACGAAAGCAAGAACTAAACAGAACTAAAGCAAGAACTAAGCAGAACTAAAGCAAGAACTCGATAATCAAAAATTGAAAGAAATAGTATTTTTTATGGTTAAGTAAAGGAACTATTTAACCTGATGAAGAGGGATCAGAACTACCTGGAAATAATTGATGTCACATAATTTTCACATATTTGCTTTCTTTAAGGAAATATTGAGAGCATTATTCGCACAAGTATCATTTCTATTTTTATGATTTTTAACTTTGACATTAACATATATTTTCTTGTATTAAATTTTGTAATGATATATATTTCTTAACATGTCGTATTTGTGTGATCATATATATTTCTTATATGTGATCATATATATTTCATGTAATCATATATATCGTGTGATCATATATATTTCTTGTAATGATATATATTTCTTAACATGTCGTATTTGTATGATCATATCGAATTCCAGCTTAATATATAATATTATAAGCTTAATGGAAAATCCTTTTAATTGTTGTACACAGTTTAACAAACACGAGTATTCTAATGCAGAAATATTTATAATAATTTATCTATCTATATACATGGTTGTTATGAGAACGTCCTTATGCACTCCAATAAATTAGTAATTAAAATCACTCACATAAAAGTAACCACTCACATAAAAGCCACTAAGTTAAAGTCCAAAATAAGTTAAAGTCTATTGTAAACCACTCACATAAAAGTAATTGCAGTGTCCTCTTGCGTATAATTTAAAAGTCAGAATCGCAAACTCGGCAATAAATGTAGATTAAAAACAAGTACAAATTTGTAGAGTTTTGTTTTATTAGTAGAAGTCCGTACTCAGAAATTAAAGAAATACGTATACAAAAGGCAATATATATATATATATATATATATATATATATATATATATATATATATATATATATATATATATATATATAAATTGAGTTATTAAGGCACGTAACACTATAAAACCTGCAATACTTGTCAAAATATACGGATATATTCGAACTCGATTTCAAATGCGTATTTTATATGTGCATTGGAATTAAACTGCTGTCGGTTAAAATTGAATCAGAGAGACTTTTATTCTTTATCGTAGATATAGTGACAATATTAAATCTAATGCAGTGATTTCATTATCGATTATTAACAATCAATATTTTTTAAGCTTGCAAGCATTTTGCAGCAGATGAGAAATAAATAGAAAACTCATTACCTCCAGTTAGTGTGAGAACCAAAGTTGGATACCTGCAGTTAGGCCATCGTAAAAGAAATACTATACATAGAAATGAAAAATGCTTTGGGCATAAGCTTTGCCTTTCTTTTGTATTATGTTATTTCCTTTTAGACTAAAAATATGAGCTAAAACTTTTCATTTTTACACTCTTGTTTATTTACTTGAGTGAAAACGAAGCAGCCACAAACACAATCGTATTACATCCCTTCCACTCCCGCTTCACAAAATAACAGTAAGAGCACCCTATGAACTACAATTTCTTCCCAATTTATAGTCTTTACCATTTGTAACATAAATTTGGAGACAATTTTATTGTTGGAAATGATTTTGAGAACACACTGTTGTCTTGAATTTCAAGTCCCCATATTCTATAAAGACTGTCGAGTTTGGAAAAAAAAAGAAGAAACGCTTAACAATATTGACACTAAGTACAGAAAATAAGTGGGTAACAAATCAAAGTAATAGTTTTATATATAGTAAAGGATATACTCGCAGATAGAAGTCACTGTAAAACTTCATTCATTGATTTTAGTAAATCCGAAAAATGTATAGGTGAAAATAAATATTCATGATTTGGCCGATAAGGGCTGTGACCGTTAAGTGCAGTGTTCCATTAAAGACAAATGCTAATACTTATGGAAAAGAAAGACAGTACATTTTAATTTGAAAGGCAGTAAATCGTTTTGATGAAATTGTAGTATTTCATATCAATGCATGAATTAATTCAATAAAATTTAAACAAAAAAATGTTGTATTGAATGCAATGTATTTTTTCCTGACTTTTTTAATATGACAGAAAAATCGATTCCTTTCTGCAAACTATCATCTTACCTGTCAGTAAGTAACAAAATTATTAATGTTCATTCATATGCCAATATAAATAAATGCAGACAATTAATAATGATACTTCGAGAACAACGTAATATCTTTATTCTGTGTTTCATTTAAGACTATGCAATATGCTTCATAGGTTCTCGGCTTACACTTGGTTGCTAAAAAGTCAGCTGAGTATTCATTACTTTAACAGTTTGATGTGCACACATTGAAAACTATGCTGGTGAGCCAAGTGATCTAGTTGCGTTAAATATTTGAAACTACTTTAAGTAGTGATGAAATAAAATTATAGATATGTTTAATATCATGTTTTGTAAACGTTTCTTTTTAAAATAGATGTAGTATATTTATTTTATAGAAGAAAATGAAATATTTATAAATTTGAATTATTAAATTTTGCATTTTATTATTTTTATAATTTTGTTAAATGATACTGACCAACAATCCGGTTATACGCATTGATATAATTAATTACTTGATTTATTCTCATTCAACAGTGGCCACGATCTAAATTGTCATCCAGATAAAATATATACATATATACTAACTGTACTGGCGTCGATCATCTATGCTCTATTCATGTGTTGAAAACCCAGACTGCCCAACTCATCCGAGGGTTTAGAGTTGCTGATTGAATGACATGAGTCTAGGCATGTGTGGAAATTTTAACGATAAGACTTTGGAAATAACAATAATTTAATTGGCTCTAAGTTTTGACACTTATTTGCCTGAGATTATTCTAATATTTTCTTTGGCCCGCCGAAGTATATCAGAATTATTTTTAATGCTTTATTTTCAATAGCTTCAACAACAATTTCATTGATACCCCATGCTTTTCTACATAAATAATTTCTACATAAGTAAGAAGGTATATTTACATTGGAATTTGAGAGGAATGATGTCAGGAGCTGCAGTTTCAGTAAAGGTGTGCATTGTTGTTTACGTTGATCTCTCTCTGCCTCATTCATATATAAAGTACCAGCTGGAGGCTGATAATTTGGGTTAGCTGTTTCTTCTGAATGGTTCTCATCCTCGATTTCTGCTGCAAGGTTCTCATCATCAATTATTCTGTGCTTGCTACATAACATGCCATCCAATGGAAAAGACGGAAATCTCAAATTCCAGTGTAAATATACCTTCCATGATGCCATGCGAGCAGTTTATTTTTTATTAGCAGGATGCACTGCATGATCAGGGTGTGCACACCTTCTTGATGGCTGCCAAAATGTACCGTACTGAATCTGTGGAATGAACATATCACACCTTCAAAAGTAGAAATGTCTTGTTGACTTCTATTATTGATAAGTTAAACTTCAGAAACATTTTGTTTTGGGCAAAATCCAATTTTTTCCAATTGTTTATTTACAGATAGTTCAAGACCACTAAGTTGAAATGAACCACTCTTTCTTGACGCTTTATGATCTCCACAATCACCTTTCTTATGGAATACACATTGGTGATCTATACTTCTTGTTAAAAAAATTATATCAGTTTGTCACAAGTTTCCACTAAAACCACAATTCAGCCATTTTGAATTGCCTTGTTGCCAGGTTGTCTATCATGAAAACTGTTGCCAGATCCTGAGAAGTAACAGTGCTCTGATCAAAATAATATCAGAAAATAGTAATAGGCTGTTATAAATAGGTATATTATGTTTCTACACCATACATTATATTTGAAAAAAAGTAAAAAACAACGTTTATTATTACGGTAAAAACATAAAACATTTGTAACACCTTTTTTTCTTTTCTTTTTTAAAAGGGGTTTAAAATATTTCAAAATTTTTCAATAAAAATGATTTACCATAACGATAAACATTCTTTTTTACTCTGTTTTCAATTTTAGGGTGTACATAATTGCATTGAAAATTATTTTCTCGGAACTAGGCTACCGGTACTATAATTGCTAACAATTACAATGTTATTTTTGTATTACGTATGCTACAAGTAAAATTAGATGACATTGTAAAAAAGGATATGGTTGCCTACTGACTTGTCAGATATATAATAAAAAAACATATGACATATAATGAATAGGTTATAGGCCTATTGTACAGCTCCTTGTATTCTTTGTTACCATATATTCCATTTCCACAATGTCTTGAAGTAAGCCCTACGAGCTCGCATCACAAGAATTACTTTGGTTGATGCTCAATCCACAGAGATAAAAGAAAAGAGAGATATGTCGATTTGAGAAAAATACTGGGTCGCGACGGGCTTTAGCAATTTTTGTGGGTCACAAAAAAAATTTTTTTGGGGAAAAAAAATTACGTGTCTTCTAAAATCATTAGAAGAAACCACCATAAAAATTTCAGCAAAATCAAAAATTGTGTGTATAATGACACCGCCATTTCTGCCTCATTCTAATAAAATCTGCATCTTAAACAAGAGCATCCATCATTAAAATTAGGATTTTCAAAATTCTGCGAGCTGAGACCTAAGTGGTGCATTCTGGCTGGAGCTAGTGGCACTCATTCCGTGTGTGTGTGTGTGTCAGTAATCAAAACGTGAAGTTGATGGCTTTAGCAGCAACGATTAATGACTGGAAATCTTAGCTTTAAAAAGTAGTGTGTGATGTAAACAATGAGCTGTGCATGATAGGCGAGTGCCCAAATCGCCCTGATATACAGGACTTAAAATTACATAAAATGAATCCTGATTTGGACAATTCTGATGATGACGATGAGAAAAAAAATACTTACAAACAATGGATGACAACAGATCGTTGCAATTTGATTACTGTTGTAGAAACAATCTCAGAGTTTAAAGAAAATTTAGCTTCAAAGTTACTGCAATTAAAAAGTCACCACTTTATTGCTCAGAGTCAATCAAAATTTTGCAAAATAACGAAAGAAAATACTTCTCCGGATGAATGTGCAGGGATTCGTGTTTTCTCTGAAAATTTCACATTTGTTGTACAAGATGAAATTCAGAGTTACCACTGGATTAACGCCCAAGCCACTGTCCATCCCTTTTGTGTCTACTTTAAGACTAATTCTTCAGATGATCTAATCATTAAAAGCTTTTGTATTATAAGTGACTGTATTGAACACAGCACAACTGCTGTTTACGCTTTCCAAAAGCAGCTGGTTCCATTTATTCAAACGTTCATCCCAAATCTAAAGAAAATTTATAATTTCCCAGATGGCTCAGAAGCTCAATATAAGAATAGACAAATGTTTTCCAACTTATGTAAGCATAAACAAGACTTCGATGTGGCTGCTCAGTGGCATTTTTTTTGCCACAAACCATGGCAAGGGTCCTTGTGATGGGATTGGTGGGACGGTAAAGAGACTTGTGGCAAAGGTAAGTCTGCAGCGACCAACTGAGGGCCATATCCTTACACCAAAGGACATGTATGAGTTTTGTGTTGAAAACATTAAAGGCATAAACTTCATCACGGTGTCTGAAAGTGGCATAAAAAATTAGCAAGGGTATCTGAATGACCACTTCAATGAAGCTCACAGATTTGAAGGAACAAGAGATCACCACTGCTACATACCCAAGGACTCTTCAACTCTTCTGATAAGTAGAATATCAGCATCATTTCAAATTAAGCATGTAAAGTTCAGAATTGATGGATCACCACAAATGTTTCATTTTAATGAAATAACTGAAAATGACAATGTCGTTTACATTTACAATAACAGGTGGTATGTAGGTAAAGTAATTGAAATGTCAAAAGAAACCAATGATGAAAGTGATGTTCTTCAATCCTAGTGGACCACCAACGAGCTTTACTTTACAAAGAAATGATGTTACGCGGGTGAATTTGAACAACATAATCGATGTTCTGTCACCATGTGACTTCACTGTTACCGGGAGAACATACATTACTCAACAGAAAAACACAGAACTGTCACTAAAGTTACAAGCACATAAGAAGAAATAGTCGGTTGATTAACAAAAAACACACTAGGTATATATTGAAAGATAAACTAGTAACTAACTAGTTTGTCTGTTTTAATTTTTGTTTACTTTAACTTGTCACTTTAAGAGTATTAATTATTATGTTTTCATGATGTCATTTTTAAAGATATTTGACAGCCCGTAAAATGAACATCAGCGTGAACCCCAAAATGAAATTCACAGGTTTTACTAAGTACCGGTAGGAGTATCCATGGCCTAAATTTCTTATTTTTGACAGGTCCCCTTTTTAAGATATTTGACCTTGAAATTCAAAAATTTTGGAAATTTTCCGATTTCGGAACTAAAAATCGGATAGAAAGTCTTACCATCTCGGATTTTTTCACCATGGCTGAAAAGCCTACCACTCGTAGTTCTTGAAAAAAATATTCCATCCTGCGGTTTCGAGTCCTTTTGATTTTACAGACCTTTAAATTTGGCAAAATTTCTCCTTACGATGGCTATATTTAAGCCCATTAAAGTTCCAAGTACCAAAATCTTATATATATATATATATATATATATATATATATATATATATATATATATATATATATATATATATATATATATATATATATATATACATTTTCTGAAAGGGCAGAATCTCTACTTTATGGCAGTGAAAACTAAAACATTCTATCTGTAATAGAAATCACACAGCAACTATTTTTCAAAACCCTTGTAAACGCTCGTTTTTGCTTCCAGCAGTAACAAAAAATGAGTTTAAATCCAGGATGGCAGCAGATAAAAAAATATATATATATTTTTGAGCGGGTCACTGGCAAGACCGTCTATGGTGAAAATATAAAAAATTAACAAAATGGTCAAGGAACCAATTAATTTAAAATTGGGTGATTTCAGGTGGAATGACCCAATATAATGTTTGTTTAAGTCGCTGCCATTCGACAACGGTGTTTAAAAGTTTTGTGTAAAACAGTATATCGCCATTTTATCTCAAGCTACGTGCATAAAATACACTCATTGCTATACAAATTTGCGCACCAAGAAGTAATTGTGGGATCGTAACGAAAGATACTCAGAGGTTTTTTGCATGTACTTAATATGTTGCAGAGGGACGCTTTTTCATTAGATTCCGTTGCGCCGAACTAGAGGCACGCTTACAGCACCTGTGGAATTAGATGACGAGGGACACCATACGGGACCTGTATGCCTCAATGCCCGCCTGTATCGCATCGTGTATTTACGTTAGAGGTGTCTCAATAGGGTACTAGAATCTCCATTTATTTATAGTTTTTCCTGTAGTAAATGATCATTTTGCTTTGATTTTGTATCATTTACTTATATCAACGTTGCACTCACATATATAAAATTTCTTTCGATTTTGACAACATTTGCTTAGTGATCAAATTCTTATGGCAATGAGTGTAATATAATTTTATTACTCCATGTATCAAGCAATATAATTAAATTAAGTAAAATGACTGTTTTTGTGAAAACTGTGAAGATTTTAAATTATGGGAATACATTAATATAGTTTACTTCCATTCTCATGTTCTAAACAATGCAATAAAGTCAAAACTTATTGCTATTCGACAGATGATAATGTACTTTTTTCGCACAACGTACCTTCGCACTTGAGCATAATATATATATATGGATAACAGTGATATTATTTCCGTCATTTTCAGAGAGTCTCATGCATCCAACAAAGTATTTACCTGACAATTTCTGCGGCCACCCTTAGTAAATTATGTTTCGAGCCGCTTCAACAATAGATTATGTTCATGTGTTATCCTCCTAGTAAATTGATTCTCATCCTGGGCTAATCTGTTTTTTCTCACGGTTTTAACTACATGTGTCACAGAAAAAATAATGTACTGAACTATAACTGGTTGAAAACAAGTATTTAAAAATTTCACAAAAGATAATTCTGGAATATTTTCTTTAAATGAATACGTCGTTTTTTGAGGAATAGCAAAAATTGCAAAAAATTTGTTCGTTTGGACCAGATGACAATGTGATCCATATCTGGATTATTGTTCATCAAAAAGGTTTTATTTTACACACATTATTTTATGTAAGGATAATAAAAAAGACAAACTACAAAAGAAAATAAAAAAAAATAAAGCAGACTACTTTACATCCTCATGTGGATTTACAGGAGTGGAGGAAAATCACATATGACATGTCATCATATTAAATGTGATCCACCCTCGTTTCATAAAGTACAACCAAGTCCTCCGCAAGAGTAGCAAATGTATTCTTTTTATTGTCTATGGCTCGGATGATAGATTCTCGATCAATTTTACAGCTCAAAAAACTATGCAGTGTATGGCACCGTTTCTTTTTTCAAAATTGAGCCTCCTTATTCTATAAAATCATGTATTTTTTCTTAATAAAAAATAATAAATGGATCCAGGTAATCAACCGGTGAAAATTATCTTAACACATTTTTTCCATGCATCGTAATGGGTATAATCAGAGTTGCTAGTCGATATTAAACGCTCTTTATTGCATTTCGGTAAATCACAAAAATGGGCGGTTGAATATAAATATTCAAGGCAGTAAAGAGAAGTACTGGGACCATTAAACTCAGCAGTCTCACAAAGAGGTGCTAATGTAAGTAAAACGAACTTTCCTAGAAGCAGAGATGGAGCATTGTAATTAGAGAATATATTATTGCTTCTGCTTAATGTGGAATAATTAAAGACGTTGGGTATACTGATTCCATATAAAAAGAGAAAGGAAATTAAATTTATATTTAGCACATAGATAATACGTTAAGCGAGAAAGCATACATGTCGTCCTTAAAATAAAAAATTACTTGATTGTTGCATGAATAGTTGCATAAATCGTTATAACTTTTTATCACATTTTACTACACACAAATCCATTACGAGGTTTTCAGAACAAATATCAAACATTTTCGGAAATAATTCACTCATATGTGTTTGTGTGTGCGTATACGGATGTATGAGTATGTATTTGTATGTGTATACGCATAAGAAGTATGAACAAGATAACTGATACGCGAAGAATCATAGTTTTATGAAATGTTAGGTTTAAATACAGTATGGAAAAATACAAAACTCGACTGCAGTTTATGTAATCACATGATAAAAAAATCAATTGTGAGACCAGAAATAGATCTCACACCAGTATTGTGAGACAGTTTTATGCCAGTAATGTATTGTGTCTGAAACGTCATTGTGTCTGAAACGTCAGACAAATACCTTCAGCCTCAATGACACTAAAGTTTACAACATGCTGACTCAAAGATCAGATAACCATAAATATAGGGGTCTCAAGACAGAGCGGGGTCGGAGGACTCGTAAGAAAATGTCAAGTAACGACATTGGATAAAAAGGCTGACCAATTGATAAAAAGCTTGTAGCGTCACTCTGAAATCTGCCAATGGGGGCAAAATAGGAGTGTCAGTCCTGAAGCAAAAGAACCACATCCTAAGACAGAACGGAAAAATAATGAGTACGGCACTTGGTGAAATAGAGACTTGCAGCACGACGACGGTACGACATTAAAAAGGCTTAGGAAGATATAACTAAGGCACTAAAATAGGCACTTAGGAAGATATAACTAAGCGAATGACATAAGTACGAGTGTTCCAGCCAGCAGTACAATATGATCGGCGAATTACACTTCGAGTTAATTCCAGTAATATGATCGGCGAAGTACGTGCTGGTGACCAAGCCAAGACAACCTTAATGATATGTGTTCCTCAAATATTACAAGTATTAAAGAAATTTTAAGCATTTTAACAAATGGTCTCACATTGTCTCCCTCCGGCGCGAGCATTTGTTGTAATTAAGTAAATAAGTATTTTATGTTGTTAATAAATGGTGTATTGTTAAAGTTAAAAAACGGTGCAAACAATTTAGTATTATATTAATTAATATTCCGTTACAGAACTCGGGCGAAAGATTCATATTTGGGGGATTATCAGCGGCAAACAACGCAATGTGCAATTTAATAATGAGTTCCACTATGTACGAATTTATGACCATGTCAAAAATCTTAACAAATTAATATATTTAAAATCCCCGTTTAAGTGTTACATTGTTTATTTGTGCACCACACTAATTACTGGAATTTTAAACACATTTGAGGACAGTTAATATTGGTGAGGATAAATGACATTTCAAATTAAAACTGTATATACACACACTCATAATTTTTTTTTTTGCAGATAAATTCTTAGGATTGTAAATTTTACAGCATAAACTACTTTTATGTAGACCCTTAGTCAGTGCTGAGGGGTATCAATATACTCCCTTATAAATGTTGCGTTAAAGGATAAAATATATTTTTAATTTTTTCTACAGTCATGTATAGAGAAACTATTGGAATCGTGTCATAAATCGCAATTCGATTTTTTGACGAATCTATACATTTTAGGACCTATAGAATACGAATACACCATTGTTAGCGTGAAGTATTTGCGTCCATGTGCTTCTCTGTGAGTATGTGAAATGTATGTACCCACTCTAGATCATGAACTATTCGAAAGCATTTCCCAAAATTCGGTATGCAAGTCAATTACCCTGGTTCTGAATTAATTTTGTCACGATTCAAAATGACCCACAAAAATCGTCAAAATCTGGTATAAAAAAACTAAATGTTCTTAATTATAACAATAAAATACATGCTTTGTACGGGGATTTTGACAACAGAAATAATTAAACCAGCCCCATTACCCTACAACAAAGAATACTTCAGATATTTTTTCTGACCTTTTTGTCATGGTGTCTTTTCAAAATTCTGGAGATCGTCGAATGAAACCACATTTAATCAAAAATGCAAATTCGCTGCAATTTCAAAATTGTCCAAATTATTTTGTACAATGGAACTAAGTTTAATATATTTATGAAAGGAAAAAATAATTTGAGTATGAATTAAAATTTATAAAATTATATGTACCTCACATCAGATTTGTAGTTTTATTGCGATATATATTCCTATCCTTAAGGTATGATAGACAATAAATGATTAAATATTATTATAGCCAAAATAATGTGTTTCAGTTTACGTCCTTACAAAAACTGTTGTTATTCTAACAGACACAACAACCTAGTACATAGCATGGAAATCTATAGAATCAAGTGAGAGAACTGATACTTTCCTTATCCTATTCTTCATCGAACATTAGGTATAAAACAAACATTTAATTGATATATTTGAGCATAAGTAGATCTTTATTTCAGATTTTGACAATTTTTGTGGGCCATTTCGCAAATGAAAGTCAGGCTATTTTCTTCCGAGCGGTATCAAAATCTATTCTGTATCATGGTGACATAATAGCAGTTACATTTATACCAAATTTTGTGAAATCTCGTCAAATATTTTTGAACTAGAATGGATGTATAAATTTTGCAGACAGACACACATACATGGACACATATAGGCACATATAGGCATACATACAGACACAACGCTAAAAATAGATTTTCGTGTTCTAGACTACCTAAAATGTGTAAATACATCGAAAACTCAAATTTCGATTTTCGACGTGACTCATACTTTCCCTATACATTACCGAGTACAATAGGGAAAGTAATACTGATAAAACTTTTTACACATCTTTCTCTACTTACTCAAGTAAAAATGAAATCAAGTATAACGTACTATCATATTAAATCTTATCCACTCTCAGTTTCAAAAAGGTCTTATGATCCACAATTTTATCCCGTTTTATAGTCTCCACCATCCGGATGATAAATTCTGGACCAATTTTATAGCTGAAAAGCTTTGCCAGAAGACGCAATTCTCTCGTAAATTTGAGCCTCCATATTCCATAAAGGATTTAAATATTTTTTTTTCAAAAAAAGAGGAAATCTTACGTGGTAATGGCCACATTACAAATCATCGTAGAAGGTTTCTACATGCATGGCCAGAAATTTAATCCAAGTTATAAATCAATATTAAATGTGTTCATTGCATTCCCGTATATTACAAAAATGTGAGGTTAGAAGTAAATATTCCTGGCTTGGGCAAAATGTGCTGCAGTCATTAAATACAGACTATGGAACAAAGATGGGAGTATAAATCTAACGCGTTTAATTGGAGAGAAGGATGGTACATTGCAATTAGTGATTACATAATTCTTTTAGAGCAATTAGTGATTACATAATTCTTTTAGGGTGTATCCTAGTATTCACTTAATGAATAATAACCTGGAGAAAGGGCTGTTTGTTGAAATGTAATTTACTTTTAGAGGAATATTTTTAGATGAAATAATATAGTAGCTTTCCTTCATGCCAATTTTTTCCAAACAAGCAAATACAGTTTATTTTATTTTCAAAACAATGCTCCATGCGAAGGGAACTAATTATTTATTGTTTTCAGTTTTACCACTGATATGTACATAGTAGACAATGCATTGTTTCGATTCTTAGTTTTTTAATAGTTTTATGTCTGGCCCTATTTGACGCAAATTAAGCGATATTATTCATCATCATATTTTATAAATCTTTCCTGGTATAAATAGTTTAATTATTATTTTCTTTATTTGTAAAAATACTTATAATCTTCATTCTGAATAATAATTTTATAAAAAGAAATTTTAATATTTTTATGAAATTATTGATTTAAATCATTATATATACATTATTTATGATAGGTTAATGGGATATTTGATATATTTTACTATATAATTTTAATTTTGATATTCAGCATATCCCAAGGACAAATTCTCTGTACAACGAAAATAAGGAAAATAAATTACAACTTTATTTTTTAGTTATGATACAAAACATGCAAAACGTACGTCATTTAATTAAGCTTTCTTTCAGTAATATCTGTTTTGAGTAATATTACCCGTTTTTCTATAACTTTATAGAGCTTTAATATAAATCATGTTAGTCATGTCATAACATTCATATTGAAATGTATTTTATCCTATATGTTGTCATATCAAATCTTCCACAAATATTTGAATTTTTTTCAGGAGTAATTAATAAATATATGAAAAATAAACCAAAATAAATAAATGAGGAATAAATTAGTAGACTCAGAATATTATTACTTACTTAAATGTATGATCAACAATCATACTTTCAAAGTCTATATAAAAATCATATCATAGAAATGTGGCGGAAAGAAACAACGCCAGTCCCGAGCCAGGACCGAACTCGGGACCTAGTGCTTACAAGACCGACATTATAATCACTGAGCAAAAGCTAGCTTCTACTCGGTTCTTATCATTTGGGTACAGGTTCCAAGCACCTTTGATCAGATATCTTTGCTGCCGAAGAAACTTAGTATAAACTGAAACTTAGAAAACAAGCACATTGAAAAATCACATTGAAAAATTATCATATGTCAGCTTTCGTGACTAAGGAAAATATCATGCTTCTAAAGTTAAACATTCCCTGAACTCCACATTATGATATATTTTATTCCATAATGTAAAATTCATTAATCCGAGCCATACGTGTTCAGAAAATGATAGTGACTAACTCACAATTCATTACCTTCACTCTATCATCCCTTAATTAACAATTAACTTAAATAATTAATACTCAGCGTTTCACTCGCATCATTAAATGTGCCATACCGTTGCTGGATAATATCTCTTATTAAATAAAGGTATATTTATGTCCATTTTCAAATTTCCTCAAATTAAGATTGACCCTTCGTTCAATTTTCCAAATGTATCTAGCTGTTTGCATAACTCCCCGTGGTTTAATTTTAAGAGGGAGCATGCAATTGTGTTTCCTCAAATGCTGGAAGTTTCTGTAGTATAATTAGTATGTATGTAATGTAAATAAATTGCAACATGGGTTACCATATATCAAATTTTTTCATACAGATAGTTGAATAGGGACATGAGTGTAACGAGGTGTATGGAGGGACTGTGGTAATACCGAGAAAAATAAATAAATAATATTTTGTTAGGGACTGGTAAAGGACAAGTTTTTCGAACTATTTATGTGCGTTATTTATATATTTTACGAGCATATAAAATTATATCATTTTAGAAATGTCAGGTGCAAAAACATAAATAAAGAAATAAAGTGTAATATACTTGGTCTGTTAACACAGGTACGAATTAAAGCACAGTTTCCGATATAAATTTGTTTATTAATCTGTAATAATAAAATGCAATGTATATGTGTGTGTGCGTATATATGTGGGTGTTCATGTGTGTGTATATCTGGTTGTGCCGTTTGTGTTGGAAAATCTAAACGTTGTACGGCCATGAAATTTCGTACATATATGCCAGGTGGAAAAACCTTATCAAGTTTATTTTAATATTCAAATTAGTGTATTAGTTATTAAATCCGTACTATCAAGAGACGAATTTTTGTGAATTCGAAAACATATGTATATACTTTTCGTGTTTTTAAGATGTAATCGATGTGAAATTTCGGTATTAGAAATTGGCTGACAATCTTCATAATTTAACAGGTGTTTCTTTAACTATCACATCCAAACAAATAATTATGTTTTTGAGGTCATATGGTTGTATTATAATATATATATGTGTATCGTTAATAATCTAGCTAAACTAAATAACGATGTGATCGTACGGAGAAAAATTGACCTTTCATGCATTGGGGAATACAGCTATAACCTTCATGTTCTTAATATGTTTATACAATCACGTAAGATTTGCAAAAATGCAAATTTCGACGTTTCTGAATTCTGAAGTTATGAGAATCAAGCATAAGACGGAGCTATTTTTCTTTTTGCAATTTCATGACCGCGTTTTTAAGATATATCAAAGGACCTAATTTATGACGTATCAAGCCACTGTTGTACAATTGACATTGTTGCGCATGACAAACTGGACCGTGGGAATGTTTATGGTTCAAAACATGGAATGTGAAAATTGGATGGTGTTACCTATATGTATATTATTTACATAGCGGGCACTTATTGTCCATGAAATGACAAAAACTTCATTCTACTCTAATATATTTTAACCGCTATTTCAAGTTTATATTTTCATATCTAGTTCTCATTTTTACTTAACATACCGGACATGTTAAGATATAGTATTGAATTAAAATGAAAATATTGGAATTAAATACTGAAAATTAAAATGTTTGATGCATTTCTGCGTTCTTACTACTCAAAATACGAATCCGCTTTTCTCATCATTCAGTATGTGCGTATCTAAGTACTTCATCTTTCTTTGATCTGATAACCATGATCGGAAACTCTGAGGTACAGAATTATCGGATTCTAAATTAAAATGGGATAAAAAGTGAGAAGAAATATTATAAAATAAAAAAAATCTGATGTAGGCAAAACATGACTTTCCTTATATAATGTAATGAATTTACTACTTTCACAGTAAAAAAATAGGTTTTTCTTATAGTAGATACGAATATTATTTCCAAGACATTGAATTTTCGACAATTAGTTGTCATTTTCATTGATTTAGCGTCATTTTTATCCATTTGGCGAAATTTTCGTTAATTTGGCAACATTTCAAAAAGTCGCCAAGTTGGCGATTTTCCGCCAAATTCGTCGCCAAAATCTCACCAAGCGTTATGCACGAAGAAATAAGTTATTCTTACAGCCAATAAATGACTATTGGCGTCCAAATACAAAAGTGTTACTCAGAGTATCTTTTTTCATGAGTGGAACGAGCTAGATCCACGAGAATGATGTCACCCAATTTATCGCATGGTATTACATATGAAAAGTGAACATGTTTATCAATAGGATTTTTTTTTTATTTTATATGACTTTTTGATATTTTTTTAAATGTACAATATCTCAAAAACGGCTCGTGTTAGCGTTCTAAAATTTATGTCAATCGTTTTCTAATGAAAAATTACATAAGAAATGTCTATTTGCGTAACTTTATTAGTGGTTTTGATTTTTTGACGATTTTTTTCAAAATTTCACTCGAAAATTTAGGGGGGTTCTGAACATTCGATTGCGTATAAAAACAATAGGCTTCCAGTGTTTCGGATTGTCATTTTTGTACCAAATTTGGTTCAAATTGGTCCATTCGTTCGTCAGTTATCTTCTCCACAGACCCACTGACACACACACACACACACACAGACATCACTTCAAAAATGTTTGATTCGTGATCAGGGATGCTTGAAACGTGCTCTCCCGTCGAAAACTCGAATTCGAATTTTCGACCCCGTCACAATACTTTCCTTATACATTATGTATATAAGGAAAGTAAACATGTGCAATAACTGTGATATTTATTTTCTTTGAACGATACACAGACAACAATGCATTGTACATTATGTGATTTTTTTCTAAATTCATTTAAAATGCATAAGGGTAAACTCTAATAAACAAAAATCGCAAAAATATTATTAAGTATGTTATAGTGAATGTAGTCTAATGCAGCCTAAATGACCCAAATGGCTTTCGAGAGGAGATTCCACAATCAAATGTTCTAATGTATTGGACGTTGGATTACCGTAAATTTACCGTAAATATTTCGTATATGTTTTATTTACTCCACCTAGACATTGGCATCCTGCAGAGGAGGAACGAACTGTTTGGGATAGGGTATGTCAAACTGTCTTTTTAAATGATTTTTCGTTTGAGATTGATGGTGTCCCACTCGTAAGCAAAATGTTAAGTCTTTTGATGATTAAGCCATATGTAAACCCTTTTATGCAGAATTATGTCGAAATTTGTCCTATACTGTCATGTTACAGAATACAAAATTTCGAATAAGGCGAATTTAAAATAAATATACTTAAATCTAGATTTTTTGATAACGAAGTCGCATATAATATTTCGTGAAAACATATTAATGTTTATTGCCGCTATCGTGAACAACAGGGACCGACCGCAGATATAAGACAGACAGGCAGACAAGCGTACATTACTCCAAAAATAACCAAAATGTATTCAGGAGGTCTTAAATTATATATTGTCATCAAAATCTCGAAATCAAAAATTTGTGGGACAACACTTCACAACACTACATTTGACAAAGTAAAAATTATGTTTGTGTTCTTTTACTTGTACACGAGGAAAAAGAAAACATACATAATAAATTATCGGATTGAATCTCAGCCTCACTCATATCATAAATATACCAGTAGGTATATAATGAATAATGATATAAGATAACCCCATACTTATTTTATAGTCGTTACTACCAAGATGATAAATTCAGGGCCTATTTTATAGCTGAAGGGCTTTGCAAAAAGACACGCAAAATGAGACTTCATATTCTATAAAAGCTCTTGAATTAAAAAAAAGGAAAACTTACCTTGTAATGGGTGGGTTACAAATCATCGTAACGGGTTTCTACATGCATTACTAGTGACATAATCGAATTTGCAAGCCGATATTTTACATTCTTTTTTGCATTCTGGTAAATCTTAAAAATGTGTGGTTGAATATAAATTTTCACAGAAAAGAAGATAAGTGCTGAGACAATATTGTACAAAATTTCGTAGAAGAGGTTTGCTAAAATTAAAATATTTATGAGGAAGGAAACGGCACATTTTAATTACGGAGCTAATAAATCTTTGAAATGAGAAGATAATAAATACTATTTATGCATATACTGATTAATAAAACGTTTGTACGGATAATTTGAAAGAAATTTTGTTTTTTATTTGTACAAATTGGTTTGTGATTAAAAACATAATGCAATTGCCTTCTTCAAAATAAATAAGCATTATAATAGTAGATCAACCCTATTTACATCCTTACTATTGAACTTCCTTACAAATTAACATTGAAATTAGTATTCTGACTGACATGATATAATTAATTCTACGAATAGTTTTATTTGCCTTGTCTGTAAGGTAGAAACTTCGATTACACACACAAGATATAAAGATTAAATAAATATGTAGACCTGATTCAAAGGCAAAACAAAACCTTCTTTGACAGAATAAATTAGGAAGAACATCATTGCCATCATAGGCAGGAACACGTCTTTTATAATTATTTGCATTTCCATTGACATAATGTAAGACAATTTTGCACGACTTGTCTTATAAATAAAATAATTTTACTAGTGAGGGAAAAACTCTGTTACATGTACAAATATTTATCAATGTCTTAATCAGTAAAATGTGCATTACGCTATATGTTGAGGACTTGGTATACGAATCATAATTATTTGTTCATTTAAGTCCCTCGATATATGTACATATTTTCGCATTGTACATATTTTCTTTTTCACTCTTCACAGGTGAAGAACGGTAATTATAATATTATTCCGTTGATTATTTAGTTTTATGTAAATATTTCATAATTGTTTGATGTAAAAATGCCATGCATAATGAGCAAAACAAGAAACATTCTACCTACGTGAACATATAGAATAGCATTAAAATAAAAAATATAATATATTTTTTAATATACAATAAATTTAGATTTTGGGCTCTTTTGTTATAAGAACAATGTGATATAGTTATTTTTTTAACATGGACGGCTATTATTTTCAAATTTACACTGAATATAATGCGGTTATTTTTAACTAATTATTGATGACTAATCGACATATATAGAAACCCGTTTATTATTATTGTAACATACTTATAAAATATCAGAACATAAAAATTCTTTCAAAATAAATTTATATAAAAATAACGACATGAACTACCATATCTCCAAAATGAAAGCTGTCCGGTTAGAATATCGGTCTATAAATGAGCAAGGTCCCAACTGGTGGCAACTTTACCGTATTTCTTATTTTAAGCAATCATTACCAATTTTATCTTATTTTTAGCAATTTCATTATCAATAGATATATATTTTACTGTTGTAGTTTTGGCTGTATCCTGGACTCTTAGTGTGTTGATAATATTGTGCAGTTATAAAATAATGTAATGGTTTATAACATCATGGAAGTATGTATATATTTTACAATTTACCCATTGACGACAATTCTTACCTAAAAGTTTTGCCTTTTATACAACCTCAACACTTTTTTTGACGGGCAACCCCAATAAACTGAACCCCAATTTCATTACTGGCAACCCCAATAAGCTGAACAATCCCATTAATTCTTTATAAGGTTTACACTTACTAACGAAATACATTACAATAAACACCTCAGTCGGAATCGGAAACTTTTTTTTTTCAGGATCTTGACTATTCCCAAGCTAACACGTGCAAAAATCATGAAACTATTTGGTCAAAAAATAGTGTCAAGATAATCAGTCAAGCAATTTATGCTTCAAAAATCAACTTAAGAGCCTTCTCCTAAATCTTTATTTTACATAAAATATATTTGTATTGGTAGTGCCGCATAAAAATTAGAAGAATACCAAAACCTGGTGAAATTATTTTGTTAATTAGGGAGGTATATTTTAAACTAATTAATTCTTATTTAAATATTCAGGCTTAAAGGATGATATTTTATTTGAAGGGTTTAAATTATGTATGCATTCGTATAGTATAATTACGTACACTGCATGTGGTCGAAAGATAACTCCCTAATTAATAAAGTAATTTCATTACATTTTGGTGTTCCTCTGATTTTTATGCGATATTTTAAACTTTATATAATTTAACGTCAAGTATTGCCATTGACTTGTGCATTGTTAGTATGATTTAAACTTTTATTCCAAGTGCCTCATCTGGACGTGAGTTTTCTGGTATTATAACATGCCAGTGTGCACTATTTCACCTTCAGCGTCTGCCATCGCAGGTAGTAAAAAGAGAAGATGGAAATTTCCTTTTGAAAGACTGGAATGGAAGTAAAAGTATTCTGACACACATTTTGATTATATTTTACACTTCTCTTTAAACAATGTTAACATGTAATGTACATTTACATTATGTTTTATATTTTACGCTGGTCAGATGATGTATTAAAACCCATTTCATAGCTCAGAACCTGTGCCAGAAGATATCTTCTTTTTCTTTTAAATGATGTTTCAATTAATGTTACTAAATAACATTTTATTTTAGAAAGAAAATACATAAATAAATCTTGCCGGGCGCTTTGTTTCAAACTTGGTTTCAAACTTGATTTGGGACTTGGTTTCAAATTACCGTAATAAATTTATCATGCATAGCCAGATACACCAATTATGTTACAATTTGATATTAAACTTTCTTCATTGAAAATATGTGCTCTAAGACACGATTATATATCTCTTAAGCACTCTTAAACTCTCTATTAAACTATTTAATATCAGAAAGATGTGCTGCTGAAAATAAATAGTCATTGTTTGGATGAAAAGAGATGTAGCCATGAAGTACACTAGTTTTGCGATGAGACATACTAATATAAATGTCAAGTAAAAAAATCATATTGCAATTAACTAACAAATTATGTCGAAAAACTAAAGGCAATAATTAAGACAATAAACTTGCTAAGTATTTCTTTGCAGATTTTATAAACATAGCGCAAAATTATAACTATAATTAATTTTGGATAAAGCGTTTAAATTATAAAGTAATTAAATTTTGAACAGAAATATTTCGGATTTTTATAGTAATATAAATATAGAAAAATATGAAATACTCGTGAAGTATTTCGAATCGCACAAAAACGTGCTTGAGCTGCATTTTGCACGCAGCTCACTGGTTGTCTATTTGTGTCATAGTTTATTTTGTATCCCTACAAAAAATTTCAATGAAAATATATTATGTTTTTTACTGATACTATAAACATGTATAAAGCTTATATTTATACTTACTCACAGGGAAGGAAATCAAGCATAACATACTATCACATTAAATTTTATCCACCCCTTCACGTTATAAAATACCAGTGAGGGGACTTTGGATTCAACCATTTCGACCCATTTTATGATCACAACTATCCAGATGATAAATTCTGAACCCTTTTTATAGCTGAAAAGCACAGTTCTCTCGTAAACTAAGCCTCCATATTCTATGAAGAATTCTACTATTTATTTTCATAAAGAAAACTTACTTTGTAATAGTCGAGTTGCAAATCATGGTAGCTGTATGCATCAGGGACATAATTGAAGTTCTATGTTGATATTAAACATTCTTTAGTAAAATTTTGCGCACCAAAAAATATTGTTTAAAGTATTAGTTTTATGAGTTGGACGAGGAGTGGATGGTGGTATGATATAGATGGATTAATAATTATTTTGTATAATTGGGAATACATTGTATTATCTTATATGTAAATTGAAAAATAAAATTAAAATAGTGAGTAAATAAGAAATTTCAATGTATTGTGATGTTTTTAAGAGACGAAAAAATGTACTGGTTTTATTTATTCGAATAAAATGTCACCCAAATAATGATAATACATTGGTGTTCATTTGTTAATTGCTTTATAAATGTGTTTGGTATTTTTTTCGTTTTCAAGTTCACATTTAACATATGTTTTTTCACAATGCATTATTTTAATGTTATTTTTATTCAGAAGAATTTACCTATGATTTTGAAGTAATAATGTATGCATATTTGAGTGAAAAGAAAAAAAAAATATTGCTGGCAAAAATTTTGCTATACTATTTATTTTACTTCAAAGAACGTTCGCTACATTTATTTCTCAACATAATTTACAGGTGGGGATTTTATAATGAATGACATAAATACAACATCAAATTATGGAGGAGATGGATGTTCTTTAAGGATTTCCACATTCCAAAATAAAATTCCTTGAAACATTAATTTCTCAATAGTGGATATAGGTATGCTTAGAGTATGACTGAAATGGAATCAATATTCAATTGAATATGAAAATTGGTGGTTCATTATCTCATTGCAGTTCCGTTGCTGGAAATCCAATTCCCGTTCTTCCCAAATTTTGTATTACTGTGCAGAATAAATATTCAAAAGGTAAAACAAATGCTTAGAAGTTCCGTCAAAAATGTTGTCTGCAGGCCATTTGACCATACATGAAGGCTCCATCATAAATTTGTTGTTGTGCTTGCTTTTGCCAAACCTATAATTTGATCTGAATTTTGAGGGATTCAAATGTGTTTCTAGTGAATCAATTGGTAGAGTATAAGGACGATAGCTTAAAGGTTGCCGCATCGAACCCATACTGTAAAGTTTGCTATTCTCCTTCAGTGTGTGCGTGTGGTAATTTTATTTCATTATTCAGTTTTCCTGAATACATTTCTCTTACCTGCAATAATTTACTCCTATGCTATCCATAAATAACAAAAGACGCCACAAAGCATTAATTATAACAATTTATTCTTATTAAAACGAAACCTGATTTGAAGTAAAAATAAATACCGTTTTAATGAGAAAAGCACTTTAATTAGATTAATCAGATAATAATTATTATTATTCATAGATATTTGCATATAATATTTAGCATGTTGTGAGTGTATGTGCAAATATTAAATAGTAAATAATTAAAAACAATTATTTTTAAATACTAATAAATATCTGAAGTAACAGTATACAGATGTTTTTGTCTTCACTTAAGAAAGATAAAATTTAATTCTTAACTATATCTTTATATCATGCCGAAGGAAACCTGATAGTTCACATTTTGGTAAAAAGTAGTGTCTAATTAATACGGTATTAAAAAGTATTCCACATATATTAGAATATATATTTTAACATTTAATGTGGAATAAGCAGCCAAAGAGAAGTAATACTAAATACTAAGGAAATTTCAAATTTAGACGAGAAATAATCTTCAATAAATGTATGCTGTATTTATATCATAAAAACTGTTCAACATAAATAAACATTGCTTTAAAAGCAAATACATTTATCTAAAAAATAGACGATAGGGTTTAGAAATTGTTGCACATTAGACAATTTGTATATCCCAAATATGAGTCAGTTCATTTTTAACAATCTTCGAGCCACCTCACCATAATCTGACGTTGTAATTTAGAATACATTAATGTGAAACATAAGTGTTCTGCAAATGATAGTGACTTACCCACAAGTCATTACCCAGACTCGATCATCCCATAATTAACAATTAACTTAAATAATTAATACCCAGTCTATCCCCGACATCATTAAAGGATCAGTACCCCTGCAGAGTAATAGCTCTTATTCAATAGAGGTATATATCCTCTACCCATTTTCGAATCTCCCCAAATTGAAATTCCCAATCGTTGCATGCTCAAGATGTATCCATCTGTTTGCGTAATTCCTCGTCATATAATTACAAGATGAAACATGACATCGTAGTCCCTCAAACGATGGCAATCCCCCCCTCCCCAAGTAGTTTGTGTATGAAATATAAATGATTCGCCAAATTGGGGTTCTCAGATATCAATTTACTTTGCATAGATTGTTTCATAGAAACGTGATTTTTTTAGGTAGAGCTCAGTGAGTGTATGGGCGTGGAAATAGCATGTAGGCACACTTAAACATTATACTTTTAGTTATTCTTTGATATTTTATTACTTTCATGTATTTGTGCTAGCCTTATTCAAAGTAAATAATATGGTATTTTCTTAAGTTCCAAATGCTGTCGTCTATAAATAGTATTGTTGTAGGAAAATAAGCATTTTTAGAACTGAAGTTGTCATTGATTATTTACTGTCAAAATTTAGAATAAAGTTTTCTGTAAATATTATCTGTATAATAATAATGTCCGTCGTAGATTCACTCGATCTGATACTAAACTTGTTGCAGTTATTGAACATCTGCTGTATAAATCCAGTTTTCCTTATCATCCTAATATTTTCCGTCCCCTTATTCAATTTTGCCATGAATGTGGTTTCAAACCCGCTTACTCTAATATTATTACCATTTTCAATCGTATTCTCACGGATAAGTTAGGGGATATTGATAACATTAAAAGCCATGCTAGGGTGTGCGTTCTACCCTTCTTAAATCCTGATAATGACTATACATTTTACATTGGTAGTACTAAACGTATTGTTGGTATCCGGTTAGCGGAACACACCAGTGTCGTCAGGAATGGTAAATTTTCCACGGCTCTTGCCCAATGTGTTTTTAAAGACAATTTTCAGCCCGTCTATGGAAAAACATTCCTTTTAATTCGTTGTTATAACCCATGTAATATCCTTCTTTATGAATCTTTTTTTATTTATATCTACCGTGATTCCATTTGTAATTTTAATCCTATTCAAATTTTAAGTTACGCCTGGCGACTTATTCTCGACTCTATGCATGTCAAACACCTCCACAGTTATCTGTGACATCATTTTATTGTAATTGTGCTTGACTGCATTTTTGAATTGTGTATTTTCTTTGTAAAATATTTACCACTTGTTTTAATTAAATCTCTTGGGTATAACCCCTAAATTTGTATTTGTAATTGATTAATTTTAATAGCCTGCTTGCACTATCACTATTTTGTGTTTATGTATGCAAATCTGTTTGCTGATCTGGTCTACATATAAGCATTCCGTGTTTATTGTTTCGTATAGCCACTGATGAAGGGTATATTAATGCCGCCCGAAAGCGCTTTGGATTTTTAAAGCCATGTACGTCTTGTAGGATGATTTTATTAAATGACCTTTTATCTATGATGTTGTGTCGCTAGTTTTAAACCTATATTATATATATGTTTGTTTTAGTAAGAAATCTTGTTTTTAAATGTAAAGCAAAAATTATATTTTCATAACGCCGTTAGTGATAAGATATGTGGAAGTCCTCCAATATTTGGAATTCAAAATGAAAGAAAATACAAAAACAAAAAATGCAGTATTATGTAAATTTTTTATTTGGATAAAAGTATTTTTTTTGGTTTTCTTGTTATTCCATTAATACATGGCAAACGGTTTCCATGCTCATAAACTATTGTTATTATTATCACTTGCATAATAAATGTGATATATACTTAGAAATATGTTAAGATTACATGTATAATCTGCAAATTAAACTTATTAGCAGATAACTGGAGAAAATTAAGTGCAATGTTTAATTTCGGAGTTCTGAATGCTTTACATCTTATTATAAATACATTTTGAATTTGTATGGAAACGTATGTTATCGATGAAAATACTTTAGATTTCTTTCTACATAATTTATGTTTAACGTAGAAAGTAATGTAGATATATTTTAAGAAAATCCGTTTAATAACGCAATTTATAAATCATATAATGGTGAAGTGAAAAGTCAGATTATTTCTACGCGTGTTGCATTATATTATGTGAAATATGAAATGTATTATTACTAATAATTCTCATCATTCTGCTGCAATTTGTAATATATTTATTCTATTGCAATTCAAATTTATGCATCATTATACATCGGTATTAATAATCTAATTAATATGCACACTTTTAGAGGGTATACTCCTAATTTTAAAAAACAAATGATTTTAATGTAACATTTATTCCAAGACAGTCCTTGAATTGTTAGTACGGTGTTGCTGATGTTGAGACCCAGACCGTCCGCCCTACCAGAAAGGTGTAAGGTAACTATTTGGACGGCAGGGAAGTACCACTCAATTTAGACCGGAACCCAGTGGGGGAGGCATCCACAGGGACCGTACCCTCCTTCCCCTACCACCAACCTCTCGGAAGGACTTTCGGATCTACATGTTTAACGTGATCGTATTCCGCATGAACACGGCGGCAGTTGTGGCAGCATGCAAATTCAGCGCGCAAACCACCGGGCTACCGCACCCGCAATGTGCCAACAGCACGCGGTGTTGCCAGGTGGTAGCCCACCCAAGTTCTAACCGCGTCCGATGCTGCCTGACTTGGGTGATCTAACGAGAACCGGTGTTTTCAGCACGGTACGGCCGTTGGCGGCTGTTAGTACGGTGTATAAATGGTTTGCATATAAGATTATGCATGTTATTTTAAAAATGTTTGTCTAAATCCAGACAAAAATATGTTTAAATATAAATTGATTACTATTTATTTTTTCTCAAGTTCTTAATAATAGTTTATGTAACAATAACTATCATACTTTTAATAAAATTCTGAAATACGAAGAAACAATGAACTTTGGATTAAGAATATATACGAGTATATCGCTATATTTCTAAAAAATATATTTCTTACTTATAAGACGCTGAAAAATATCTTCCTGGATTTTAACTTTCTTTTATAAATTCCGTCTTGATCCCAGTGGCAATTCAATACCCCTTTTTATATCTACTCACGTACCGCGATATACTCCACTATTAATCTATGACGACAGTGAACACTGTTATACACTCCGGGTTGTTAGATCAATGATTTCAACCACAGTCTCGGCATAAAAATACTGAGAAGCTGAAAAATCTTCATTTTAGACCACTGGAAAATGTTCCTTCATATGACATTAAAAAAAAGTTTGCTTTCTCTATTATACATCGGAAAGTATTGTGATAGAATCATATATTCGACTTGTAGATTTTGATGGATATACACGTTTTGATAATTCCCATAACGCAATTAATCCACTTTTTCAAATATGTCTATTAGTTTACCTGTCTTCATTTATGTCTGTCTGTATGTATGTTTGTACGCATGTTAGTCTCTGTATACACGAGTGTGTGTATCCGTGAGACCGTGAAGATGATATTTCTTTATAAATTAAGATAATAGTTTTTAAACTGGCAGAATGATTTCTATAGATAAACGTCAGACCTTTTAGATTTCTGGACGATTGGACAAAAGCAAGGTGCTCAATTTTTCTCTACCTTCGTTTTTCGGAAATTGAAAAGAATAATTATACCGAAAAACATTACAAAAAAATCTCTTTATATGTACATTTTTAATATATGCGCAGTTTATAAAACATCAGAACACTGATAAAAAATCGCAAAATAATAAGTATGTCCACTATTAAATGAGCGCATATTTTATACATACTAATGTAAAAAATAACTCTAAGAATCACAAATTATAGATATAAATGCACACATTTAAATTAAAACTTTGCAAATGATCATTACTCATAATATTATCATTATCTTCTGTGTATTTAAAATATATTACTGCCTAGAATATTCACCCACACATTCCAATTGAAATTAAAATACATTTAAGCTATTTTAAAATTTGAGTTCACAGTAAAATCACTTCTTTCAAAAGTGTAGTCTCATTCCACTGAAATATTTTAGATACATTTCAAAAGCATATGCAAAATGGTATAATATATATATATATATATATTTCATCATTTTTAACTTCATATGTAGAATTAAATACATTTATTTTGAAATTATATCATTTTAACCAAAGAATTTATCGAAAGATATACTATTGCCACGTATTTTCATTAATTAAGTTACACATTTAAAATATGTGTTTATATTTAAAAATTTGTATTTATATGGCTTTCGAGAAATTTTCTACATCAACTCATTGGATAATTTAATTATCTTCCATATTAAATAAATAATCGATGCTTCAATAAAACAAGTAGTACTTCAAATAATATAGACTGTATACAAATTTTTCTATCTCATTCGTAAGATGATTGTTCTTTTGTTGTTTAAGTTAAATGTTACCAGACGATTTTATCGGGGTAAAGAAATATAAAAAACATAAGAAAATAATTTATAATTTTATTTTTACATATAACATAAAATAAACAAATTATAATTGTTAATAAAAAAAATTCTACAATGTAAAAAATTGAGTTAATCTTGTTATCACAGTAAATCGTAATAACATAATTTTACATATGCAGGGACTAATTGATATCTATTTTTGTATATAATTCGATGATATATTTCACAGTATATATAATTGTTTAATTTATTTGGGGAAATTATTCTGATCTCCGCTATGCTCATAAAGTTTCCGCCATGCTCATAGTGTTTTTCTAAGAATGTATCATTTATATCAACAGTCAGTAAATAGTTTTCTGGTTTAAAACCTAGTATTTGTAGTTTGAATATTCGAGAGCCATACTGTAACAGATTGAAATATTTACTTACTAATTTAACTTGAATATTTTCACCGTGAACATTGGCACTATGACTGATAGTGAAAGTCATATTTTCCACAAGTATATTCTTAGATGATATATTCAAAAGTTAAACTTGTATTAATTTTTGTATATATCGTCTAAAATAAAAGTCGTCAAAATAAAATGTTAATTTATTAAGCTAAAATGAAAGTATACAACTCACAATCAACGAAACTGCTTATAGACGAAACTGCAGACATCAGCATCCGTGTATCACTTTTTGTAGTTCATTATTAAGAATTTGTATTTCATTATTATGCCTACATCCGTCTGGTATAGCTTATAATTGAAGCGACAACCTTAAAATGGTCTACACTACAAATAACACCTTATATAGATATATTTTAGCTTACATCAAACCTAGAATAGTCACTATTTGAAATGGCAACCCGAAAATTTGCTTTGTATAGCAATTTTGCTAAATTATGTGGTAATTAATCAGCTCCATCATGTGACGCAGTCGGTTACGAATTTATAAAATATTGTTCCCCTGTCCTAATGAAATTAATAAGCACACAACTTACAAATAATCTTGAAGCAAGAAGAATATTTTCTTGTTGTCATTTGTTATGGTAGAGCATTTTTTAACACTTTACAACAAAGTTGAAAACTGTTTATGAATTTGTTCATTCTGTCTGTCTGTCTGTCTGTCTGTCCGTTAGCACGATAACTGCCGTAAAGATGACTTAATCAAAATGAAATTTTAGTATGCTGTTCAGACGGTCTGTAGGACCTATGGGAATATAAATGAATAATATCACCCAATTAGTTTTGAATTGAACCCGGGTTGAAAAAATGAAATAAATTGAGCCCTATGGGACCTAATTTTTCAAACATTTTTAAGCGGATTTAAAATTCACAAATTGCTTCGAAAATTTTAGGTAATAGTCAAATTATTTCCATAAAATATATAAAAAAATTCAGCGAAATATATTCAGTAGTTTTATAAATAAAAATTAAAATATTAATTACACACCTTATATGAAACGATCACGTGACCATGATATGAAACGATCACATGACCCACTTCAAAATGATATATGGCATCCATCTTGTTTCAAAATCGTGATTTTTTAAAGTTATTTTTAATTAATATTGAGTGTTGTATCCGTCCGAAAACTACTTTATTTTAGCTTAAATTCTGTGCATCTACATACTAAAACAACACAATGACAATATATTTCAGTTAAATTCTCATTCAAATTTGATTATTTCTACAACTAAGCCTATTTTTCACCTATGTAAAATGTAAACAGCAAAATATGTAGAATGAGTTGTATTAGAATTACTGTATTTCTTTAACACAAAATGATTCAGTCCATGGAGTCTGCATGGCTGATATGAATGAAATATTAATTGATTTTATAAACAGAAGGACGATTTTTTTCGATGAAGTTTTAAGCATAGAGTTTATTAATTGTAGCTCCATGGTCTTAATTTTTAAATAAAATAAATTATTATAGTATTGTGATGAATGAAATGAATGGGATAAAGTTATGAATAAGGAGAAAGTTATGAATGAAATCCTGCTTTTATAGAGAGATCCAGGCGTGTTATTTTTTTATGACGTCATTTGAATTTATTTCAGTTGTTTTCGATGAAGTTTTCAAATATAATAAATTATCGTAGCATTATGATAGTTTTAAAAATATTAACGTGGAATGTATTGCATTTTAGATATATTTAAACCAGGCAATTTATATTTCAATACCGTCATTTGAATGAAGTTCATTTTTTTCAATGAAGGTTTAAGTTTTCAAATATAATAAATCAATGTAATATTGTGATAAGTTTTTAAATATTACCGAGGAATGTATTGCATTTTCGACTTTTTTAAATAAAATTGCATTGAAGTTGGAAAGTGTTTCATAATCAATGCTTTAAGCATGATTGATCTTTCTTGTTTTAGTTTTGGGATAGGTCCCTAATTGGCGAGTTCTATCACCTTTTCACATATCGGAAAGTTAAACTTGAGAAAAAGTGATACATCTCAAACTAATACGCGCAAATTAAAATAAAAGTAGCTTTATAACGTACATCTCTAACGACATTGATATAACATTTGATATTTCTCGCCATTTGTAAAAGGACTAACAAGCCCAAAATACGAAAGACAAAATTAAACGATAGGAAATGTGAAATAAACTCATGTACCTGTTGTCTTTAATTTAGACTCAATTTCTTCACATATATATTTTTATCCTTTCGGAAAAAATAGCTTTACTTTTTGTAATTCAAACTATTATTTTTATGGGAACCTTCAGTTTGCTCCAATCCTGGCCAAAGATGGCAGAAGTATCTAGCCCCCTTTCAGCGAACATAAAAAAAAGGTACATTGGTAATCGTCGTAGCCAACATAAAAGGATATCCAGCATCAATACGGCTCTTATTGGGTGGAAGTCTCACCGCACCTAGCAATCAGATAGGGCAAAATTAAATTGGTCCTAAGGGCGTAAACCCCGCCAAATTCTGAAGACAAATTGCACTGTTATTGATTTTTCCCGGGACTGCAATAATACAAAAAAATAAAAATAAACAATCATCAGGCGGGTTAAAAGTTTCAGAAAAGGGGTGGATTGGAAAAGTGAGTTCTAATTACCTGGGCGATTTTTGCAGCACTTCGTGTTTTTATTGTTATTATATGACTCGTTTTCCATTACGTTGTGGAAGGAATGGCGGCGAAGGCTAATGGTTCCCCAAATTAGCACGCAACAGCGGCGGTGAGAAGAGGTATTTTACAGTTTCAAGAGAAAACATTATATGCCGGGTTTTTATTTTGTTTTTGTTTCAATAAGTATTTAAGAGAAAGTGATTAAAATAAAATTCTCGACTGAAAATATTCAAAAAGAGTATTAGTAATTTAATTATCTCATTTTCAAAGTTGAGCAAAAAAAAATGGAACAATTGTTTAAAAACATGCTAATTTGTTATACTGCCTCTATTTTTAATGTCATTAATGCTTTATTTTAATAATATTATAAAGACTTGCCACAATATTTTGATATCACTGCACATTTGTAGTGAAGATTTGAAATTAAATGATGTCGATGTGTAATTTAATTTTAGTTCTTGAAAATATGCTTAACCCTATATAATTTTAATACATTATATTATACTTTTAATAGTTTTGTAAAATACATATCATTGGATATGTCACTGGTAATTGAAGATTTGTTTTTGTAATATTAGTTTATTTCCAGAAAATAGATCTAAATATAAGCAAGCAATTACAAAAATGGAATTCGCCAAATATCCCTGACAGCATTTTTTTTTCACAGTGACGTAAGATTTACGCCATACTGTGACTTTGGGACGTCACAGAACGTCACAGTACGTCTCGGCAATGTCATATTGAGGTCATTTTAGTCAGTTTCATGGTCGTTCGTGACGTCACATATTACCTTCCTTGTGACGTCACATTGTAATTGCCATTATAATGCCGTCACATTGTTACGTGCTAATTAAATTGTGGAAAGGTCACAGAATATAGTCACAATGAAGTTACAAAGTTACTAATACGTAACGTCGCATAGAAGTCACAAATATGATGTCACATTGTGACCCAGGTGTCACGTGACTACAAAGTCACTGTCACAAATGTGACGATCTTTGCTGTGAGGGATATTTTGAAAGGAAATCAAACACAAATTAGAAATATAATTTTCACAAACTTCTATGTAGAAAGTTGGCATTAAACAAATGAGGCATTAACGATTACTTCGAGGGTGTTACGAGTCCTCTTCTTCAGGTCAGAAACAACATGCTCCGAATTATTGCTTAATGTTAAACATATCTTAGCGTTTGTTAAGGATGCATTGTTCCTAACAAGAGAAGATGGCTGTATAACGTCCTCAAAATAGTTGTAGGTACCTAATTTTCTTATGCCCGATTCATGGAAGGACGCAATAGAATGTTGTATTATCACAAGCAGCAGTGACATTTGTCGTGACGAATTTGGAAACTCCATTCCAAACTTTGTTTCCATTTCTATAGAATAATATTTTCTCCTGTAAGGTTATATGCAATATTACCATATTATTATGTAATAGATAACATTATTAAACTTAAATTACTGACAAAATTTCATTAAAGTATATATTTTCCTTAGAGAGAAAAATAATTACGAATCACTTTAAAAAGTAGTAAATTTTAAATTAATTTGCCTATTGTTAATTTTAGTAATTCTCTGATCAATTATTGCAAAATCCCTTATTACTATTGTTACAATATTCAGTCCCCATTTTGAATATGAGTAAATGCGGATGAATCTAATGCATCCCCAAATATCACTCAAAAAAGACATCTGGAAAATTGTTTGAAGGCCTCTGATATGTTATCATATACAAAATTGTATGTAATATATATTTATTGCACAATAACGATTCAATTTAAACAGCATCACGTGATTACATATTAAGATATACATGCTTAATATTTGCATTCGATAAATTAGATACATATATAACACCTCGGATTAAATTTTCATGCTATACGTTTATGAAAAAAGACATACTAAGTCTAATTTTTTCTATTGCCAACAAAATACTGATAATAAATTATAATTGCATAGGAATCCCTAGCATATACTTTTATTTGTTACATTAGATTTTAATAATATTTATAAGGGCAAAACGAGGGTCAAAAATCTGCATTTTAGTTTCTGGTGGATTTACACATTTGGCGCTTTAAAGTCATTGAAATCTTAGAAGTCGACAAAGTAAAAAAAAAAGTTATTGAAGTTTCAAGCATCGAAATCAAAGAATCATCGAAGTTTTAAACATCGAAGTCAAATAATCATCGAAATTTCAAGCAGTTAAAAATACAAACATTTAGTGACACAAAGTTCATCCGCGAAACAGATGTATTCTGCATTATTTTATTTATGCTTAAATTCGTTGCTCAAATTTTCCCTTATCTTTTGCACAAAGTGCGTTTCATTTATTGGATTACATTACTGTGTATATTTTTAAGCTTAATATGTTTATTTTTCATGAGATGAAAAGTACATAAATTATATTTTTACAATTGCAATCAATAGAACTAATTTTACTTTTGCGCTAATAAACGGAAAAAGGATTATTTTGTTTATTACATTTTATTTCCTTTACAATGCTACGAATGGATTAAAATAAAGTTTCGTGCTATTAAACGGAAAATCTATTTTTTTTTGTTTATTACGTTTTGTTTTCCCTATAATCCTACGAATATCTCAAGAATATTTTTCTTTGCACACGATTAAGAATAACGAGTTTTATTCACATTTAGATTCAGCTATCAGTATACATGAAGTCTTAGCATTTAAATATGATCTTCATTTAGAGGTATGGAATTTATTATTGAAAGTTTTTTCTTCAAATGGCCAGGCACTTTGATTTTCGTCATTCGCCTGTATTATTATTGAAAGTAAATCAGTTTGGAATGTTCGGCACATACCTGTCGAACAACGTTGTGTCTTCGAGTAAGTAATAGAACAGGAAAAATACTAGCAAAGAAACATTAAAAACTGAATATTGATGTCAGGATATTAATTTCTACTTGCGTGCGGAACTACTAAAAATATTATCTTTTTTTTCTAAAAAAAGGGAAAAATCAATAATGCATTGTTATTATTTCAGGAAAGTCGGTTCATGGTATTTATAAAAGTATTATATATTTATTATATGCTAACTGTTCCATAATGAGCAACACGCAAGTGAATGAATCATGCTATCTCATAATTAGTTACCTTTTAATATGGATGGGGTGCAAGTATAGATTTAAAATATTCGAAAATAGAAACTTATTCCAGAAAGAAAAATTAAAAATAGTGGTGAATATTTATTTTTTCATAAGACTAATGAATCAGCATTTTTAACGAAATAATTAAACGCTAATACCGGATTCTGTAATGAAACGAAACCCGTTCAAAGCAAATTGCAAAGGTATAAAATACCAAACATTAACTAACCTTTGGAATCTAAAAATATCTGAAAAAATATCTGAAAAATAAGATCTATATCGAGTATCTGTAAAAATATCTGAAAGCGATTTAAACGAAAATATTATTTAAAAACATCACCACTAGAAAAATGTTTGCTAAATGTGTTGAAATGCACTAAAATACTTGTTCTTTAAGTATATCGTTTTGGTATACATGAACCAGAAGCCTAAACCAAAATTGTGATAATTAGTTTTATAATTTTTGATCAAGACTTTGTAGTAAAACGTCTTGAATAATCTGAGAGTCATCTTCACTTTTATATAAACTTGTTCCATTAGCAATAATGAGAGAGGGCCTCTCTGGTCAGTCTGTACTTTCTAAATTGTCAATTAAAGTTGGGTCTAATGCAAATGCTACCCATTTTCTTCACCAGCGTGAATGGCCCATGGCGAATTTTGTATAGCTATTATTTTTCTATTTGCTTATTTTTAATATATTTTAAGGAAAGATTCATATTTTATAAAAAAAAATATCTACTCTGGGCAGCTCATGACATTATCTACTAACTCAAATTTATTTTTATTTCCCAATCCGTTAAACTGAGTTACTTATCCTTGAGAGCGATTTATTCTAGATTAAACGGGTTACTCTCATTTATTTCGTTATCAAAAATCACGTAGTATACGAAAATTTAATTAATATATTTAAGCATATTTAAACTT
The DNA here is from genome assembly GCA_951213105.1 of Amaurobius ferox. NCBI lineage: Eukaryota > Metazoa > Arthropoda > Arachnida > Araneae > Amaurobiidae > Amaurobius > Amaurobius ferox. The sequence continues at coordinate 92,683,519 of OX578134.1, forward strand.
TCAATTCAGTTTTGACAATTGTTGTGGGGCCATTTCGTAAAAAAAAATGTTGTTATTTTTATCCAAATCGTATCAAAATATTATCAGTACCAGAATAACCCACAAGTAACTTAGCTGCCAAATTTTAAGAAATTTCATCGAATAGTTTTAGCTGCAGTGAAAAACATTGACAGCTCATCAACATTCTAGAAACCTTAATATCTGGAGAATGGCGCCATCATAGAGCAATGTCTGTTTTATTCGTTTTACCGTTAAAATTTCCAAGTTAAAACAAACATTTTTCTAGTACATTACAGTATACCCAGGGAATAATTTTATTTGGCATTTTTTTATTTGTTACTTTTCACATTTCATATTGAATTGATATATATGGTTTACATTTCGCTACCGTTACCAAAAAATTGCATCTAATATCTTAAACGCAAAGTTGATGTAACATCCCCATTAATATTTAAAGTGCATATGATTTTCCCGATCACAATCCTTTCTTGGCAGAAATGATATTTTATATCTCGTACATTTTTACTTCCCCATACGTAGTATTGAGCAAGTATAGTTTTCACGATAATTTTCGATTGAGAGTTCGATGGCAATATATGTTTTAAGACCTCCTGAACACGTTTTGATTATTTTTGGAGTGATGTCCTTCTGTCTGCTGTGGTCGATTTTTTGTGCGCACGATAGCAGCCACAAATATAATTGGTTTTTTAACTTTATATCCGGTTTTAATACCTAAAATCGAGAACTAGATATATATATATTTTTTAAATTCGAGTGAAAAATTCGATTAAAAGTTTATATTTTTCTAACATGGCAGCATAGGACGAAATTTGGCATAACCACGCATGAAAAGAGTTTATGTATGACCCAATGATTAAGATACATAATAGTTTCAATCATTGTTTTGAAAAATAGCCGTAATACAATTTTTGTGTTCGAGATGTAATTAGCCCCATCCTCACTCGAGATGAAGTTACTCGCCCCCTAGGGTGAGTAACTTCTAGGGGGCGGGGGGTAGCTGTCAAGTATGTTATCAATCCAAAAATGTTGTCATGAGAAAGTGATACTCCATAGTTGTAACAATTTCGACCAACCTTATTGATATTTTAATGTTTTTCTTGTAAAATTTGAAAGACAAAATGAATTCTGTTATTAAAAAGTTTAGTTGAGCCACTCTCAAGTTATTTTTATGATAATTTTTACAAAAATCAGTCTAAAACCCTGTAATTTAAACTATTATTGTAAATATATATTCCAATTTACAATTTTAAAACATTAACAATTCCTACCAATATCGGGATTTGTAGAATTTCTATTATATATACAACTATATTTTCTAAAATATCAGTTAAACATAAATCCCGTAAATGCTAAGATGTTAACAAAAGGAACTTTTAGGTTTTATTTAATATGGATATTAGCTTAGTTGCATGTGCTGCTTACTTTGGAAACATAGAGCAGTCTTAATTTATTACACGAACTTCAATCATTCTGTTGAATAGTTTGCTGAAACATTTTAAATTTACTTAGTCTTATCAGAGGAGAATCTAGGTCTCAGACTTCCATTTAAAAGGTAGTAGAAGCTTTCTTAGGAATCCTTTTGAGAAATTTCGAAGATCCGAAGCCAATTAGAAGAATCATGAAGCAATCCTAACCCAATTAAAGACTTGATCCAATCCTGCTCTGAATAGTATCAAAGAATATTCATTTCCTTATCTTGATGGTCAGTTACCTAAATGGATTCCATGTTTGTGAAATTTTCAAAAGATGAGATTAAATATAAAGTATCGGGAATTATCAGTAAATTTTACTTTGTTCTCATTCCTTTAAAAGTTTTATATTGGAGGTGAGTGAAAATAGTATACATTGATGATAAAGATTACTTTTTATTATACGACTATTATTTCTTGATTTATCTTTAAAATAGGAAATTAGAAATGGAGAAATTGTATTACCATTTTACGAAATACTTAACTGCTTTGAACGTTATAAAAGTATATCTATACAGGGTGTCGCAAAAATGACTCTCGAAATTTAAAAATAAATATCTCGGAAACGGTCACAAATAAAATGGTGACATAAGTGTGCTTATTGGACAGCCAGTAAAATTTACATACTGTGGTTTTAAACATTAGTTTAAAAATTTCCCAACATATTTCGCTAATAGGCATATATAGTAATTGTGCTGGAATATTATCGATTGAATCACAACCCTAGGCGGAGACAAGGTGTAGATTTCAACGTAGATTTCAAGTATCGAAAAGTCCGGATGAAAAAAAAAAATCAATATTTCTTCACAAAATTTGAAAGGACAGGAAGCGTTGAAAATGATTTGACTATATATGCCTTCTAGCGCCATCTGTTGGGAAATATCTTGTCCAATAAATGTACACTTTATTTCACCCTGTTACCTATAACCGTTTCTGAGATATTCATTTTTAAAGTTCGGGAGTCCTTTTGGAGACTCCCTGAACATAGAATTGAATAAAATGTAATCTACTGGTTTTTGTGGACTTAAAGTGTTTTAGGATTTTAATATTGCACTTTCTTACATAGATATATAAAATATCAATCCGTCTTGTAAGGAATGTAATCACGTGGCTTTCATATAATTTCATGCATGCATCTTTCTAATTATTCTAGAGAATGGAATGCTAGTTGGCAACTTGAAGACGTAATCAAAAAAATAAATACAAAAAGTTAGAAAAAATCCCTATTTATTTATATGTATTGTAAAAATGGTAGCATTTTAACAAACAGATTAAAAGATTAAAGAAAGATCCCAGTATCATTGATATGTATTATGTCACCACAACAAACATTTTATTGCTTTTATTGAACATAATATTTTAACACAATTTAAAAATGAGTTAAAAATAAATATTCCAATTAATATTTAGAAAATGTTATTCAAGCTCGCTAAATAACTTTGGTCGTTTTATTACAAAATTGTATACATATAGGGATTGCATACTTAAAATGTAATCGAGGCAACATTTTCAATGAATATCAAAATACCATACCTAAAATGTCGCTCAATCTCAAATTTATTTACAGTCACATCATCAGATGCTTTAAATGCAGGGCTTATGCTCTTAAAATGTAATCGGAAATATTTCATAGTTTCATATTAAGTAATGTAGGACTTGCAAAACGAATTGCAAGAATAATTGGTGAAATCCTAAAGCAATTAAATGAATTATAAAACATGCATCCAATCTTACTTTGAATCGGATCAAGAAATATTTCCTCTGACTCTGTTGGGATATATTATGATTTCAACTTCTTCATCTTTGAAGCAAATTACTTTCACAAGTCAGATGTTCATCCTTCACATTTTTTTGAAAATGGTATCTTTAATAAGTTTATAAATTTCAGAAGCATCAAAAATTCATGCTTTTAGATTTCCATGTTCATTCCAAAGGAGAAACTGCAAATACATTTTAAGCAATCCGCATAAAATCACTCAAACATTGCCAAATAAATAAAGGAAGGGGGGGGGGGGCAGGTCATGTGATATCCATGAACATAAAGATTTTCATCTAGTAAACAATTTTCAAACTCGTTAAATGTATTTGATTGCACTATTGTAAAAATATATAAATTTAGGGATTACATACATAAAATGTAGTGGTAAAAAATGTAAGGGAATCTATTTCAAAACTACAGAGTTTAACAAATAAATTATGAGAATAATTGGTACAATACTAGCTCAGTTAAAGACAGCAGTATTTATTCTTTCTTAGATTTTCGTTGATCAAGTAACTTTTCCTCCATTATTTATTGTGATATATTTCACTTTAAAAATGTCTGTAACAATAAATTACTGAAATTTATTTTCTGGTATAAATATTCCCAAAACTTTAGATCATGTATTCAAATATGATTAGTAAATATCTGGAATATCAAATAAACTTAACTTTTCACTTTGAAAGTTTGGCATTGAAAATATTTGCAAATATTCTACAAAGAAAAAATGTGATATTGTTGATTATAATCTTACTTGTTGCGTTTGATTTTGCTTTAAATTCGACATTCTGTGAAGAAGAACTATCAACATAATTTTATAATGTATGCAACTGTGAAGAAATAAACATACTTCATCAAGAGATAATAATTATATTTCTTATATATTTTAAGCTTTTATCATTTAAGTATAAAAGAAAATATATCTCCATTATTAAAATACAAAATAGCAATTGCATCTCGCAACTAGCGGTACTTGTATCCATTAAAATTCCAAAGTCCCTACTTGGCCTAAAACCTCAGAGTTCATTTTTAATGTAGCTGACGCTACGGGAATGTGAATGAAACTTTAAAATAATATTAAAAATTATTTAATTATTTGAAATATTATAATAATTTATTGTATTATATTTTGTCATAATGATGTACTAATGATTATTTAATGAAATATTTAATGATGTTTAAATATTGAAAAAACTCTGCAATGAGAGTAAAAACTAGGAAATAACTAGAAGTACGCAGGACAACTATTTACTTGTTCAAAAATCTGGTTAGTATCTCTATTTTTTTTATCGGGAAGCGAATGAAATTTGATTCCTCTCTAGAAGCCCGAATTTTCAAAAATTCAATAATTTTTATAGAGCTTTTTATAAAAGAGAAAAAACGAATATTTTAAAAACTCAAAGAATTTTACGATAATTTCATTTTACTATTGTGGAATATCATACACTTTTCGAGGTACAGTCTTAAAAATTTGTTAGCGAAAATATTACCCCTTGTCTCTTAAAAAACTCAAATTTGTGTTCGGGACTTTATTTCATCATGTGCACAGTTAAATAAACAAGTATATATTTTTTAATGTCAATGCACGTTCCGTTTCTATCTGCACTTCAATTCTTGCTCTGACTTTAATCTTGTTTCATTATGGCTGGTGGATATTTATGGGAAGAGGAGTTTTCAGAATGCGTAACTTCTGTATAAAGCGTTTGCATTCTTTTACGTGTCATGCTCTTTTCTACTAACTCTTTTTCAATGCGTATGAATTGGGGCCCATTTTTTTTTTGTGAGCGCTAGCGCCCAAGCTTCATTTTTGTCATTTATTTGCCTTACAAATTGATTGCTGTAAAAATGATTTCTATATATTAAATGACCGCTAGTTGCTGGTAGCGCAACTAGTTTGAAATATATGTTTTTTTTCATTCGAACAAGTAGAATCAAAGTAATTTTATTCACTTTTACCTCAATAATTACATAACGCAGTTATCAGTCGTGCAGTTATATCTCTGATATTTTTTGTACTAGTGCAAATTCCGTATATTTAAATGTCTTAAGTGTTATACTATGCCGCTTGTGCATTTAGAATATTTAAATATATCACAATTTAAAAACTATTCATGTATTGCACCGTTATTTTTAAAATTTTACAAATTAAATAAACAGAACATATTTTACATAATTATTCGCACTTATATGTTATCCTGTCGTGGATATACCTGAATTAAATCTTTCATATGTAAAATGTAGCCAACTCTATACCTAATGGATTTAGTGTTTAAAGTTTAAAAAATATTCAAAAGAATGACTACTGTGGTAACTGTAATTTATACCCAATTATTGGAAGCATGAATTCATTCTTAATATAAATAGAAGCAAGCAATTCCTCCCCTGTTTTTCGTGAGATGTAACATTATTTCCCCACTGATTCATATCTGTAGCCAAAATCTCCAATTGGAACGGTGGTAGAAATGTTTTTAAAATATATGATTAAGTTTTAATATGATGGGGAATACATGAATGAGAAATACATGCGGTGTATAACTTAATGTTTTTCATTTTGAAGTTTCGATATTCAAGATGTATTCCTTATTTCCCTTATGAGAAAATAAATTATATTGGATTATTGTGTGCGTGAATAGTCCTTAGTCATTTACATTTAAATTAGATTTCGATGAATGATAAACAATGTACTACATCGTATAAAGTTATAGTTGATGGAAGATTACTCACAAACTTGCATATGCTGTATAAACATTTTTAGTTTACGACATATATTTGCACAATTTTATTTCATTCATATTTACTCCGACGTTGATTGGTAAAATTTGATCAACGCTAGTGATCGCGTGTGAGGGTAATTTTTACACTATATTTCTAGTATATTTTAAATAATATGTTTAATAGCAGCAATTCTGAATTCTTTCTCTGCAAGAAATATTATAAATTTTATGATCATAAGCAAGAACATTTTAATCAAATTATTTTTATCACAATTATTATGCAGGACATTTAACGATGAACATAACCATATAAATATTAATATAAATCATATACACATTTTATAAATCAATAGATGCATGAAGCATATTTTCATATGTTAAATCAAAATGTATATGAAGTATATTATTTATTGGAATACAAGTCTTATAAATCAAGTTTTCGATTTCGACTCAAAATCAGGTTTTCGGTTTTGCTCGAAAGTAAGCAAAGGCACTGATTGATAACAAACAACAAATTTCAAATAAAATTGGCATATAAACGCACTCTAATGATCGTGTCATCTACAAAATTACGATATACAAACATCAGTGGTCACTTGATGGGGGAAGCTCTCACATGATGCAAACACATGATGCTTGATGGCTAAAATGGCCACACGAAACGCATAGGATTATATAGCAGACGATTTGATGCTTGGAGGTAAAATATGCTTATATATATACGAATACTTATTGAGATTGATAACAAATCGTTGAGAAGAATTTAAAGTTAGATAGAGCGAAAGGACGCCCCCCCCTCCACCCCCAGGAGCACTTTCAAACAAGTAGCACTCTTTATGTGCGAAGCATGAGATAATTGCTTATAACGCAACCAAAGGCTGGTTAACTTAAACTTTTCTTTGTTTCAGACATTAAAATAAAGGTATTGCAAATATACAATTTTGTTAAAACATATAAATTGAAATGAGCTATCTGTTTCGCAACTATGTGGTTATCTAAAGTGATTCATATTTAAAAATACATTTTTGACTATTAGGCTAAAATTAGCTAATCAAAATTATTGTGTGATATTATGGCTATTTTTTCGGAATTTTCAAGCCTGAAAATTCTCAATATCCGGTTGAAAGTACAATAGTCCTTCGATCACCCAGGGTGAACACTGAATATCAAAAATGTGTTTCGGGGGAACCTATTTTACTTAAAGCATTTATCATAAAAATGTTCTCTAAGAATACTATAACATCTACTCTTTTTCACTGTTGTATCCAGTAGTCAATTTTACCAGCTTGCGATAATTTTTTCAAACAGCCAGTCACAATGGTTGTGCTAGTGACAATGTTTGTGAGCACTAATCAGCATATTTCCAAAGCGCAATTTTAAAATATATATCAAAGATAAATAACTAAAATACACTTTGAAGTACATTCAAAACACACATTTTGGAAGTTTAAAAACGAGTAACTGTGAACTGCATTTGGTTTTTATTTAACTGTACATTGATATATAAAAAGACAATCTAAATACATTTCAGCAATTATCTCAAGAACGTTTCAACAAGAACATATTTGCACAAAATTATTTTGCAGCATTAAGTATGTTCCCAGATAAAATTCATTGGCAGTATTCTACCAAGATTTATACTACAATGTGTTGAAGATTATCTTTCATTTAATTATGTTTTGATTGCATGTAACTTAAATTACGGTTATAGTGCGAAAGCAATCACTCTACACTAGTTTTCATGTTTTACATTTTATTAGAATCAACACAGCAATTACTTCAATATTAAAACGAATATACACAACGAATACATCACAATATTGTGCCACTATAGTGATGGAAAAGCTTAGCCCATATACATCAAGCGTTAAACATTTGTTTTGTAATGGAAGTATACACATATATCGAAAATAATGGACCAGTATTGAAACCATACAATTTTAATATATTGAGCCAGTTTTGCTTATATAGTATAGCGATTATATAGCAATATAGCATAGTATAACTATAGTATAGTAATATAAATGCAATGTTACGAAAGCATTTCAGTTATATTGTTAAAACATTTCATATTTAATATTGATTTTACTGATTAACGAACACATGGTAATATTAGTACAATATGCTGAAGTATTAGTTTTCCCAAGTTCTGAAAGATTGATGATGATAATATTTTCTTGTATCTGAAACAAATTGATTTACGTATATTAAGCATTCCAGGTATGCTAAAAGTCGCCCTACTCTATAAATATGATTAAGTATAATTGTATCTCAGTTGTTAAAGCGAAAAGTTATTATGCACATGAGGTTCCTTTTATATTTTTAATTTTACGCTCCAGTAAACTTGCATTATAAATCCCAAGGCAGTTTATTGATGAAAATTCCAGCGTAAAAGACGCAGTTTAGATATAAATTGCACCCCTTTTCTTCTTAATGACGTTCCCGATTTTCAGTGAAATGAAGCAAAATGGCTAAGAAATGTCTTGCTACAAATCACAAGCCATTAGAGACATGTAGAAATGGGCATAAAATACCAGTGGATATTAAAAGTTCTTTATTGCTTACTTGTCTATTAGAAAAATAATTTTCCAAAATATATATTCTTGTTCTTATCAGAGATGATTTTTAAAACACAATGTGCCGTCGCATGAAAGATAGAATGGGAAAATGTTATTGACATTCAGGGTTAATAATTATGAGCTATCAATTCTTAATTATGCTTTGAAAACATACAATTCATTATATGTTTCCTAAGTAAATTAGCAAATGAGAAAATATATTGTCTTTTTGTTCATCCTTCAAGCAATTGAAAATTGCTTTACAATTTATGAGATAAGAAAATTTGTTTAGTTAAAAAATATTACCACAAGATACTAATAAATTTTTGAAGCCAAAAATCATTTGTTTAGCATTATTTATAAGATAGATGATTAAACAGGTGGGTTTTATTTTATATAATTAAATCGATTTAGGTAGTTAGAGTAACGGGGATTTATAATTTTCAATTCTATAAATTACTATGAGATGTTTAACTATCAATTCATAATATAAAATTCTAAATTTTTACACTATACAATTTTATATACTTTAATAACTTTTTTAAAAAAAGGAATAAAGTCATTTTATAATTGTTAAGGCACAACACCTTAAAATGAAGCTGAAACTATATCAAATTTAATTTCAAACTTGTCACCAAAATGTAACTCAAAATGTCACATCGCATACATAATCAAGACAAAAACATCAAAAATGTCAATATTCATTAAATTTAAATTTTGTTACTTCAGTTATAATCAGCGAATTTTCGTAGCCTTAAATATAATAAAGTTGATTAATTGCATGTTTATCTTACTTATTCCTGTTTCATATTTTTAAAGCATCGCAAACTCAATTACCATTAACATAACATTTTTTTTATAAAATAAATTTTAAAATGCATGATCCTTTTTCCTCATATCAACTAAATTTAATCTGCGTAATATGTGTTTTGCATACTCTTCTTATTGAAATAGTAAAACAGAATACGTATTTTTATTTTTATTCTGGAACGTAAGGAAATTCGCAATTTAAGACTCGCTTCCTTCCGATGGAGTGGAAATATATCGAAGATATTACACGATGCAATTTAATTCTCTTCTCTGACTTTCAAACAAAAAGAAGCAATATAGTAGCTTTACACACAATTATAGTTAGGAAGTGGTGAAAGCCCATACCGTCCGACTCATCCTAGGACATAGAGCAACAATTTGGACTGCCGGTAGTTAGGAAGTGTGGAAGACCCAGATAACACGACTGACCCGAAGGCTTAGAGTAGTTTTTTGTGTAGTCGGAGCAGTTAGGAAGGGTGAATAACCGTTACATCATTTACATACATGGTGTTTCACAAAGGACTCCCTAGAGCCAACGGCCCTACCGTGCTGAACACACCGGTTCTCGTTAGATCACCGAAGTCAACCAGCATCGGGCGCGGTTAGTACTTGGGTGGATGACCACCTGGGACCACCGCGTGCTGTTGGCACATTTCGGGCGCGATAGCCCGGTGGTTTGCGCGCTGGATTTGCACGCTGCCACAACTGCCACCGTGTCTATGCGGAGTGCGATCACGTTAAACATGTGGGTCAGAAAGTCCTTCCGAGAGGTTGGTGGTAGGGGAGGGAGGGTACGGTCCCTGTGGATGCCTCCCCCACTAGGTTCCGGTCTAAATTGGGTGACACTTCCCGACCGTCCAAACGGTTACCTTACACCTTTCTGGTAGACAGTCTTTAAAACCCCTTATAGGGATTTTATTTTGACTATACTATTACTTTATTTTGACTTTTTATGGAGATCCGTACTGAGACTACAGCATACAGCGCCATCTGTCGGCTACATTTGTAACTAATTGTGAAACTCTTGTATCAGATTTTTACAGATTTCCCAATAAACACGTCACTTGTTTTAGTCTTTTATCGATCACCGTTTCCGAGTTATTTGATTTCACAGTTAGGGAGTTCTTTATGAAACATCCTGTATAATAAATTACAATAAACATAATCAATTTATGTTCTATTTTTAAAAAAAGTGTATCGGATTTTAGTTCTGAAAATGCATCTTAATCTAAAAAATAAACACTTGCTTAAAAATGTTCAAGTATGCCACTCAAGTTATGCAAGTGATGTGTGAAAGCAGCTATTTTGAGAAATTGTTTAATGACAGGTGAATTAAAATGCTATCTTATTCTATAAAAGGTATAAGTTCTTTAAACATAAGCAGTTTTAATGGAAAAATAATTGATTTATTTTTTCGAAATGAACTTAGAATAAGTGATTTATTACATTATGGACAGAACTAAAATTGAAACGTTAAAGTTGTTATATTTTTCTTTAGAGGGTGTTTTATAGATATTATACAACTAAAAGCCTTTAAAAGACTGGCTGTAGACATATAGTTCTAATTCAAGTAATGGTTTAATTAATGTAGACTATCATCGCATAAAAATTTTGATTATGTGATCTGTTACATTAACAATTGCAGAATGTATATTTTTATATGTGCCCCATTGAAAAAAAAATCAACTATAAAAATATTCCCCATACTTCAGTTAGTCATGCAAAATAATTCCATTATTTACGACCAAAATTACCCGACACATTAGCAATTAATATTTCATTCGGGTAATTTTGGACAATATAAAACATTTGATAAAGGCAGATATGCATGTAAATTTTTGAATGCACATTTTATCTAACGAAATTCATGTCTAAACTCTATGATTTTACTGTTTCCTTTGATGAAGACGAAGAGGTTTATAAGTTCAATAACATTGACATTTTTTTCAAGGCGGCCTATTTAACATATTAGAGAACATACATTTTTCTCGAGATAACTTAATAATTTCGAAACTATTTGAAATAGAATCTTTTTTTGTGGATTGTTCCTGATAAATGTTGAATTCAGTACTTTTTACTAAAACGTTACTTTTTGATAAATATTGTCTGAAGCCTACCTTCTTTGATGCATTTCTTAAATTGAAACTATTAGCCTACGACCAGTCTTTCAAAATATTGTCATGCAATCATTATGAAACACTTTGCATAGCTTTTATAAGCTTCTCTTATATAAGATTAAACTATACAAGAAATGTATTTGTATAGTATATATTATATTAACCATACAAGGTTAAAGACAATGTCGGTATTAACTACTATTACAAATAGTGATGCATTTCATTAAGCATGCAGATATTTTAATGTTTCAAATCTCATAAAATAAACTCTTGTATTCAACATTGACTGTATTAACGATTATTGAAATGTTTCTTCTTATAGGCTAGAGTTTAATATGAGTATTAACAATCACAAAAGGTACAATGCAGCAAATACAAACGAATTTTACAAAAAGAATGATAGTATATAGCACGATGTTTAGAGGTAGATCAGAATGTAAAACTACAAATTGATCGTAGGCAGATATTTGGAAGGTAGCGTTACAAAAATTTCTTACGCAGGTGGCATCTGTACTTTTCCAATAACAATATTTTTAATTTATCCAGTAACAAAAATATATAACATAAGCAATATTGATTGCAATATTTATATAAGTATAAATCTTCTCTGCGGGAGCTTTTATTATCCAATAAAAATCTGATGAGTCTAACAAGTGAATTCCACTACGAATAAGCATATATCGATACTCTAGAATAATATACTAGAAAGTCATCACTTTTCATGTACTTGAATCTCGTAATTCATTTTTTAATAACTCAAACTCTCTCTCTCTTTTTCTCTTTCTCTCTTTCTATACAGGGTGTCCCAAAAAGATTGAAACGATCTTTAATTCTTTATATGTTCGAGATATGTGGGAAATGTAAATTGCAAAAATGTTGCAATTATGGTAGGAAATAAGACTGCGTTAATGAAATAATTCTCGTATTCATTTTCAAAAAGTTACACTTTTTAAATTTTTATACGATACCCTTAGACAAATTTGGTCAATCAAAATGTTTTTTTTTATTTTTAATGCAATAAGATCATTAAAAAAAACGCATATCTGTATATTTAAAATTTAGCGAGTTGAATTTAATTGAAAATTGAACATTGTGAATGGGGAACCTATATCAAATTAGAAATGTAAAACTGTGACATATCACAAAAAATATAAAACTGGATGATAATACATAGGATACATTTTTGCGAATTCCACATAGGCTCACGATGCAATCACAGATTAAGTACTTTTCACATTAAGAAATACCATTTTTTTATTTGAAATAATTTAAATAAATAAGTAAACAAATGCAAGTATGTATTTGATTTTGAAATTTAACATAATTTTCAAAACGAAGAATAGAACTCATAGACGATTTTTTTTCTTTCCTTTAACTCTAATTTAGCCGTTTCTAATGTTTATAGTAAAATAATTTAAAAAAAAAAACGAAACTGAAGAAAGAAATGCAGACGATTTATTTTTTTAATTTACGTAATTAATTCCAGTATTATTTCTATTCAATACAACTAAACTTTTTTAAATCTATATAATAAAAGGCAATGTCTGTGTGTCTGTGCGTCTGTCTGTCTTATACACTATACGTTTCGCGACCGCGCGTCGGAGAGCTACGAAATTTGGCAATCGGAGACCCTGGGGGGTGGGAAGGGGACACGTGAAAACCGATTTTTAAAATTTTAATTATTTTTTTTGTTATTTAATATTTTATGCGATTTCGACCATTTTTTGACATTTTTGCCCTTTTTTCTCCACGATCCAGACATCGTAGAAAAAAACAAATCACACCATCGGAAAGAGCAGAGAATTTTGAGTAAAAATATATAAATTTCAAATCTCAGGGATAAATTCTAATATTTTTTTATGATTTTAAAACAAAAGTCACTTTTGACTCAAAAAAACGATTTTTGGTTTTTAAATTCTCGCATAGTAAAAAGTACTCAGAATTTCGTCTAATAATTTACATTTTTAGAAAGGTCAAATATCTGGCATTCTTACAAGTCCAATCTGGTCAAGAAATAATTATTAATATTTACAGGATCGCGATTTTAATGACCTAAGAATTTCCAATTTCTCGGCGAACGACGTTTTCTCCCGTTGAATTTTCCCCCCGTCTCCATGGAGACCGCCCTTCCGGTTTTAAATGAATTAAGATATGTGTTGTATACAACGGGTGAAATGATTATATACAATATATATTTTTTTTATAAATGGATTTTAAATGGATATTTTAATTTATGGATATTTTAAATGGATATTTTAATTTATGGATATTTTAAATGGATATTTCTATATAATAAAAGGCAATGTCTGTGTGTCTGTCTTATACACTATACGTTTCGCGACCGCGCGTCGGAGAGCTATGGAATTTGGCAATCGGAGACCCTGGGGGGTGGAAAGGGGACACGTGAAAACCGATTTTTAAAATTTTAATTTTATTTTTGTTATTTAATGTTTTATGAGATTTCGACCGTTTTTTGACCTTTTTGCTCTTTTTTCTCCACGATCCAGACATTGTAGAAAAAAACAAATCACACCATCGGAAAGAGCAGAGAATTTCGAGTAAAAATATATCAATTTGAAATCTCAGGGACAAATTCTAATATTTTTTTATGATTTTAAAACAAAAGTCACTTTTGACTCAAAAAATCGATTTTTGGTTTTTAAATTCTCGCATAGTAAAAAGTACTCAGAATTTCGACTAATAATTTACATTTTTAGAAAGGTCAAATATCTGGCATTCTTACAAGTCCAATCTGGTCAAGAAATATTCCGTATTGGCCACAGGATCGGGATTTTAAGATTTTCCGAATTTCAATTTCTCGGCGATCCGCTAAAGCTTTTCTTAACCGACGTTTCTCCCCCACAGAAGAAGGGAAGGTGGTGGGTGGGGACGTCAAGGTGGAGGTGACGTCACGGTTCTGTATATGCATACCCACACAGCATTTTTTTTCACAGTGACGTAAGATTTACGTCACACTGTGACTTTGGGACGTCACAGGACGTCACAGTACGTCTTGGCAATTTCACAGTAACGTCACAGCGAGGTCATTTTGGTCATTTTCATGGTCGTTTGTGACGTCGCATATTAACTTGTTTGTGACGTCACATTGTAATGTCGTTTGACCGTGATTTCGTAACTTTGCTGTTACGTCACGTTACATTTCTGCAATGTGATATTCACGTCACAGTGAAGTTACTTTGTTCATTCTCAGGGTACGTTTGTGACGTCACACTGTGAATTTGGGTCGTCACGGGACGTCACAGTACGTCTTGGCAATTTCACAGTAACGTCACAGCGAGGTCATTTTGGTCATTTTCATGGTCGTTTGTGACGTCGCATATTAATTTGTTTGTGACGTCACATTGTAATGTCGTTAAACCGTGATTTTGTAACTTTGCTGTAACGTCACGTTACATTTCTGCAATGTGATATTCACGTCACAGCGAAGTTACTTTGGTTATCCTCAAGGTACGTTTGTGACGTCACACTGTGAATTTGGGTCGTCACGGGACGTCACAGTACGTCTCGGCAATTTCACATTAACGTCACAGCGAGGTCATTTTGGTCATTTTCATGGGCGTTTGTGACGTCGCATATTAACTTGTTTGTGACGTCACAATATAATGTCTTTGGACCGTGATTCCGTAACATTTCTGCAATGTGACATTCACGTCACAGCGAAGTTATTATTTTCATTCTAAGAGTACTTTTGCGACGTTACACTGTGAATTTGGGATGTTACAGGACGTCACAGTACGTCTCGGCAATTTCACATCGACGTCACAGCGAAGTCATTTTGGTCATTTTCGTGGTCGTTTGTGACGTCGCATACCAACCTATGTGTAACGTCACATTGTAATGGCTCTGTACCGTGATTTCGTAACATTGCTGTTACGTCAAGGTACATTTCAGCAATGTGACCATCACGTCACAGCGAAGTTATTTTGGTCATTTTCAAGGTACTTTTGTGACGTCACATACTGATGTTTCTGCGAAGTGAAATTTTGACATTGCAGTTACATCAAATTGCGTTACTGCAATGTCACATTCACGTGACAGTGAAGCCAGAATCTCCATTTTAGGAGTATAGTTTTGCGAAGTCATATCTGTACAGGTTCTTCTGTTGCCTATAGGGGCTAGCTGACTACTTCGAATTGTCGAGGGAAGAGCAGGTTTCAAGCATCCCGGAACTCGAATAAAACGTTTTTGAGGTGATGTCTGTATGTGTCCATGAGTGTCTGGATGTGATATCTCACGAACGATTGGTGTGGTTTGAATGAAATTTGGTAAATACATTACAATCAGTGAATACTGAAACTATGTCGATTTTAAATGTAATCAAATGTTCGAAAGACACCCAAAATTATATTTTATGAAATCAAATTAAATTTTGAAACTATCAGAATCTTCAATGTTACGTGAATGATCATGATTTGTGTGCATTTTCATTAGCAAACGAATGACAAACTTTAGAACTCTAGCAGAAACCGTTCTGGAGATATTGCATATGTTAAAATAAAAATAACCCTCATAAAATTAATAATTTAAGTATTAGCTATTTTGAAACATGTTCACTTTTCATATGTAATATTAAGCAATAAATTTGTTAATATCATTCTCGTGGATCTAGTTTGTTCCATTCACAAGAAAAGACACTTTGGGTAACAGTTTTGCATTTTGAAGCTTAACAATTAGCCAATAGTCATACTTGAAACCTGCTCTTTCCTCGACAATTCGAAGTAGCGTCAGCTAGCTCCTACTGGGAGCAGAACCTGCGCAGCTTAATGGATCGTGTGTTAATATGACTTCACAAATATACTCCTAAAATGGAGATTCTGGCTTCACTGTCACATGAATGCGACACTATAGTAACACAATTTGATGTAACTGCAATGTCAAAAATTCACTTCGTAGAAACATCAAAATGTGACGTCACAAAAGTACCTCGGAAATGACCAAAGTAGCTTCGCTGTGACATGAATACATTGCTGAAACGTAACTTGATGTAACAGCAATGTTACGAAATCACGGTTCAGAGTAAGGCTCCGCTGACACAATCGCCATTTTGTTTGCAACCGGTTCAGTTAGTTATCGTCTGCCTGTGCTATTTCAATGGCGCGCGCATGTTATATGACTTTATATGATATTTGATACGTAATTTTGCTGTAAAATAGGTGCTTCTGCTTTCAAAAAATTGTACCACCCATTTAAGAAAGTAGTCTAGAATACTTTAATTTTCTCGAGATCCTAAGAAAAAGAAGAGAAACTAATCTTCGTTTCGTCAGGTACTGCCATCGCTTCAACTGGGAGTTAAGATGGCCGCTCTTACGTCAGGCTGTATATATAGGAGCTTTAGTTCAGAGACATTACAATGTGACGTCACAAACAAGTTAATACGTAATACATAAGAAAAGCTGTTCCTTATTTATCTGCAACATCTAGCGATAAATTTGGCCTTAATTTAGAGAAATATCGCCAGGTTGACACTGTTTCGTTCCAGATTGACGAAATTACCGTCAAAATTGCAAAAATGACTCTGCATTAACGAAAGTGGCGTAATATTGATGAATTTTTTAAATATTTTAATATACAGCTTATTGCAGATGCTATCAATATTGATAATAGTCAATTTGGAACTGTGAGAAATATAAGTTAATTGAGTAAGAAATAGTTTTATATGTTGTCATCCAAAAAAGCTCCAAATGTATAAATCAAAATAAAAAACATTGTGTCGTGGATCTTATACATAATTTTCTCAGCATGAAAGAAGTAAATTCATTGTACTATATAGGGGAAGATCGCTGTGCGATCCACATCAGGTTCTTTTATGTGAAAAATATTTATAATTGGGGTATCTGTGGCGGAAATCGGAGAGTTACGAAAAATGCAAACGTTTTGGACGTTTATATCTCCGAACCCAGTGGATAAAAATGTAAATAATTTTTCATGTTTTGTCGGAAATATAGTCCAGACTATCTGTAATAATAAAAGAAGATATCGATTTGTCCGTTTTTTCGGCTGTAGAGTAAATTCTAATCGACGTACGGTCATGAAATTTGATACACAGTTACTTCAGAACACGAAAAGTTGCACCTTGGCGGGTTTTTGTTTGTTTTTTTATTCGAAATTTTTTTAGTTATTTATGTTTTAGTACTATTTTCATACGAATGACTTCCTTAGAGACCAAAAACATTATTCAGACTTTCGAACTTGACACCATAGGAAAGATCAAAACATTCTCTTTCATATAAACTTTGAAAGGAATCCATAGAATTAAAAGAATTTAATATATATATATATATATATATATATATTCGTATGTTAAAACGAAATGACGCACCTGCGATATTCTCGCGGAGATTCATTCCTTCCCTCCACAATCAGAGCAGATGTTTTTTTTTATAATTGTGTTAATCATAAGCGGGCATATTGTTGACACGTTATTTTTGTTTTCGATAAATCGATGCGAGTTCATGATTTTAATCAAAGGATTGAATTTCATATCCCAAGCAACGCCAGGTACATTTTCTAGAAAATGTACTCGATGTTGCCCAAAATGAGCAATAATTTAATAGCCGTGTGTGCACCCAAGCAACAGTTTATTTTACTTTGCTTTTGTTATAAGTGATCTGTTAAAATTGTATTTAGTTTTCGGGAATTCGCTGCGAGTTCCGGTATAATTTTTATCAGAAGTCTGTTTTTAATCTCGGGTAACGTGGGGTACATTTTCTAGTAAATGTATAAAAATATAATAGAATTAACTTAATATAAATGTAATAGAAAAACTTCAGTATTTTAAACTTTTCTTTTCGAAAAAACTTTAACATCTGTCCAAGTGAGTGTTTTTTATTTTCTTACTTTCACTGGAAATACACTACCCAACACAGAAAATGCAACAGCATGAAAGAACGGATAGAGTTTGAAGTTAAAGATCAGACAGAGATGGCATATATAAATAAGTGATGTTAATTACAGAAGAATAATGAAATATACTAGTGGCATAGACAGGGTAATCAGTAGGCAGTAGGTTCACATCTTTCGGTGATACAAGCAACAATCCTTCAAATAACATATGCAAATAGAGTGAGGAGAGTTTCCGGAGGTATATACAAGAGTTTCCCCTATTCAGTTATAAACTTGCTGTGCATAAAAAATTTTAAAATTTTAAATGTTATTTTCAGATTGTAATATTAAATCAAAATCATCAAAATTAATAATGTAAATCAAATCAGAGGCAAATTATGAATGAACATCGCAACAAAAAATAAGTATTTCTGTTGTCGTTGTTATTTGCAGTATATTAAAATATTTGAATTAAAATGCTGTTTTGTCTATTTTTAATTCTCATATTCGAGTTCTATAGGTGTTATATTTGAAGGTTTCGGTTCAAATTCGCTGTAACATTCAACAATCAACGTCATTGTTCTTCCAAGCGGCGGTTATGTTGTTCATTGAGTTGCACATTGTCGCATGTCGTGCAGTTGCTGAATATGTTCTTCGGTAGTTTTGGTTGAGATTCGATGTTCTTCCAAACATTGGTTATGTTGTGGCTTTATTTCGTCAGTTAGTCATTGAGTTGCATGTTGTCACATATCTTCTAATCGCTGAACATTATGTATCATGTTAAAATCAGAGGTTCTTTCCATGCCTCTTTCCTTGGTCTTGTAGTCATTGTAGGCAAAGCAGTTTTTCAAAATGTACACAAAATAAGATATTGTAAGATGAGTTGTATAAGAATTGCTGAATTTTTTTAAGCGAAATTACTTAGCTCCGGAGTCTGGAATATAAGTGATATGAATGGAATATTCATCGATTTACTTAGATAGAGAAGCAAGCGATTTTATAGCATTGCTTTTTTTAATGAAGTTTTAAGTTTCCAAGTAAAATAAATTATTGTACTATGATAATTTCAAAAATATCACTGCTGAATGTATAGCATTTTAGAGATGTTTAAATAAAATTGCATTTCAGTTGGAAAGTGTTTCATAATCAATGTCTTATGCAAGATTAATCTTTCTTGTTTAAAGTATAAATATAGATTTAGTAACTAAATTTCCTAATGTATATTTTTGTCGTTTACTATGTATATCTATCTTATATGGTTTCGAAGATATTTCAAGTGAAAGTAAGCAAAATGAAAGAAAAAAACATTTGTTCAGACAGATACTTTGCAATACTCATTTTCGTCACAGAAACCCCAAGCATAAATATTATTCACATAAAAAAAATGTGCCCCTTTTTTTAACAAGTGTCCTTTTCTTGGTAACAGCACCACCCTGCCCTTCTTTATCCTGGGGGAAACTCTGTTGTAGGCCTATCTTCTTCATCCAAAGGATAGCTTTTGAGATTAGAATCCAATCAGTCTTCTGCCAACGGTGTCATGTTCTCTTTATTAAAGTTGAAATTCTGATATTTCCTAGTTTCACAGGACATCTTTAGGCCCCTTTAAGATATAAAATTTTATAAATATTTATAAAAATACACCACTTTACTTAAAAACATAAACATTGCACTATTTCGCATTATCATGAGTCCCGGTATAAGTTCTCTCTTCAACTGTTAAAATATAAATATCACAATTGCTAGCAACTGATTTGCTAAGCAGATTGAGTTAGACCACAAAGTGCTCTTTAACACATATCTGATAAATTTTTAATTACTGATCTCAATTCATCTAGATCCTATGTAAATGAGGCATAGTTGAATATTGGATTATTTTAGTAACTATTTTACAATGACTAAGCTCCCTTTATCTTATATAAATGAGGTGAAGCTGAATATTGTACTCCTTTTTAAACATTTTACAACCAATAACTAAACACATGGATATTACTGACTTCTCATTTACTACTAAAGGAGATTAAATGGTTAGGAGGGTGTTGTAAATAAGATTTTCCAAAGTTGAAATATAGTTAAATCACCTTCTCGCATACAATAACGGTACGTTCACCTAATTTCATAAAAATCCTTAGGTCTGTTCTTAAAATACAATATACAAGAATACGACACTTTACAGTATACTGTATAATACCTAACAATTAAATATTTTATCACTATATTTTCTTGTCCTTTTTTTATTTATACTAAAATGAAAAAAAGTTTCTTAAAATGCCTAAGCACTAAACAGAGATAAACTACATCGTTATCACAGCACAGATGCTCAATTTCAGCTTCCACTCCCATCAATTGTGCGAGCAAGCGACTGGATAGTCAGGAAAAACTTGAATGAGATGCTTGTCACAAAATCCTACATAAATTAAAAAGTTAAATATTACTTTGCAAAAGTAGAGAATGTCTAAAATACACAATTCAATTTTGTTCTAATTTTAATTAATTATCCCATTATAAAATTACATAAAAATATTTTTAAATAATATTTTATAATTTATGTATTGTATTTCTTACATTATAAGATTGTAAGACACCACCTTAATTTCCGTAACACCAACAGAGAAAAAGCTTTGATTTAAAAATAAATAAATAAAGTAAAACTAAAAATTTCATTTATTTCAATAGAATTCAATTTATTAACAGAAATAGTATTTATCAGTAGGTATGTTATTCATCACTGTCTTCTGAATCAATATCAGAAGAGCGAACCTCACATGCAGAGTTTAATGACTCTGAGCTATATTTATCTTCATAAAAAAAAAGAATTGCAAGACACCATCGGTTCTAAGACACACCCTGTTTTTAGTTACATTTATATCGGAAAAAGTGCACCTTAAAATTGAAGAAATATGGTATATATTTTTCCCTTATGTCCAGCTGTCCAGCATTGAATGAATAGGATAAATTATAAGATGTTTAGTGCTAAATACTGTTCAGTATAATAATGGTGTAATTTAGGACTAACTATGAAAAACGAATAAACAAGGTGTCCCGTCAAGATAGCATAAACTCTGCAGAGTGAAAATCCTCGCTCGGTGTACATGAAAAATAACCCAAGAACCATACCTCTATGACCCATAGTTTTTGCGAAAAATGCGAAAGATAAAGTATGATGTCAAATCCGGTGCACGGAAAATAATTTTTATTGGAAACATGAACATCGGTACATCTATATTACATGTTTACATAGGCAGATGCTCAATTACACCTTTCTGGTAGGTCGGACGGTCTGGGTTTCAATAACAACAACTGTGCATATCGAGGTATGCATGCGAGCGCTGTAGAATGGATCACTGCACATGATCAAGGATCGTGTTTTTGTTCACAAAGTTGAGCGCAGCATGAAGGCAAGCAACTAAGTGGATGCTGAAGCACAATGCAGAATCGTATGCAATTTGCCATTCTTACAGTGCGCGCATGGATGTCTCGTTATTGGCAGTGGTTATTTTGAGCATCCTTCTATGTAAACATAATGTCATATGCAAGTACTGATGTTCATGTTTCAAGTAAAGCTTATTTTACGTGCACCGCATGCGATGTCATATTTTTTCTTTCGCATTTTTCTTGAAAACTATGGGTCGTGGAGGTATGGTTCTTGGGTCACTTTTTATGTACTCCGAGCAAGGAGCAGTCTTGATGGGACACCCCGTATATTTAATAGAAACCTTTTTATATATATAAAAAATTACTTCGAATCGTTTGACATTACCATTGATTTCGTTAAATGTGTTCCTTTTATACTTCTCTCACTATAGGAAAGTATTGTTTTCATGTAAAAAACAGTTATTGGCCAAATAGGATACCTATGCATTTTCAAAGGTACTATTTATGTAAAGAAAAAAACTTATGGCAGTCCATTCATTTCTCTATTGTGCGCAAACATCCTTTGCACTACGAAATTTTATAACCAATATTCTGCAAAACTACCGATGAATGTAAAATTTACGGTGCAATTTTCTTTAGGTGCAGTTTCACTAGTTTCTAAAGGTACAGTTTTACCAGTATCATTCACAACAGTGCACGGAATAGGCACGGGAGTTTCACATTTTAATGCAATATTTCCCAAAATATTCAACTACATGATACCAAATTTGATATATGAATAGGTTGTTATGTTACATAAGTCAGATTGTCTCTAGTACTTTTAATAGATGTGGAAAATAATTGAGATAAGTCGAGGGATAACTGAGTATAGGGAAACAGGATTTTGCTATTCTACAAAATCCCATATTGCGCGATTTGCATGCAAGTTAGAAACATGTCCATCATCAATTTTTCGCACAACCTAAAAAAATATCCTGGTATGATGCATTTTTTTGCAAAATCATGTACATACAACATAAATATGCAGTTCATTTTAAAAATATTTCTTTGCCGAAGAGTACAATTTCCATCTTGATTGATCATGATTTTGATCCCCTAATTTTTCGACTTACTCCAATTTAAGCATTTTTAAATAACTTGATATAAGCTATTGAATAATAGTTAAAATAATTAATACAAGTGTGTCATAATGCCCAAATTACGAATTTAAAATTAGATCTCTCCCCCCCCCCCATATATAGATGTTAAAATTCAGCCATAAGATTCCAAAGTACACAGGTGCATTTATTGTAAAGATACTAGTTTTTTTATATGTTTTATTGCATTATTTAAGGTAGTAGTATCTTACATAAGACCATCTCTACTATTACACGTTTTTATGTAATGGGTTTGTAATGAGCATAGTCAGTATATGCTCATTACAAACACAAAACAATACTAGAAGATATCTTTTAATAAAAATATTATATCCAAAAATTCTATATAAAGAAAGCTTATTTTAAAGAGCTCTCAAAGTGCTATTTTCATTCCACACATACATGTAATATTTATAGAAGAATAAAAAAAAAATACAAGAGTATAAAATTTGAATTATTTTAAATGAGATAAAATGAAATTCCAAATCCCAGGATTAACAATTTTGCAATCCCCAAATACCAGATTTATACAAAATATCTGAGATTATAATCCCTAGTATATAAAATATTCTTTTCTTGTGTTGAGGAAATTCTTGTACCTAGAGTCGGCAATTTTCCTATTGTAATTTAATATCACTTTATTGGCATGAATTGTATCCTTATTAATAGAAGATAGTTAATCTACTTAAAATATTAAAGTGATGTTATAAATATAGAATACTCTCAACAGTATACGGTTGAATCATTTCACAAAATACTAGTAATATTCAGACAAGCCGAATATTCTTTGCATCCCTAAAAACAAGATTAAAAAAAGCACGATATTTTATCTTTCATTAAATTAAAATTTGCTATACTGCAAAGTTGTAAAATTACTTAATAGAACTTTCGAAATGCTACCCATATAAAAATATATTTAACCAACTCATTAATATTTAATAATTTTTACTTTAGCAAAAGATAATCAACTACTTCTGTAAATAGTACTAAATAGTAATAGTAATTAAAATTCATATAATCATAATAAAACAACGAAACTATATTTTTAAGCATGGCCATCTTAGATTAAGTATGAATAATATATACAGGTGTGATATAACATATTTCTAAAGAAATTTATGGCAATTTACTTATTTTTGGATAGAAAATGAGAGCACGTGGAAATATTTTGAACTGTAGTTGCAACGTAAAAGCGGTCGAGAATCGCCATTGCTTTATAATGAAGGTATTATCAGGAGTATCATAGGTAAGGATAGTTTTTAATGTTAATTCTAATCTCTCATACATACATGATATGAGTAAAAATATATTATAACACGTAATAATTTAAGATTTTGACAATTAAACATGATCTGAGCATGACTAAACACAAAATTGAATGTTTTTATGATGTAATACGTGTGTGACTCAGTGGGGTATGACCAATATTTCTGAAACAATTTAAGTTATTCAAATGAAATTTTAATCCAATTATTAAAGTTAGTGTAAATGCAATATTTAAGATGTTTCCTAAAATATCATATATATTATATATTTCTATGCTTTCTTCAAATATATTCCTTCATGTATTATTTTATGCAGAGCTTGAAATTGGGAGTGGTGTGTTGGAATGAGTGGTGTTAGTAATGGTGTGTTGAAATTAGGAGTGATGTCTTTTCTCCCTCATAAATATTATATAGATATATTTAACTGGTTTATTCCATAAACATTAAATTACAATTTATATAACTTTTCTTTTTTCTTTATTATGGTTTTTACAGAAATCAAAATATAATACTACTCAAGTATTTCCTATGTTTTTCAATTTTTTAAATATTTTTAAAAATTCTGTATACAGACCAGCAATAAAGGTTGAGGACCTGTGATGTCATAAAAATTACTGGTCCCTTAGACCACTGACTGAAATTTACTAATTTCTACACACATATATATAGAGAAACTAGCAGTAATACCTGTTCTTCGTGTGGAGCATATAATATAAAGAAATTTAAAATTCATGATCATGTTCAAATTCCTATAGAATACTAAATGATATTGTTAATCAAAATATTCTATTAAAATATTTAATTTAATGCCTGACTAAAAAGAAGTTTAAGAATATCTGTTCCCGCTATATAAAATTATCTTCAATAGGCAGATCTGAAGAATAAAACATCCTGGTCCTGTTCGTAAACAAATTTACAAAAAAATATGAAATTGAACCAATATATGCAAATTAAAAGTGCTAAAATTGTATGGGACCCGCACTACTTATATTCACGAATATTAGAATATATACCAATGTATTAGTAGAGAATTACAATTACTACATCATATGACATAATAAATTGAAAATAACAATAATCCCGTAATCATTAAATCTAAAGGCCGTAATTCATTCTAATATATGACAATATACATGTACTACTTATATTCTCGTAGATTAGAAGATATACCAGTGCAGTTGTAGAAGATCAGCGCTTTGTACATATATGAGTTTCAACAATTTTTGCCAAAATAAAACAAAGATGTAATAAATTGAAAATATCATTAATCCCCGAAAATATCAATAATAATAATGTTTAAACCTGAAGACCGTAATTGTTATAATCCAGTCAAAAATGCAATATCGTTCAAATTTATTTTATATACATACTATATTATTTAAATCGGAAAAAATTTAATAAAAATCCGTCTGTCACATAAACACATTGGATTAAAATCCATTAAAGCGACATGATACAATTTTCTTCAAATAAATTGGCGTAAAACATATTGTCTGCATAATGCTATCTCAATGGAAGGCTCAATTGTTCATTTTTAATTAATATCTAGATAACCCCTGGTCTCAAAAACTTAAACTAAATTTTAAGTGGGGCTAATTTAAGCCTACCCACAAAATTTCATTAAATTCTTTCACTCGTTCTCCCGTGATAAAGAGACAAACTTACATACAGACAGACAGATTTTCAATTTCATTTATATGGATTGTTTAGAAATTTAACAATAATATTGCAGTAAGTGACAAATTTATGTATACATATGATTGTATAGATTTGATTGTATATATATGATTATTATTAAATTCTACGTATACATATGATTGCAAAAAACTCTTTAATTTTAGGTAATAAAATATTTTATACATGCAACAGATAATTCTCATTCTTTCTGCAAAAATATGTACAAGCCAGAATAAATTTTAATTCATTACAATTTTTCTGTACAAATATCCAAATCTAACTGCACAATTTTAGAATTTTAAACTGCAATAAAAACAGTATTCGAAATTATTTGTTAGTTGCATTTTCCACCTTTAAATTTCATTTTGACAACGAGATTCTAAACCCAGCCTTAATTTTTTATGTCTAACTTCCCTGTTTAAGTATAGAACCTTTTGGTAACTGAGTAAAAATGCTTGGGACCCAATAACGCTTCATTTTCTGCTATCAATTTCTAACCGCGATTGAAAATAACTATAATAATAAAAAAAATGAGGATATAGAAAAATTTGATTTTACGTATAAAATACATATAGTATATCAGATTTAAAAGATAAGATCACATTTTTAGTGAAAAAGCAGAATTGACTAGTAGCTGCACTATGAAATTAAAATAATTGGTTAGGAAAATGTCACAGTATTACAAGTTTATTATAGTTATACAATTCAGATATTTACTTACTTCCCACTTTCAAAACATAACAAGAACGAAGCTAATCGAATCACGCTCGGCAGATGGCCAAGAATCGAATACACGTCGAATGCGCAACAAAGGAAAGAGTGTTATAAATTAATCTCAATCTCTGAAGAAACTTATAAAATTAGAAAGGAATATGCAATATACTTATTTACAAAATACTGAATTATAAGATCAATAGATTACAAAATAAATGAAATTACCTTTTACAAAGATATCCAATGATCCGTTAACAATAACATCTTGCCGCGCGTTCCCGCAAATAAACAAACTGGGTGAGCCAACAGATAGATGTTGCCATTCCACGACTCAGAAATTATTGCTCTGTTCACTTTCAACCTAACAATTTTACATTATTTTCCACCTTCATGATTATTTTAAATTATTATTTTCATTAATAATAAGAAGCAATAAATTGAATAAAAAGTATTTAATTTTGAATGAAAAAATGCAATAAATAAAATCATGCAAAACTCAAATTCGATTTACTAACGCTAACAATATTTCTTGTACAAAGAGGATTGTAACATAAAATAAAAGAAAAGAGCAAGTGCGTGGAGTACTTTTCTTTTACCGTAGTCACCATCAATATTTACAATTTTTTTCTAATTCTGGAATAACAGTGACTTTATAAATACGCACGGCTGAATATTTGAAACGCTCGCGTTATCCTCAAAGTCCCCTCTCCAACAAACAAATCTGAGTCAGGGCCGCCTCGAAACCTGTGCCCAATAGCATTGCACAGAAGGTGCCATTCCCCTCAGGAACAACATATCGGAACCCATTTAAATTAGGAGAAATTTTGTATGGAGAAATGGAAAACAACACGTTTGGTTACTACGCCCCCAGCCCAATGATAGAATAGAGAGAAGTTGCAATGCAAAGTTCTAGTAACCAAGCCAAAAATAATCAACAAATATCAACGAAGTGCATTCAATAATAGAAAATCAAATAAAATTCAAGCTTTAAAGCTTTAGACGTGGATAAGCACTAGGCCTAAATGAATTGTTCATTTCGAAAAAACTCTTTGTCATGCCCAAGTATTTAATCAAAATGAACACAAAATGGATCTGATATTAGAGATAGATTATATATATATATATATATATATATATATATATATATATATATATATATACATCTGCATTATGAGTTTTGTTCCAGAGAGAACAGATAATAAAAAATAATTGTAATCATTTTAAACGTGCTATTACAGAATTTATAGTTATTATCCATGATTTTGTCGCCTTAGAAAAAAGTAAATAGTTTTGCCTCTTGTTTTACTATGAAGTTTTAAATAATATTATTCATTGTCCTACTATACTTTCTTGCGTTCTTAGAGTTTCATATGACCTGTTAATATTAGACATGAAAACAAGCAAACAAATAAAACAGCAATTACATTAAGAGATTTTTTTGTATATAAAATTTGTTAACCTCCTTGATACATATTGCGCGGATATTGATATTTTTATTTTGACACCTGCCATTTTTTTAAAATGCCAGTTTTAATGCTCTTAGCTTTTTATTGTTTAGTATTCTAGTATTTTATGTTCTTTGAGATTACTCTAATTGGATTTTATATGCAATTGCCACTTAAATTGAATTGAATTAAATTGAATAAATATGTTCCAACCGGGATATATTTTAACTGAGTTTTTGAAAATATTTATAGTAGATGTGTCATTTTGATTATAAACTTACTTTCTTTTTCCAGAAATACATTTTCAAGAATTCTTAAAGCGAAAAATATTTCGAAGACATTTTAAAAGTACTGGAGAATTCCTATAATAACTTTTCAATCAAACATATCTATTAAAACGCGTTCTCTCTAAACTTTTTTGTGCAGATGATAAAAAAATTTAATAAATATTTCGTTGAGCAATAATTGTGCAATCTTAATTTAGTGCAATCAACTATAATAAAACTTTATTGTGACATATCAGCTACCATTGATTACACTATTCGTTTCTTTTCATTTTTTTTTTTTTTTTTTTTTTTAGAGTGGAAAAAGTAAGAAAGTTTTATATTTGTTTAATACTTTATAGAATATAAATTGTATTGAAAATAACATTTCAATAAGATGTTGAAAATCAATCTTTTATGATAAAATTCAAAGCTATAGTCATTTTTCTACTTATGTTCAAAATTCTTATTGTAGTCCACAAGGACCACTGATTTTATTATTATTATTTTCTAATTATCGGATATTTTATATTGGAATTTTTATTTAGATAATTTCATTAAACATTGAAACTATAAACACTATACTTCCAAAATTATATATATATATATATATATATATATATTTGGAAACTTAATTTTCTAATATATACCTTTGCCACTTATTCTTTATATAGATCTTTCATAGTTTCGAAGATATTAATGAAAGTAAGGAGAAGAAAAACACCCGCTCGGACAGATACTTTCTAATTTTCTTTCGAAAAAATATTTATTTCTTAAAATATTAAAATATTCAAATTATATTTATATATTCTTAATCTGGACCATATTTCCGACAAAATAAAAAAAATATTTACATTTTTACTTCCTCATAAGTAGTATTGAGAAAGTATTGTTTCATTAAAATTTTATAT
This sequence comes from Amaurobius ferox, assembly GCA_951213105.1. Lineage (NCBI taxonomy): Eukaryota > Metazoa > Arthropoda > Arachnida > Araneae > Amaurobiidae > Amaurobius > Amaurobius ferox. The sequence continues at coordinate 92,712,593 of OX578134.1, forward strand.
TTCGAGATTGTGATGCCAATTCATGTTTTAGGATCCCCTGAGCACGCTGTGATTATGTTTGGAGTGATGTCTGTTAGTGCTCGATTTTTGTGTGTACTCTAATGCTGCTAAAAGTATTAATGGATTTTTATGAAACTTTATATTCTGATTTCGTGTATACGAAAGTCGAGAGTTGAGTCTTTAAATTTCTATTAAGTTCGGCAGACATAAACGTCCAAATTGTTTACATTTTCGTAATGCTCCGATTTTTGCTACTGATACCCCAAGCATAGATGTTATTCACATCAAAATATAAGTTAACTTAATTTTAGAAATAAATAACTGTAGTGTCAAAACTTTTTATTCGTATCTAGTAGTTTTTTGTTAGATCTAGTAGAAGGTTTCAAACACTTCCAAAAATGCATGTGAATAAATGTTGTGAAATTATGCAGTATATCGAAAACGATGGAAACAAGCTGCTTCGGGAGCTAAATAAGGAACCTGCATAAAAAAAAATTCAAAACATTCGTTCAAATTATTGTAAAAGTGCCAAGTCATAATATATTTCGAAAGAAAAACAGATCTGAAAAATTACATGAGCTATTTTAACTAAGTTCAATTTAATAATACCAGAGAATAAAAACTGTAAAATTTAAAAATATATATAAAAAATATTACCTATCTACTTCAGTTCTTGGAACATTCATTTTAATTTTTCAGCTTTTATTTCCTGGCATTTTCAAACTAGTTTGATCAAATGTTATTTGAATTTAGTTGATAAAGATAGCTCATATAGCTTCCCAAACCAGTTGATTCCTTCGCTTTTTATTTTCTTTTAAATTCCGTAGTCTTTTATTCCTTGGTATTTTAAAGTAATTTTTTCAAAATTATTGAAAAATTGATATTTCAAGATTATTACTCATCAACTGAGTAGATGAGTATTTGAACATCGCTTTTGAAACCGGTTGACCAGTTTATTTTTGTATATACTCTATATTTTAAGAAGTTTACATTTACCGTCTTGATATTGAAGCAGTATTTGTACCATTATTTGATTGAACTAATACCGGGTACTGAAAATGATCAAATTGATAAAAACAAGAACTTTGAACCTCGAAATAGTAGGTGTATTCACATTCATGAATTAAAACCCGATAAAAAAAATCTGACGCGAGCAGCACATGACTTTCCTTATATTCAAATGAATTTACTACGTTTGCAGTAAAAATAAAATAGATTATTCTTACAGTAGATACTTATATTTTTTTCAAGATATTGAATTTTCGTCAATGAGTCGTCAATTTCATTGATTTAGCGTCATTTTTATCCATTTGACGAGATTTTAGTTAATTTGGCAACATTAAAAAAGTTGGCGACATTCAGCTAATTTCGTTGCCAAAATCTCGCCAAGAGTTATGGACGGAGAAATAATGGCGTTCAAATTCAAAAGTATTACTCAAAGTATCTTTTCTCAAGAATGGAACGAGCTAGATCCACGAGAATGATGTCACCCAGTCACCCAATTTATTGTATGATATTACATATGAAAAGTGAACATGTTTCTCAAAAGTTAATATTTTTTTTCAATTTATGCGATCTTTTGATAAATTTATTTGAAAAATGTGCAATATCTCGAGAACGGTTTATGCTAGCGTTCCAAAATGTATGTCAATCGTTTTCTAAGAAAAAATTACGTAAGATTTATCTATTTTTGTAACTTTATTAAATATTTTGATTTTTTGATGATTTTTTCAAAATTTCACCGAAAAATTTAGAGGGGGGGGGAGGTTTAAACATTCGATTGTGTTGAAAAACAATAGGTTTAGAGTATTCAAGGATTGTAATTTTTGTACCAATTCATTCGAATTTCTCCGTTCGTGAGATATTGTCTTCACAGGCTTAATGACACACACTTTCACACACCCATTGGTTAGCGCGCTGGAGTTGCACTCGGTAGGCCCGGGTTCGATTCCAGCCACTGCCAAAACTGCCGCCGTGTTCATACGGAGTACGATCACGTTAAACATGTGGGTCAGAAAGTCCTTCCGAGAGGTTGGTGGTAGGGGAAAGAGGGTACGGTCCCTGTGGATGCCTCCACCACTGGGTTCCGGTCTAAATTGGGTGGCACTTCCCGACCGTCCAAACAGTTACCTTACACCTTTTCTGGTAGGTCGGACGGTCTGGGTTTCAACAACAACAACACTCACCCACACACACAGCCATCACCTCACAAACGTTTGATTCGTGTTCAGGTATGCTTGAAGAGTGCTCTTTAGTCGAAAACTCGAATTCGAATTCTACTTTACACCCTGTATATAAGGAAAGTAAAAATTATTGATACATAAAAAATAAGTCCAGGTGTTATATATATAAATTGAGAATGAGATGCGTCGGTATAGGTTCATGACATAACGAACTTTTCATTCCGAAAATCGATAAAAATGTTATAAAAATATAATTACGTTATAAAATATTACAAAAATTCCTATTTTATGTGGATATTTATATAAATGCGAATGCTATCATTTACAAGATGCACACATACGCCGTTCTCGCGATATATCAGTTTTTTATCCAAAATAACAAAATTCATAAAATATCGAGAAACTCAATATTGTCAAATGAATGAATGTTTTATAAATATATTTAATCTGAAATTAATGAACAACATTGTTTAAAAGTCATTTCGAGATTTTTTCAGTCTATTTTAGGCTTTCGGTGCTCATCTATATTTATTTATCCGTGCCGGCGCATAAGAGGTCTGCAAGGCCGAAATCCAGATTTCCACTCGGACAGACCCGAAACGCTAGTGTTTAAACCCAGCCCGAATCCAAAGAAACGTATAAATGTACGATCCGACTCGACCCGAAGATTTAATAAGTCTCAGCCCGATATGATTTGTATTCAAATATGTTAAAAACACGATTGTGGGAAATTACATCTACGGCATACGCAATGATACAAGGCATTCTTTAATTTCCCGCCACTAAGATTGTTGATAAATACTAGAACAGCTTCCCCAAAAATATGGAGCAGCTGCGGTTGCAACACGTGACCAATTAAATTTTTCTGTAGATGTAAAGTCTCTGTAAAAGATGGTAATGTAAGGCCAGACAAAATATTTTCTTTCTTTTTTTACTTTCCTTATATACATAATGTATAAGGAAAGTATTGTGACGGGGTCGAAAATTCGAATTCGAGTTTTCGACGGGAGAGCACGTTTCAAGCATCCCTGATCACGAATCAAACATTTTTGAAGTGATGTCTGTCTGTGTGTGTGTGTGTGTGAAAGTATGTGTGTGTGTGTGTGTGTGTCAGTGAGTCTGTGGAGACGATAACTGACGAACGAATGGACCGATTTGAACCAAATTTGGTACAAAAATCCCAATCCGTAAACACTGGAAGCCTATTGTTTTTATACGTAATCGAATGTTCAGAACTCCCCTAAATTTTCGAATAAAATTTTGAAAAAATCGTCAAAAAATCAAAACCTCTAATAAAGTTACGCAAATAGACATTTCTTATGTAATTTTTCATTAGAAAACGATTGGCATAAATTTTAGAACGCTAACATGAACCGTTCTCGAGATATTGTACATTTTTCAAAAAAATTATGAAAAAGTCACATAAAAAAAAAATTCCTATTGAGAAACATGTTCACTTTTCATATGTAATACCATGCGATAAATTGAGTGACATCATTCTCGTGGATCTAGCTTGTTCCATTCATGAAAAAATATACTTTGAATAATACTTTTGTATTTAAACGCCAATATAGTCATTATCTGCTGTAAGAATAACTTTTTTCTTAGTGCATAACTCTTGGCGAGATTTTGGCGACGAATTTGGCGGAATGTCGCCAACTTGGCGACTTTTTTGAAATGTTGCCAAATTAATGAAAATCTCGCCAAATGGATGAAAATGATGCTAAATCAATGAAAATGACGACTAATTATCGAAAATTCAATATCTTGGAAAGAATATTAGTATCTACTATAAGAAAAACCTATTTTTTTACAGTAAAAGTAGTAAATTCATTACATTATATAAGGAAAGTCATGTGTTGCCCACATCAGATTTTCATGAAACATTAGAATTAGCGCGGTTCTCTGTGACATTCGTGAATGGAAGTACTTTTAATTTTACGCATTTTCGTACATTTTAGCTTTATAGGTTTTCTTAAAATTACAAGTTTTAAAGTTTTTAAATAAAATTGATAAATTTAGCGATTTTAAATAAAAATATACATTTGAGCATTTTCTTAAATTGCAAACGCTTTTCTTTAAAATTGTGAATTTTAGAACAATTACTCAAAATTAATGAATTTTAAAGTTTTTTCCAAAAATATTGTGAATGTGAGTGAGTGCTTCGCCAGATATATCGCGAATAAGCAGACATATTTTATTATTTTAATACAAATGTTATTATATCTTAAAACATAAATTAAAGATTTTTTTTCTATATTATGATGAACATTATTTTGTATACATGTCTCTGCCATTTTATTAACTTCGTAGCCAGCTATTGGTGAGTCCTGGCACTCATCATCAGGGAAGGCGAACCTCTGGGTTTATATTTATTGAACCACTATTACAGTATCATAAACTTTTACCCGGCTTGATTCATTTCCGGAACTTATACTTTTACATTTACATGTGATTACGTCATTATATTTTCCCTCATGATTGAAGATTCTATTTTTAATACGTCTTTTTAATTTGTAGGCATGTTTTAAGTTAGGGTATTTTAAGTTACAACTTCTCTCTATTCAATCTTTGAATTTTCATATTATATATATATATATATATATAAACAGAGAATCATCAATCAAGTGGAAAATAAAATGAAAACCTCTAGTCATCAATCTGAAGACAAACAAAAACATCAATGGAAATGAATCGATAAAATAAAATAAAATAAAATCCAAGCATGAAAGCTTTAGACGTGGACAAGCCCTAGGCCTAATAATGAATGGATCATTTCGATAAAACTCTTTATCAAGTCCAAGTATTTTAAAAAAATGAACACAAAAAGCATTTTTCTTATATCAGTAATAGATTATATCTATAAACACTGACAACTTGGACAACATGCATATATATATATTATTTTTCTTTAAAAATTTTAAGAAATATGGAATGTGCTTCGATTGATTTGTATGTACAAAATTGTAAAGTATCTATGTCAGACAATTTTGTGTGCATCATCATATTTTAATATTGGATTTTCTTTGTTACATATAAAGTACGTTAAATGTGGCCCCCACAACCAGCTGATTTTTGATTTTAAAGTTGAATACAATTTTGTAAATTGTCAAACTGCACAATAAGATATTTTTTTTATAAAAATACGGTCATTGACCATAAATTGAAGTTAGCCATACAAATTATTGGACAGTTTTCATTCTTAAAAATCTGATGTGGGCAACATATGACTTTCCTTATATAATGCAATGAATTTACTTCTTTTACAGTTAAAAAAAATGTTATTCTTATAGTAGATACTTATATTCTTTCCAAGATATTGCATTTTCTTCACTTAGTCGTCATTTTCATTGATTTAGTATCATTTTTATTCATTTGGCGAGATTTTTTTTATTTTATCAACAATTAAAAATATCGCCAAGTTGGCGACATTCCACCAAATTCGTCGCCAAAATCTCGGCAAGAGTGGACGGAGAAATAAGTTATGGACGGAGAAATAAGTTATTCTTATAGCAGATAAATGACTATTGTCGTTCAAATACAAAAGTATTACTCAAAGAATCTTTTTTCATGAATGGAACGAGCTAGATTCACGAGAATGATGTCACCCAATTTATCGCATGGTATTACATGCGAAAAGTGAATATGTTTCTCAATAGGAAATAATTTTGTTTTATTTTATATGATTTTTTGATAACTTTTTTGAAAAATGTGCAATATCTCGAGAACGGTTCATGTTAGCGTTCTAAAATTTATGTCAATCGTTTTCTAATAAAAAATTACATAAGGAATGTCTATTTGCGTGACTTTATTAGCGGTTTTGATTTTTTGACGATTTTTTCAAAATTTCACTCGAAAATTTAGGGGGGTTCTGAACACTCGATTGCGTATAACAACAATAGACTTCCAGTGTTTATAAATTGCGATTTTTGTACCAAATTTCGTTCGAATCGGTCCATTCGTTCGTCAGTTATCGTCTCCACAGACTCACTGACACACACACACACATACACACATACACACACACACACTTTCACACACACACACACACACACACACACACACAGACATCCCTTCAAAAATGTTTGATTCGTGATCAGGGATGCTTGAAACGTGCTCTTCCGTCGAAGACTCGAATTCGAATTTTCGACCCCGTCACAATACTTTCCTTATACATTATGTATATAAGGAAAGTAAAAATAGTTATACACAGTTATTACCTTATATTTACGTTGCTCGTAAACTACACTGGACATGTTGTGGTTCGGTGCGAGTCCCGCAGCTAGTGATCACTGTTTTTTGTATCGCTTAGAAAAACAACAGTTAAATGAAAGCAGTTACAGCTGAAGGTAAATACGTAGTGGATTTACAAAATGCTTTGTCTTGAAAAAGAAAAAAAAATATAAGTTCTTAATCGCACATTTCACAGTGTTATCAATACATGATGTTGAAACCCAGACCGTCCGACCTACCCGAAAGGTGTAAGGTAACATCAATACATGATGTGAAATACCAGACCCAACAGTGACTTTTATATAGCTATTGTGCTCTGTTTTAAACAGCAGAAGTAATAATAAATTATTACAGTGCCGTCATAGTTTTGCCAATACCACTGCTACGTTGCATTGTAACATTTATGGTTAGGGCCGAAAACAACACAAAATATAGTTACGACAATGTTACAGTGTCATCAATTAGCGATGTTATATAGAAATCCCAACTGCTACGCCTCATTGTAACAATAATATTCAGTTGCATAAAAGTCACAAAATATAGTTACATCAATGGCATAATGTAACCAATATGCAATATTGCATACAAGTCACAAGTATGACGTCATATTGTAACATTTATGTTTATTTGCAGAAAAGTTACAAAATATAGTCACAGTAATCTCACAGTGTCACTAATTATCGATGCTGCATATAAGTCACATATGTGACGTTGCATTGTTATGTGTTTATCAAGTGGTTGAAACGTCACTAAATATAGTCCCAATAAAGTCCCAATGTTACTAATACGCATCGTCGGCTAGAAGTAACAACTATAACGTCACATTGTAGCATTTATGTTTAGTTGAAGATGCGTCACAAAATATAATCACAGTAATGTCGTGCTGTCACCAATTAGCGATGTTGAATATAAATCACAAATGTGACGTCACATTGTGACATTTAAGCTTAGTTGCAGATATTTGACAAAGTATAGTCACAGTAATGTCATGGTGTCACCAATTCGCGATGTTAAATATAAATCACAAATGTGACGTCACGTTGTGACATTTATGTTTAATTGCAGATACGTGGCAAAATATAGTCACAGTAATGTTATGATGTCACCAATTAGCGATGTTAAATATAAATCACAAATGTGGCGTCACATTGTGACATTTATGTTCAGTTGCAGATACGTGGCAAAATATAGTCACAGTAATGTTATAGTGTCACCAATTAGCGATGTTAAATATAAATCACAAATGTGACGTCACGTTGTGACATTTATGTTTAGTTGCAGATACGTAGCAAAATATAGTCGCAGTAATGTCATGGTATCACCAATTAGCGATGTTAAATATAAATCACAAATGTGACGTCACATTGTGACATTTATGTTCAGTTGCAGATACGTGACAAAATATAGTCACAGTAATGTCATGGTTTCACCAATTGCGATGTTAAATATAAATCACAAATGTGACGTCACGTTGTGACATTTATGTTTAGTTGCAGATACGTGGCAAAATATAGTCGCAGTAATGTCATGGTATCACCAATTAGCGATGTTAAATATAAATCACAAATGTGACGTCACATTGTGACATTTATGTTTAGTTGCAGATACGTGACAAAATATAGTCACAGTAATGTCATGGTGTCACCAATTAGCGATGTTGCATACAAATCACAAATGTGACGTCACATTGTGACGTGTTAATTAAGTTGCAGAATCTTCACAAACTATAGTTACAATAAGGTCACAATATTACCAATGTGCTACGTCACATAGAAATCACAACTGTGATATCACATTGTGACTCATATGTCACGTGATTACAACGTCACTGTCACACTTGTGACGATCTTTGCTGTATGGGTAGCGATGGGTGGGACAATAAGAAACCGAATTAGTTTTTACTTTCCGTTTCCCGCGCTTCCGATTTTAAATGAAATAAGAGCTTAACATATGCACTGTAGAAATTATTATATTTATATTTTAAATGATGGAACGATATGGATTTTTGAAATGGATATTTTAATTTTATGGATATTTTAAATGATGGAACGATGGATATTTTAATTTTATGGATATTTTAAATGATGGAACAATGGAATGAGGATGATGGAATTAAGAGCTTAGAGAGCATATGGTCATTTTAAATTGTAAATTAGCGCGCGGGAAGTTAGCGGTAGGCCCGGGTACGATTCCCGCCACTGCCAAAACTGCCGAAGTGTTCACGCGGAATACGATCACGTTAAACATGTGGGCCCGTAAGTCCTTCCGAGAGGTTGGTGGTAGGGGAAGGAGGGTACGGTCCCTGTGGATGCCTCCTTCACAGGGTTCCCGTCTAAATTGGGTGAATATAAAGAAAGTTGCGGAGGGCGAGGCAGCCCAGTGGTTAGCGCTCAGGAATTGCACTCGGTAGGCCCGGGTTCGATTCCCGCCACTTCCAAAACTGCCGCCGTGTTCACGCGGAGTACGATCACGATAAACATGTGGGTCCGGAAGTCCTTCCGAGAGGTTGGTGGTAGGGGAAGGAGGGTACGGTCCCTGTGGATGCCTCCCTCACAGGGTTCCCGTCTAAATTGGGTGAATATAAAGAAAGTTGCGGAGGGCGAGGCAGCCCAGTGGTTAGCGCTCAGGAATTGCACTCGGTAGGCCCGGGTTCGATTCCCGCCACTTCCAAAACTGCCGCCGTGTTCACGCGGAGTACGATCACGATAAACATGTGGGTCCGGAAGTCCTTCCGAGAGGTTGGTGGTAGGGGAAGGAGGGTACGGTCCCTGTGGATGCCTCCCTCACAGGGTTCCCGTCTAAATTGGGTGAATATAAAGAAAGTTGCGGAGGGCGAGGCAGCCCAGTGGTTAGCGCTCAGGAATTGCACTCGGTAGGCCCGGGTTCGATTCCCGCCACTTCCAAAACTGCCGCCGTGTTCACGCGGATTACGATCACGATAAACATGTGGGTCCGGAAGTCTTTCCGAGAGGTTGGTGGTAGGGGAAGGAGGGTACGGTCTCTGTGGATGCCTCTCCCACTGGGTTCCGTTCTAAATTGGGTAAATAAAAAGAATGTTATGGAGATAGTCGCTGGGGGCGAAGAAGCCCAGTGGTTAGCGCGCGGGAATTGCACTCAGTAGGCCTGGGTTCGATTCCCAAAATTGCCGCCGTGTTTACGCGGAGTACGATCACGTTAAACATGTGGGTCCGTGAGTCCTTCCGAGAAGTTGCTGGTAGGGGAAGGAGGGTACGGTCTAAATTGGATGAATAAAAAGAAAGTTATGGAGATTGTCGCGTAGGGCAAAGTAGCCCAAATGTTAGCGCGCGGAAATTGCACTCGGTAGGCCCGGGTTCGATTCCCAAAATTGCCGCCGTGTTTACGCGGAGTACGATCACGTTAAACATGTGGGTCTGTAAGTCCTTCCTAGAGGTTGGTGGTAGGGGAAGAAGGGTACGGTCCCTGTGGATGCTTCTCCCACGTGGTTCCGGTCTAAATTGGGTGAATAAAAAGAAAGTTATGAAGAATATCGCGGAGGGTGAAGTACCCCAGTGGTTAGTGCGCGGGATTTGCACTTGGTAGGCCCGGGTTCGATTCCCAAAATTGCCGAATAAAAATAAAGTTATGGAGATTGTCGCGGATGGCACGGTAGCCCAGTGGTTAGCGCGCGGGAATTTCACTCGGTAGGCTCGGGTTCGATTCCCGCCATTGCCAAAACTGCAGCCGTGTTCACGCGGAGTACGATCACGTTAAACGTGTGGGACTGCAAGTCCTTCCGAGAGGTTTGTGGTAGGGGAAGGAGGGTACGGTCTCTTTGGATGCCTCCCCCATTGGGTTCCGGTCTACATTGTGTGGCACTTCCTGGCCTTCCAAGCAGTTACCTTACACCTTTCTGGTAGGACGCGCCAACGAGTTTGCCACGGTCAGAATTTTCAAGGGTAGCGAACAGGCTGGTCGCCAAAGGCGGCTAGTATTATACTAAAATAAAGAAGATTAGAAATCATTCAGTGAATCGTCAGCATGTTTAGTTCTGAATTGATGATTTAAGAACAAGTAAATGGTCGTGTATTATGGTATTTTTAACAAATAACGAGCTTCTCGCATTAACAATGATTTATGCTCTATGTAATAAAAATACTGCAGGAACTGTTCTGGGTTTCGGAAGGCGACATCCAAACTTGTCTGAAATTTCACGTACATATGTTTATCGGATGATGAGGAGATTAAGAACTACCGGTTCATTTCATCCAAGACCTGACCCTGGAGGAAATCGTTTGTACACGGAGAACCAAGAAACTGACATCATCGCATATTTTTCTTTCAGCCCACGAACAAGCATTCGGAAAGCAAGCCAAACTGTGGGGCTACCTACGATGCCAATTGCTAGAACACTTGAAAAATACCATTGGCATCCATTTTGTATTCATGGACTTCAAGCACTTCATCCCTCCGATTTTGACCGGCGTGTAGTATTATGAAACTGGTTGTTAATCCAACAAGACATCAATTCGAACTTTGTTAAGAGCATTCTATTGACGGATGAATGTTTGTTTACGGACGATGGACAATCACTACTCTCAACGATCATTATTGGGATAATACGAAACCATTTTTTGTCCGTGACATACATCACCAGAGAAAGATTTCTGTGTCTGTATGGAGCGGAATTTGGAATGAAAAACTGATTGGTCCTGTGTTTTATGAAGGGACTCTTACAGCTGAAAAATACATGCAGCTCATTTTAAACGGTACTGTAATGGATTTTATGGAGACGACAACATTATCGTTTCTAAAAAACATGTATTATCAACAAGATGGCGCGCCTCCACATCAGGCTATAATTGTAACAAACGGGCTCAACGAAAACTTTGATAAACAGTGGATTGGTTTGAAAGGACCCAGTGAATGGCCCCCCAAAATCCCTGATTTAACCCCTGTAGATTTTTACTTATGGGTCGTCTTCGAACACTAGTTTATAACACTCGCCTACTGAACTCAATTTACCTTAAACGAAAGATTATGATGCTTGCAACAATATTAGTGGTAAACTTCAAAATATTTACAGAAGCATTATTAGAAGAGCTCCGTTATGTTGTTGAAACCCAGACTGTCCTACCTACCAGAAAGGTGTTGAAGACCCAGACCGTCCGACTCGTCACCAAGGACTTGAGCATCTATTTGGACGGCCGGGAAAGGAGTTAGCGGAAGCCAACTTCAACTGGCCCTCGTCCGACGGTCCAAAGCAACGTTAATTAGAAAATCATAATAATATTTACAGGAGATTTACATATCTGATTCACAACATTGGAACTTCTGTGAATTTTTTTTTTTTTTTTTTTAAAGTGAGCAGCACCATAAAAAGTAAAATAAATGTTGGTGACAAATGTTACATCTTTAGGTAAAAACTGTGGAGTAACAAGAACACTCCCGAAAACAAAACGAGGAGTAAACAACTAAAACAACCACCAAAAACATCACAAGACAAGTACAGCAAATACAAGACAACAAATACAGCGATACAGAAAAGGTAACACCTCCAGAAAAAACACAGGGAGACCGACCAAAGGGAAAAGAATAAAGGGACAAACTCACAAGCTGATCAGGTAATTTGGTTTGAGATGTCTCTAGCAATGAGAACACAGTTTTTTAATTTTTCAACGGAAGAATTATTAGAGCTGACTCTCGAGAACCAGACTGCACAATTTGCGGGAGAGGGTTTAATTAAATGAAATTTTTTAGTATGGGGGCAAGCAAAAACAAAGTGATCGGCGTCACCAAATGCGCCGCAAGTACAGCTAGATGTAGATTTTTGTTTGAAATAGAATAAGTAGTCCATGAATGGGCCATGGCCAGTTAGAAAATAAATAAGATATTTGTTTGTGATTTGAAGGGAAGGGTTGACCCGGGGGAGAAAGGAGGAAATGCGGGCAGGATCATGCGTCCGGGGGGAAATATAAGAATTTAAAAAAGTTTGCCAATGAAGGGAGATGTTTTGTTTACAATAATTTTTTAGAAGTACCAGAAAGGTGTAAGGTGTAAGGTAACTGTTTGGACGGTCGGGAAGTGCACCCAATTTCGACCGGAACCCAGTGTGGGAGGTATCCACAAGGACCGTACCCTCCTTCTCCTACCACCAACCTCTCGAAAGGACTTACGGACCCACTTGTTTTGATCGTACTCCGCGTGAACACGGCGGCAGTTTTGGCAGTGGCTGGAATCGAACCCCTGCCTACCGAAGGCAACCCCAGCTCGCTAACCACAGGGCTGCCGCGCCCCCCGAGCTCAGTTATGTATTGGAGTTGAAAGAAAACATTTAGAGAATGCTTTGCTAATTGCGTTTTGTGAATTGTATTTCTAGTATTTGTAACGAAATTTGTCCCTTTATATCAGTGGTCTTCTATCAATGTATGCATGTTTTAATTATATGCCCCAACCGCGTAGCGAGTACCACTGCTTCATATGATCTCTGTCTGTGTAATGATTTATTCAGATGCATTTGTAATAAAACAATTTGGGACATATTAACGTATTTTTGATCTACACAATTCCCATCGTCAATTTGTTTATGACCCCTATTTCACTGATGAAACAGCCTTTTACATCGTAAGGAAAAGTGACGTCAGATTTTTTCCTTTATAATAATTCAATAATTCAGTTGATTTTAAAGATACATATATGAGGTTTTTTTTTTAATGATCTTGTTGCATTAAAAATAAAAAATTTCTGATTGACCAAATTTGACATATATATATATATATATATATATATATATATAAACAACTCAAAATTATAACATAATAAGGATACTAATATATTACAGTCAAAATTAAATTAAATTTTAATTTGATTCATATCCTTTTAATGCACGGGGATTTTCTAGATTGTAATACATACAACTCATTTTCAAAATATGCAGAAGCCATAAAGAGGGGACTCATTTCCAGGATTAGGCACACTTTATTCCTTTTCAGTATGATGCAAAATGAATGTTTCGCATAAACCTCGGGCAGAAATCTAATTTCGGAGTTGCTTAATGAAAGCCATTCAATGGGGCATTCAAGTTTGAAGGAATTAAAAGTGAACTATATCCTGGCATTTTAATTTCAAACAGCATGTATACATTTTACTTTTGTATTTATGAATACTTCAAGTGCATAACTCAGATCACAAATATAGTCATTTCTAATCTTAATTGAATATTGTATATATATTATATAACGTACATTTTGTGATTTTGTGATCAATATTAAATAGTGGTTTATTGTTGTACATTTTAATGTTTAAACTCAATATGGCCGTAAATTAAACAATTATTTTTATCAGGACTAGGTGTTTTCCTTCATATTCTTCCCATTGCTCTGCTTTTGCGAATAACAGCATCTATGGACTGATTTTGTATTTTGTGCTCTTCATCATAAAAGGGTCGAAGGTTGCAATAATCGATAGCATAGCAAGAGAACTTGTCATGTGCCAGAACTTTGAGAATCGCTAAAGGAACTGCCAAATTCAGTCTGCTTAATAGATATTTTCAAATTTCTTTTAAAATTCTTATTACTTTAAAAACTCCACTCTGGGTAATACAACTCCCACGATATATTTTTAGAAACGTGTTTTGAAAATAGCATTTTACGTTACAGTGGAATATTTTTTTTTGTGCTAGAAATAATATTTAGCCACTTTGAACATCTACAGGGTTTTGGTGTAGTAATAAAGAAAATCCATTTTTAGCATTCTGCGTAAAAATCGATATAATCGCTTTTTATTGCGAACTACTCACCTGATTGTAATTGAATTTCGTCCAAATGTAGAATAATACATAAATATGATAATGTGGTCACCATATATTCATACGCGATTATAAGAAAGTTTAATTTTCACTAAATTTTTCGATTTCGAGACTTTAATGGAACATATGTTTTACGACCTCCTGAACACGTATTGAGTATTTTTGGAGCGTTATCCGTCAGTATGACTGTCTTTCTGTATGTACGTGGTCGATTTTTTGTGTAAGCGATAGCGGCTACAGATATTAATGGATTTTCATGAATCTTTATATCCGGCTTTGTTATTAAAAATCTAAAACTGGATAGAATATTTTTCAGAGAAAAAAATGACATCATCATACATAAAAGGGTTTAAATATGTCTCAAAGACATGAACAGTAAAAGTAACTTATTAAAAAAAAATTGTAAACAAAATATTAAAACTCAAATTTCACAAATAAAAACATCGGAATCGATATATTTTTCAACGAATTAAAGCAAAATATAAGTTTTTGAAAAGTAAAAATCCATTATAAGTTTATTTTAGACATATTTTGACTTTTGAATATTCACTATGACCTTAACGTGTATGTATCATTCAAAAAATACCAATAAGCTTTTAAAAAAAAAAAAACCACACTTATCCAATACATTAGGATTTTTAGACAAATAAAAAATAAAAATTCCTATCTAAAATGTAAAGCGAAATAAAGAATGACGAAATTTCCAAGATTAGGTTCACTTAACTCTATTTCAGTTTGATGCAAAATGAATGTTTCGCATAAACCTCAGGCAGCAATCTAATTTCAGTATTACTTAATGAAAGCAATTCAATGGGGCATTCAAGTTTGGAGGAGTTAAAAGTGAATTATACCCTGGTCATTCATCTGTTGAAATTACGTATAAAATTTAGTTTTGTATTTTCGCAATACTTCAAGGATTTGGATTATGTATGTAGATGTTTATAAGATTTATTGATGGGTTTAATTATTTTGCTCCGTATTTATAATGCGATATATTGTGGCGAGGTTTAACGACAAATAAAAAAAATCTGATGTGGGCAGCACATGACTTTCCTTATATAATGCAATGGATTTGCTACTTTTATAGTTAAAAAAATGTTACTCTTATAGTAGATACTTATATTCTTTCCAAGATATTACATTTTCTTGAATAAGTCGTCATTTTCATTGACTAGGTGTTATTTTTATCCATTTGGCGAGCTTTTTGTTAATTTGGCAACATTTAAGAAAGTCGCCAAGTTGGCGACATTCCGCCAAATTCGTCACCAAAATATAGTGTTATGGATGGAGAAATATGTTATTCTTACAGCAGATAAATGACTATTGGCGTTTAAATACAAAATGATTACTCAAATTATTTTTGTCGTGAATGGAACGAGTTAGATCTACGAGAATGATGTCACCACAGTTATCGCATAATATTACATATGAAAAGTGAACATGTTTCATAATAGTTAATATATTTATTTTGATTTATGGGATTTTTTGATAAATTTATTTTAAAAATGTACAATATCTCGAGATCGGTTCGTGCTAGTGTTTTAAAGTTTATGTCAATCGTTTCTTGAGGAAAAATTGTATAAGAATTATCTATTTCCGTAACTTTATTAAAGATTTGGATTTTTTGATGATTCTTTTCAAAATTTTACTCGAAAATTTAGGGGGGTTCTGAACATTCGATTCTGTTTTAAAACAATAGGCTTCCAGTATTCACGGATTGTGATTTCTGTACCAAATTTCATTCGAACCGCTCCATTCGTTCGTGAGATACCGTTTCTCCACACACACACACACAGACAGACATCATCTCAAAAATGCTCGATTCGTGATCAAGAATGCTTGAAACGTGCTCTCCCGTCGGAAACTCGAATTCGAATTTTCGACCCCGTCACAATACTTTCCTTATGCATTATGTATATAAGGAAAGTAATATGGACATATTAGAATTTTGTATTGCATTACTATTACTTTTATATCTTGATCCGAAATTTTTCTTAAATCATAATTATTTTAAAAATGTATTTTGTTCTCTTTAATAATAGAAAAAATCGTTTTTATACATTTAACTTAAATATTAAAATATTCACAGTATGAAATATTTGAAATTGACAACTAAATGTACTTTTTTCTTTCAAAGCCTTTGAATACGCTGTTGTAACGCCTTACTTGTATGTTCCTATGTAAGGATTACACAAAATATGATTTGTATTTTTTTCTTTCTCACTATGTATATATTCGTATAATAAATATAAAAAATTATATTGCTCAGATTATGAATATAAAATTAAAGAAACACTTTTAAAATTGTTTGATTAGCGTTCACTAAAATATTGCAGAATGCATACAATGAAGATTTATTGTAAACATTTTATTGACTCCAAAATTTCCCTCCATAGAATTGAATTTATTTCTGCATCACCTATATCGAGATACAGAGCATTTCATTTGATTCTCTTATTTTATTTAAAACTCTGTTTTAGCGCCTTATTTGTCTATTACTATGTGAGGATTAACAAAATATATCGCTTGTAATTTTTTACTTTTTATCATAATTTTAAAACTCCTACTATCGACGTAATCACTTCTGTTTTAAATATTGTTGCGTGGACAAATTATTTTGGTTTCCATGATTCTATTTATTTACAAACTTGTGGTGCCCCTATGGATAGCTTTTATCTGGTATTTTAGCCGAGAGGCTTTTGCAGGAACTCGAGAATGAGATTTTGCCTTTTTTATCTACCCCCCCTCTCTTTGGTGCCGTTTTGTGGATGATGTGTTTATTGTTTGGAATAGTGATTTAGAAGATCTTTCTTTTCTTTTGTCTAAAGTTAACGATTTTTACCCTTCGATTAATTTTACTGTCGAACATGAAACTAATGGTTCTTTGCTTTTCTTGATGTACTGGTCACCCGTTCTGCTATTGGTTTTTAAACCTCGGTTTTCCGTAAACCTTCTTTTACTAATTCTTGTATAACTGCTAATTCTTACCTTCCTCTTTCCTTTAAAAAAGCTTCTTTTTATGCTTATTTTAATCGCGCCTTTAATGTTTGTTCATCTATCTCTGCTTTAAGTGATGAAATTATTTTAATTTTTGGCCTTGGCCGTGAGGCTGCCTACTCCTTTAATTTTATTTATAAGGTTTTCTTCCAAGTTCTCCGTAAATATAAACTTTTTGATACTAAACTTATTGCCTTAAAAGATCGTTTGACTTATAGGTCTAGTTTTCCATTCAACCCTCGGATTTTCCGCCCCTTTATACATTTTTGTTCTGAGTTTGGTTTCAGACCTGCACATTATAATATTTCTTCTTTATTTAACCGTATTCGGTCTGATAAACCCCCCTGTTCCCCTGTTGTCCCCCTGTTGCTCCCCTGTTGTTCCCCTGTTGTCCACCGATGGTAATTTTAAATTTTATATTGGAAGTACTAAACGCACTGTTGGCATCCGTTTAGCAGAACATGCTTGGGATGTCAGGGATATTAAACTTTCTACGGCTCTTGCTCAATTTGTTGTTAAAGATAATTTTCAGCCTCTTTTTGAAAATACTTTCCTTTTGATGCATTGTAATAACCCTCGTGATATTCTCCTTTTTGAATCCCTTTTTATTTATATCTACCGCGAGTTTGTTTGTAATTTTGACCCTGTTATGAATTTGAGTTACGCTTGGCGACGCATTCTCGACTCCATGCAATTCAAGTCTCTGCAAAGTTATCTTTAACGTCTTCTTCTTTGGGATTATGCTTGGTTGCCCCCCCCCCTCCTTTTTTTTCGATTTCTGAGATTAAATTGTAATTTACTATGCTGTTTTGTTGTTGGAACTTTTGAAACTCTAAAAAAAATGTTTTATAGTTTTCGGTTTATCCTTGCCTAAACGTAGATTCTTTTGTAAATTGTATTTATGCAAATTTTGTCACTATATCTGGTCTATATATGAACGATTCAAATTTTATTTCCATGTAGCCACTGATGAAGAGCATACTTATAATCGAAAGCCCTCTCTCTTTTAAAAAAAAATTGTACGTCTTATAGGAAGTAAAATAAAGACCTTCTGTTGTGGATGAGTGCTTTGTAAAAGAAAAACTTAATTTTTAAAATTCGTTCAAAAGCGTTTATAAAAATATTGCAGAATGCATATAATGAAGTACTGCACGCAATTTTCCAATTTTTATTGCAAACATTTTATTTACTCAAAAAATACCCTCTATGAAATTGAATGTATTTCCGCATTAAGATTTATGCTATTTTATTTGCTTAATTAATACTAAACGAGAACTTATTACGGAAATGCACATTTAAATGATCGGTAATGACAGTTTAGTAATATAACCTTTCTGTGAATTTGCATGTTTCATAGATATTAAAATACATTTATAAATTTATCAGATGTTAATTTTATTAATTTTGACAGTAGAATAGCAGTAGAATGGCTTGGAACTTTTAATCACACTGTGTCTTCAGGTATTCTAAACTTACAGAAAAATGCATTTTCCACACATAATTATTTGAAATGTTATGTTTGTTAAATGAACTAAACGTTAATGACAATGTAAAAAGTTAGATAAAATGTAGCAGTGCTGGCTGTTAAAGTCGCTGCCTGTTAAAAGTATTTTACATTTTATTTTTTTTTCGACATACTGAATTTTAAGTGTGAGCGTCAGTAAATCTTCTGCTCATTCCGCGCTTTGATAACTTTCGCGGCACACTTTTTTCGCCGAAATTCTGCTCAAACAGATGCGAAATATTTTCTGATAAATAAAATACAGTGCTTAGATCATATTAAAACTAAATTTAATACCCAATAAAACATAAAATATATTTTTCACTTTAATTCAAAATATTTTTGGTGCTGCCATCTGTTGTCGTAATTTAATTCATACCCACATTTTTTTTTATTTTTTAATGAACATTTTTAAATGTCTATTCCTTCTAATACGCTATTAAATACAACAACAGATCATATATAATAATGCCACAATCAGGAAACGTAATTGAACTTGGACTTGAAGACAAAGGATCTTGGAAGACACAGTTGCAGTCCTCAGTGATGTACATTCAGATTCCCTTATCAAATTTATAGAATGAGAAATCACCTTTCCGTCATTGTGGTATTATTATATATGATCTGCTGTTGTATTTAATACTTTATTGGAAGGAATAGATATTTAAAAATGTCCATTAAAAAATAAAAAATAAAAATCGGTAGGAATTAAATTACGACAACAGATGGCAGCACCAAAAATATTTTGGATCAAAGTAAAAAAATATATTCTCTGTTTTATTGGGTATTAAATTTAGTTTTAATGTAATCTAAGCATTGCATTTTATCTTTCAGAAAATATTTCGCAACTGTTTGAACAAAATTTCGGCGAAAAACGTGTGCCGCGAAAGTTAACAAAGCGCGGATAGGGCAGAAGATTTACTGACGCTCACCCTTAATGGTCTAATATAAGGTACTTTCTAGATAATTTTATACATCATTGTTTTTACAGCAGTTTTACAATTTTATACAGCAGTTTTGCAATTTTATACAGCAGTTTTACAATTTTATAGATCATTGCTTCTATATAATTTTATACAGCATAATTTTATACAGATAATATTGTACAGTTACAACATTTGATTTGCACAGTTGTTCTCCTCATTATCTTCCCCGCTTTTTTACCTTACTTTTATCTTACTTTTATCTTGCTTTTATCTTACTGTTTTAGTCTGATTTGCGGAAATGTAAAATTAAAAAAGCATATGTATACATATTAGTCATACTTGAATGTAGATCATTAAACTCCGGCCTGCATCTTAAAATATTCCAAAATTAAAAATACACAATAAAATTAGCTGCATCCAAAAATCAATTAATCGCATTTCAAGCTGCGATAACCATTTTCTGAAAATTGAAAATTATAAAAAAAACACAAATATCTGAAAGTTATTTTCTGCGAAGTTTTATTCGTTTGCTAAATGCTTTTCGAGCAATTCTAGAATAATCAGTATGCAACAGCTAGCCGCCAAATGCGTCTTCCCTTCCAGTATACTCAGTTAATTGCTTGACTGTTTGCGCAGTTTTTACACTGGGTAATAGAATTAGGGAGCACTAAGACTAAAACTTCGAGGGAGAGAGGAAAGTAAAAAATAATAAAATTGAAGCGACCTCTTTCGAGTAAAAATTCGCTACAGAAATGCAGGCTAAACTTCAGTCGAAAAAAATACAGAAATAGATAATAATAAAAAAAGCGCTCGTTCTGCGTCATCTTGCAAAATTGGAATTACTTCTTCTCAAGTGAAAGAAAAAATGTGGATGAGTATACCAGCGTATGCTCCAAGGAATATTACATCTAAAGAGCAGAAATTAATTTTACTTTACAACAGACATTCCTGCTATTTGAATTGAAAGCGAGATTTTTTTTGTTCTTATAATATACTTTTAATTTAAAGTTTCTGGAGGAAATGTAATTTTTAAATGATTATATTTTACATATTAACGGCTATATTTTTTTCATTTATGCAAATTTAACCGTTATGCTGACATAGATGAATTTCGTTTTCACATTTAACCCGTGTGATATATAGCGAGTAAAATATAAAACAATATTTTAGTAATCTATACAGGGTGAGTCTGAACTCTTGGACCAAACTTTAAGTGGTGATAAATCACATCAAAACAAGCAATTTTTCTCATACAAAGCAGGGCTGTAATTCAAGATGTGAACCGCTGGACGTCGCTGACATTGAACGCAGTGACGACTGCGTCAGAACTAGCCAGGGTTTAAGCTGATCGCATGATCTCTCTTGTCTCGACTTTTTCTTATGGGGCCATATGAAAATTCTCATTTACGATAGCCCCATCGACTCCGACGAGGACCTTGTTGCTAGGATTGCTGTTGCTACCGGCTTTGTCCAAGATATGTCGGGTGTTTTTACTAACGTGCGCCGCTCGCTACGTCGCAGGCGTGAAGCCTGCGTTACTCCTGGTGGTCGCACTTTTGAGCAGTTTCTGTAACTTTGGCCAAGCATTCTACAATTTCTGTCAGTAAAACGTACTTCGTGCCTAATCTGTCATTTTCGTGTTTCCTCTTTTCACTAGAGCGTCATCATTTCCTCATTTTATGACCTACCACCTAGCGGTTCACCTCTTGCGTTACGACCCTGTTTTGTACGACATAAATTTACTTTGTATGACAAGCGGCGCGCGTTAGCAAAAACACCCGGCATATCTTGGACAATTCCGGCCGCAACAGCAATCCTAGCAACAAGGTTCTCTACAGAGTCGATGAAGCTATCGTAGATGCGACTTTTCATACGGTCTCATAAGAAAAAGTCGTGACAAGAGAGATCAGGCGATCAGCCTAAACCCTGGCAAGTTCTGACGAAGTCATCACTGCGTTCAATGTCAGTGACATCTAGCGGTTCACCTCTTGCATTACAACCCTGCTTTGTGTGACAAAAAAAGCGAGCGGCGCACGTTAGCAAAAACACCCGCCATATCTTTAACAAAGCCGGCAAGAACAGAAAATCTAGCAACAAGGTACTCGGTGTCGATGGAGCGATCGTAGATGAGACTTTTCATATGGTCCCATAAGAAAAAGTCGAGATAGAAGAGATCAGGTGTTCAGCTTAAACCCTGGCTAGTTCTGACACAGTCGTCATTGTGTTCAATGGCCGCGACGTCTAGCGCTTCACATCTTGTGTTACGTCCCTGCTTTGTATGACAAAAATTGCCTGTTTCGATGTGATTTATTCCCCCTTAAAGTTTGGCCCAAGAGTTCTGACTCACCCTGTATATTTGCTTTAATTATAACATAGACAATTAAAATAATTTAAACCCATTAATACCAATATAATCAATGATATACGTGATCTGCATTCTATAAATATATAATGCTGCCTACAAAAATAATTAGGAATGCCACATAAGAGTCCAATGCGATGATAATAACTGTTCCGTATAACAAATTGTACTTATACCCATTTAAAAATGTCTGGTTCATATATAACTTATTTTACAAAATGCGAAGTTATGCGAAGTTTTTTACAAAATATTCAGTGCTAGCTAGCTTAGAACTTAACGTCAAAATAGAGAATATCCAGAAAAAATACTAGATCAATAAATATGATGTAATAGAAATATCATTAACTAGATTTGCAAGAATTTTTACTGATATATAAAGCTTCAAATAATTCCAAATTAAAAATTGAAGAGAGTAACTGAATATATATATATATATATATATATATATATATATATATATATATATATATATATATATATATATATATATATATATATATATATATATATATATATATATATATATATGCGTGTGTATCATTATGTAAGCGTATTTAATAATATTAAATAATACCATTCCATTAAATATAGAATAAAGCTATTATACACATTTTACGAAACCCAAAATTTCTGTAAAACGATATTTGTTTGTTGAATGTTGTACCAGTATTTTATGTGTCATCAGTATGTAACAGCTAGTATCCAAATAAGTCGAATTTTAATGCATTTCCCGTTAATTTCGTGGCTTTTTACGCAGTTTTTGCATCGTGTAATAGAATTAAGAACTAAAGACTAAAAAAATTGTGGGAGAAAGCAAAGAGAACAAAAAAAATTAAATGTGTCAAACAAATAATACATCACTACAGCACCTCAAACTAAACTTTTTCTCACAATTAAAGAGCAAATATATAAGACAAGCGTTGCTACGTTCATTTTATTTAAGACTACAAAATTTAAATTACTCCTTGTAATCGAAAAATATGGCTTATTATATAACTTCCACCCAAAATTCATTATAGAGAATAAACATTAATTATGCAACTTTTAATTCTTGTTATATGAATTGAAAGTAGGATTTGGATTTCATCTTCAATGATTTTAATTTATGCTGCATTTTCCTTAATTTTGTTTGGAAGTTAAAATACATCCTCGAAAAAGTGACTCATAGCTTATAACAGTGTATAATGTGTGCATTATGGTGCACTTTAAAAGTCAGAATTGTCGGCATGAATCGTCTTTTCTCTTATATTATATATTTAAATACATGTATTATATTTTCCTTCGAATATGTTGTATTTTTATGCTAACTTTGGCGCAATGTAGATTTAAAATTTCTATGTGTAAAATCCATTTTTGTATAGCAAAAAATTCTACAAATTTTGACCATCAGGGAGCACAATTGCATATCATATATTTCATGGATTATGAAATGTAATAACATAAAGAGTAATTAACATAATTGATTTCGATTTCAATAAACTCTATACTCTTACTAGCCAACTACCATGTACATAGAATTTTCATTTTCTTGTATACAACAACATCCATGATCCGGTATAGCCCATTCAGCATACGATAGTCAATACCTATAATAGGAGCAATAAAACTGGCTACATCCTCTATTGTGGTGCATATCAAGAAGAAGGCAACCAGTGTGGGGTTAAGGTTGGCCCTATGACTATATTTTGGAGGTGAAAATATATAAGGTAATTCTAGTAAGTATTTACTGGGGGTAGAGCGCCGTTATAACAGCATGTACAGGCGTAATCCAGGAGGTATTACCCAAATTTTTTCTAATTTGTTTTTTTAACGGCTAGTATAATTACTTTAAAAAACCACACTTTTGCAGAAAAAAGAAACATCATGAAGAAAATGACTAGGGACGACCTACTGTCGTAAAAGATGGCACCCTTCACCATCATACCAGGGGTAATGGCTGTGTGCCTGTAGAAGATCCAGGTTACCCGACTCACCCTAGGGTATGAGCAGTAGGATGATTGACTGGGATGGAACTGTGTGCCTGTGTAAAGTAAAGGCTGATTGGGACAACTGGCCCTGGCGCCTCCACACACGTACCCGATGGTCATATGCTGAAAGACTGAAGCGTGATTCATTGCTGAACACTATGCGATGCCAGTTTGCTGGCAGCCATGATGATCGGCTACGTCACCACACCAAACGACTCTGTCGATGTTGTGGGGTTATGGGCAGACGTCTTAAAGGTCGCCGTGAGAGTACTTTCCCTCAGTAAAGTGCCATGCGATGGTGGACGGTACTACAGGTGGTATGGAAGAGGCTGTAGCACGTTGAATGGCGGATAATGATGCCGTTGGGGAAGCTCGGTCCTGTAGTCCAATCATCCGATCTTGCCTTGCATTAGTGCAGCTTGGCCTCCCAAAGCTTTCATTCCACCGATGAGTTCCTTGCAGCAACCATTGCTGCCAGCACCTTTGCACAGATGTGTCCGTTCGGTTCAGAAAGCGGTCTATTGCTATGTACGACCAGTCAGCTTTACGCATCCCGATTATACGACCACTTTCGAACTCATCTACTTGCTCATAAGGTCTTCCGCAACATCGTAACAGCATTATTGGTTGTGTCTTAACGGAAGTACAATGCCGATAACGAGCAAAGATAAACCGTCCATATTTTAAACTTGTTTTATATGATGTTAGTTGCGCGGTAGAAACACGCTCTACGACCGAAGTTAACACTCATTGGTCCTGCAAATTTAATCACTTGCATACTTGGTATAAAGGAATGTGCATGCGAAATTTCGAGATGATCGGATTATTTTTTAGGAGAGCTTTGTTTTTATTTTTGCAAAAGAGTGTATATTTTATAGGAGTTCCAAATGCATTTATTGCAGAGAGAGTAAAATCTAATTAGGTAAAGTTTAGGCACTGAAATCATGGTATTTGAAGTATCGTGTAATAATTGTGTAACGCTTAAAGTGTGGACACAGTTAAAGGAACTTGATGATATACAGACAGAAGGAGTGTAACTGGGAGCATACCAAATGTGGCTACCCATGAAATTTTTTTTGAAATTTGGTCTGTCTATCCCTGTCTGTCTAACATCAAGCCCCTTTAACTAACTGTGTCCACATTTTAAGCGTTATCCAATTATTACACGATACTTCAAATACCATTATTTGAGTGCCCAAACGCTACCTAGATAGTTTTTACTCTCTCTGCAATAAATGCATTTGAAACTCCTATAAAATATACACTTACAGCCTTTCTCCCGTGGTGATAAAAATTCTATGTAATACTCTACTGCTTATTATTATGCATATTTACTTGAACAATGTGGTATATGAGTGTATGATGCAAACGAATGACGGCTACTATTTAAAATATGCTGTTTTATTACTCAACCTATATCCCTCATATCTATTATTATGCTCTTATTTTACTGACGAGAGCATAATAAGCGCAAAACCGGTCCAGGGATGCTGTTATCCCCAATAGGAATGTATTCCAAATCCTACCATATCTCTACCATCTAGTAAGCTCAAACAATCTTTGCACACGAGGACACATCTTACATAATAAATAAAGGACATAAACAAGCGCATAAATAAAATCTGTGGTCTCATTTATATTCTACTAGCGAAAGAAATTTGGTTCTGTATTTTCGAGGTACGGAAAAGGAGAGATGATGGAGAATGAAAAAAAAAGAAAAAAGAAAGGAATTTTTACAGTCGGAAAAGCCATGGAAAGGAAGGCCTAAAATTCTGCATTTTTTATTTCTGCATGGATTCCAGTAGGTTGGTTTTGATATTGAACTGCACACACTTTCGCCTCCAAAGCTTTTCAAACATGTTTGTTCTTGGGAGTTTTCTTTTTAAACATAGTCGAAAATTTCCAAAAAATAAGCTAGGTATAATGCAACTGCCCCGTATATGTGTTATATTTCTCTGTGAAAATGACAAGAAAAGTATGTTTGTTAAATTGATGTATCGGTTTATAAATCAGTAGTAAAATGTGTATGGGAAATTATAAAGTGAAAAAATATAGAATGAGATCTATTGTTTTAACATAGGATACATGCGAAACACTCTCAAATTGCTGTTAAAAGCTAACATGCTAAAATGGTTAAAAATCTTCAAACATAATAGTATATAGCACAAAATTAGGGTAGGATGTTCAGAAAAATTGAACCCCTTATTTTGTGTCATATGCAATGCCAAATCAAGATTTTATTTTTTTTAATATACATAAAGACCTCAGCATCCACACTAAAATTTGCTGAACCTTGAGTTACAGCTCAAATTCGACCACATCCCCTTAAACAGATTAAAAAGTTTTATAGAAGAACAGCATTGAAAGTAAATCGACTGAGGTAAACCGACTGAGGCCAGCGAATTTGACATTTTCAGTTCCGTTGAATTTAATGACAAATTATTATTCAGTGCCTTACTCGCCTAAAATTACTAATTTTGAAATTCATTTGGAAGGCTTTTATACATTTTGAGCACTTACTTCTTAACACATGGGCCACAGTGCTAGAAAAATTCGATTTACTAAATAATGGACAAAACTTCTTTAACCAAATAACCTCTATGAAATGGCGCTTGCTTGTACGCGGCGTCATTGACGGGTAGCATGGTAAAGAAAGATAATGTATAAAAGACGTGTGGTCCAATTTTAGAAGGAAGGTTTGTCTTTTCCATAGCTCAACAAATACAGCGTTCAAGTAACCAGATAGAGATCTATGGTTAATTTTAGAAACACGGCGGTCTGTAGCGACAGTCGCCATGTCTGTAGCTGACAAATGATATGATAATGCTGATTTTTAGTGGTGTATGTAGCTTAGCTCGCAGGATAATTAATCATTTGCTTTTTTTGATCATGGCCACAAAGATAAGAAAAACAAAGTAAAAAAATATATACTTACTTCTTAACACATGGGCCACAGTGCTAGAAAAATTCGATTTACTAAATAATGGACAAAACTTCTTTAACCAAATAACCTCTATGAAATGGCGCTTGCTTGTACGCGATGTCATTGACGGGTAGCATGATAAAGAAAGAGAATGTATAAAAGACGTGTGGTCCAATTTTAGAAGGGAGGTTTGTCTTTTCCATAGCTCAACAAATACAGCGTTCAAGTAACCAGGTAGAGATCTCTGGTTAATTTTAGAAACACGGCGGTCTGTAGCGACAGTCGCCATGTCTGTAGCTGACAAATGATATGATAATGCCGATTTTCAGTGGTCTATGTAGCTTAGCTCTCAGGATAATTAAACATTTGCTTTTTTTAACATGGCCACAAAGATAAGGAAAACAAAGTAAAAAATTGTATAATTGGTTCAGTAGCGCACGAGAAATATTAACATTAAATAGCACATTTTACGATTTTTGGCTCTGCCGTTTTTTTCTACAATATTGAACCACATGCAACCTTGACTAATGAACCTATTTTAATGAAAGTGGATCATTTCGTAGGTTCTGGTGGAAGATATATACATTTTATTTTAACTTGAAGACAAATTTGATTTACAATGTCAAAAATTTAAAATACTTTATACTATATAAATGTCTCTCGGCAGCAATGTAGATCTTACAATGCTAGCTATACAGGGTGTCTCAAAAAGATTGAAACTCGCTTTAATTCTTTATCTGTTGGAGATAAGTGGACATGGTAAATTGCAAAAATATTGAAAATAAGGTAGGAAATAAGACTACGTTAATTAAATAGTCCTCCCATTAATTTTCAAAAAGTTACACTTTTTAAATTTTTGTACGACCTCCTTAGACAAATTTGGTCAATCAGAAATTTTTTATTTTTATTGCAACAAAATCATAAAATATGCATATCTGCATCTTTGAAATCAACTGAATTATGATAAAGGAAAAATCTGACTTATCTGAAAAATATTTTCCGTACCATGTGAAAGGCTGTTTCATCAGTGAAAATAGGGATCATATACACAAATTGACGATGAAAATTGTTTAGATCAAAAATACGTTAATATGTGTCAAATTTTTTTATCACAAATGCATCTAAATAAAGCATTACACAGACAGAGATCATATAAAGTAGTGGTATTCACTAAGCGGTTTAGTATCCTATGTATTATCATCTAGTTTTATCTTTTTTATGATATGCCACAAATTTACATTTCTAATTTGATATATGGTCCCAATTTGCAATGTTCAATTTTCAATTAAATATAGCCAGCTCAATTTCAAAGATACAGATATGCGGTTTTTTAATGATCTTGTTGCATTAAAAATAAAAATTTTCGGATTGACCAAATTTGTCTAATTGGGTCGTATAAAAATTTAAAAAGTGTAACCTTTTGAAAATCAATGGGAGGACTATTTCATTAACGTAGTCTTATTTCTTACCTTACTTTCAACCTTTTTGCAATTTGCATTGCCCACTTATCTCCAACAGGTAAATAATTAGGCTGAATGGGACAAACCCTCCTTCAAATCACATGTAGGTGTTTTTAGCCGTAGTCAATGAAATAACAAAACTATCTACGATTAAAAGAGGCTACGTGTAATATAGTGAAGTGTCAGAATCTTTCAGTACGGTACCATAGATTTGAAAGTACAGCCCCAAGCCTGCAGGAACTTGGCGCAAATCATTTTGAAATTTCACAACGTTTCTAGAAGGATGTTTTCGTTTCTTTTCACTTGGTGGGGAGGAGTTTTTTTTTCAGAGTGGTGTTTGAGGAAAATTAAAATAACTGTTAGGACATATATTATTTGCATACATAACATAACCAAATTAAAAATATTATTAATAATTTGGTAATGTTAGTAATGTTACATGTGTATACATATATATGCATATTAACTTGCTTGTGACGTCGCATTGTAATTGTCATTGTAATGCCGCCCCATTGTTACGTGTTAATTAAATTGTGGAAACGTCACATAATATAGTCACAATGAAGTTATAAAATTACTAATACGTAACGTTGCATAGAAGTCACAAATATGATGTCACATTGTGACCCAGGTATCACGTGGCTACAACGTCACTGTCACACATGTGACGATCTTTGCTGTGAGGGCATCCCCCTCACCGAAAGGGACTAATAAAGTCACAAACAGAAAAAGTGTGTCGCGGTTAATTTTCACAACAATGATTGGAACTAAGGTCTCGAGATTATGAAGTAAACAATAACCCCTTTTATGCATGATTATATCAACTCTTGTCCTATGCTGCCATGTTAAAAATTATATAAAATATCAAATAAATTTCAAAGTTTTCGTTCGAATTTAAAATAAAAATATATATATTTAGTTCTTGATTGCTTAATAACAAAGACGGATATAATGTTTGGTTAAATTCCATTAAAAATTGTGGCAGCTATAGTGTACACAAGAAATCGGTCACAGACAGACAAACGAAGGGATACCACTCCAAAAGAAGTCAAAACGTGTTCAGGATGTCCTAAAATATATATTGGTATCAAAATCTCGAATTTGACAATTTTCGGGAATTTAATACTTTTTCTAATCTTACATACAATGAGAAAGTACAAATACGAATTTCATGTCTTAAAATACGAATTTCATGTCTTGTTGACAAACACCCAAAATCTAAAATGGAGATTTATGAAGAACGAGTAATATTCGGAAATATTTTTTCATAAAAATATGGTACATCAAGCACTTATGAAGTGATTTTATTGAATATACATATTCAACATGGCATATCGAACTCCAGACCTTTAATCTCCAAGAGAAATGCATTAATAATTGATTCGTCCAAGTTAAAGCGGTAATCTTATGATCTCTCTTATTAAATATGAGGCAAAATTGTATTGGCCCAAAAGGGCAGTATATGTTTTGTATTTTTATAAGAATTCACCTTTTAGTTTTAATTGCACAATTTGCATTTAATATAATACGATCAATAAGTTTATGCATGAAGCCATGGATACTGAAAGTATGAAGTTCCTTTGCCTAGAAAACTGAGAACAGTTCTTTACAGACATGACTATCATGACTCGGATGGAAACAGCACGCATTATACAAAACTAACAGGTATATATCAAGATTGAGTTGGTAATTACGTCAAACAGAACATAACTATTGTGAAGCGAATTGTTTCAGAAATATTCAGCTCAATGGCAATGTTCATTGAGATCCTTTGTTGAATGTCCTATTACGTCACTAAACAACAAGACAGTAAATTGCCGTTAGTTTCAGATATAAAGCAAATCTAACACATTTATTTACCGTCATTCACTGTTCTCACAAAATGCAACTCTCTCTGCAAATGGATAACTATTGGGGTCTATATTCGTATTCTTCACAGTTGTGCAAAGGAAATGCAGTTAACTCAGAGAAAGATAAGGGAAATTGCAAAACTTTCACAAAGAAAGAATTCTGCCAGTAAGTGCAAGGGAAATTCCTTTGAATGTGCTCAGCTAAATAGGTTTTAGAGTGAGCATAAAACATTTGCCTGTCAAGTAAAGTTTAACTATTTTTGTAAGTAATAAAATATATAAATTACTGTAATATTTTGAAACTTGGAGGTGAAAAGGTTGTAATTTTAAACGTTTTAATATACTTGTGCAAACAATCACTAATATTGCTCATGTTATGTATGCATTTATGTGCAAGATGTCAATATGTTCAAAGGCAACTAAAAGAGGCTGCTGATCATCTGCGAATATACTTATATATCATATTTTAAATATAATGTCATATTTTAATATATGATTATTAAAATTTAAATACATTATCATAAAGTTATTTAATATATGCTAGCAGTAAACCCGTTCTTCGTACGGAAAAAATAATATAAATAAACTTAACATTTACAACGATGTGTAAATTTCTATAGTATCCTAAATGACTTTGTTATTCAAAATATTCTATAAAAATATTTATTTTAATTCCTTTAAAAGATATATAATAATCTCTGGAATCGATATACAAAATTATCTTCACAGGCAGATCTGAAGAATAAAGCATCCTGGTCCAGTTTGTAAACAAATTTAGAAAAATATTTTTGAATTCTCACAAAACGACAGAGATTATCTAGAAATTTGTACTTATTATTTTCATCGACTCGGTGTCATTTTGATGAATTTATCGTTATCTTATCAATTTGGCGTCATTTTCGTCAATTTAGCTATATATTGAAAATCTCCAAATTTAACGCAAGTGGGACTGTAGAACTGACAGTCCCACTTGGCGGCAAATTAACGAAACATCGATACAATACTATCCCCAAACAAAACACAATTAATTTAATTTTTTTAGCGGAATTTTATCAATGTCACGTTATTTTTGTAGATTTAAAACATTTTTATCAATTCGGCGACATTTTAAAAATTCGCTTAATGAACTAAGTAGGACGTTTGGACTGAGAGACAAATTGCTACTGAAACATCATTTCAGTACTATCTTCTATCAAAAAAAACTTAATTTCATTGATTTGACGTCGTTTTTATCAATTTGACAACATTATCAATTTGGCAACGTTTTAGAAAAGTTGCCAAGTTAGCAATATCTCGCCAAATTTTCAGATCTGAATAATAAAATATCCTAATTTCGTTTGTATATACTAAATTAAAGCACTACAATTGTATTAGAAGATATACCTCTTCTAGTCTTATTCAGTTTCAGCAATCGGCTAAATCAGTTTATTAGCTAAACACAATATATAAGTTTATTGGCTAAACACAATATATGAGTTTATTGGATAAACCCAATATATGAATTTATTGGCTAAACACAATATATGAGTTTGAAAACTATTTGCCTAAATAAATGAAAGTGATATACAAAGTCCGCAATAAATATAATTAAAAGAAATGAAACCATTCATTTATAAGATATATTTTTATATCCATTTGTTTATTATTCAAATTGAAAAAATAATAATAAAAATTAACAAACGCATTTGATACAATTGCGTTGTTGAACAACATAATATAAAAAAGAATCTTCCTCATAAAATGCTGGTAATTATATAACCATTTTGATTTCTTTATAGTTTTCATTATTGAGTAAGAGTCTCTGCAAAATAAACCATTGTGATAGAGTTTTCATTTAAATTCATGTTTTAAACCTGCAATTTTCGAAAGTAAATGATAAGCTAATTCTTGAAAAGTAACTTGAACCAAACTCAGAGATACATTTTTAATTAACTTTTACGTTTTAAACCAGTGATTTCCAACCATTTTCATTTGAAAGAACTAGGGAGTTAGAGAGTAGAATTGCTAGGAAAATGTTTCGTTTTTCATTAGTATCTCGACAACCCCTGTTCTTAAAAACTCGAAACATGGACTAAATCTTAATTGGTGCTATTTCAAGGCTACGCACAAAATTTCATTGAATTCAGTTCAGCCGTTGTCCCGTGATAATACAGACAGACATATTTTCAATTTTATTTATATAGATTATCATTAAATTGCATTATTGAAAATTTAATGCAAGCTGAATGAATACTGCAGCAAAAAACGTGATGAATCAACAGCTGTGGATAATCAGTAGCTGATGCAACACATTTGTAATGAAAACTACAAAATTAAACTAAAGAAATAACCACGAAAAAAAGGAATAGCAAAATCGCTGACCCACAAAATTATACAATTTTTGATATACACTTATATAAACAAAACACAGCACGTATCAACCCGAAGCATAAATAAAAACTACAAGGCCAAACATCCGTGAAATTAAAATTTAAAACAAGTACCACAACAAGGAATTGCAATTTATTCCAACTGTTATGTTTTTAAAAATCCACGGATTAGAATTTGGAAGTCTGCTGGGTTTCACAAACGGAGGTAAATATACGTTAAAAAGTGGCTAAATAGATAAAATGTTAATCACTTAATTTCCACTCCTTTTTGAGTGTATTGTAGATTTCAAAATATTATTTTAGGGAAATATTTAAGTCAAGAAATTTTGTTAAAAATATCCTGAACATCGGTCAAGAAATTATTTTTAAATATTTTAGGAACGTGACAAATTGCGACCCCTTCCCCAATCCCTACGCAGTACCCCAGTACATTGCCACACAGTACATCTTACGGACCCCTTTTTAGTTATAGCCAATAAAGCCATGACTATGACTAAAAATTAAAGAAAAGAAACATCCATTATGAGTAAAATGCATTATGTGTGATTTGAAGGAGAGTTAGAATCCTCCGGCAAAATAGCAAACCTGAAAATGCAGCACTGGGTCTGCGGGAAATTGGCTCAAAATATTTTGAAATTTCGTAACATTTTTGGAATGATATTTTTGGTTTTTTTTAGTACTTGGATGGGAGATTTTTTTTACATGAAGTGGTACTTTGTCAAATCTTGGATATTGGGTGAGTATATATATTCCCCTACAGATGTTGAAAACGGATGCAATACATGATCATAACTCAAATTTGATGTCATTCTTGATTAATGTCAAAATTTGTCAATAGTTATTATGCCGAAATCGTTTGTTTTAAAAATAAAATCAGGAAAATTGTCCGAATATTATTCGAAATTACAAATTGGCTGAATATAAGCAAAATATTATTAATGCCGCAAAAATCGGGATGAATGAACGGTGTATAATCGGTAGTTTATTTAGTCATTTTGTACTGAAGACGGCACGATATAACCTATTAAAAAACAGTATCCTGTTAAAAGAATAACCTTTTAAAAAAACAGTATCACTAAAATTTTGACTATCGGACGAGTATAATACAAGAATTTGATGGAGACCCATAGATTCAATAAATGGTCATAATTCACAGTTAAATAAATTCTCTATTTGGACGGCATTTTGTGGAATACCATTAAGTGTAAATATTATATTTTAAAAATAAAATTATAAAAATTGTCCGAATAAATTCAGAGAACACGTTCGCGATTTATATATTGAATAAAGTTTCATGAGAATTAAATTTGAATGCTTTTCTGATTTAAGTAAACTAATTTGGGTATTTTACAGGTCTAAATATTTTGCAACTTTTTTTTAGTATTATGCATTTAGATTTTAAGAATGCCTTTAAAATGCTGGGAACAGAGACGTCAACAGAACGTAAATACACTGATGTGAAGATTAGTCCCTGCTGTGGCCCTTACTTGGGTGCCCGAGGGAAAAAGTTCTCGGGGTCGACCCAAGCTAACTTGCAGGAGGCTTAATGAAATAAGGGAGAAATCTGATGGGATGGGCGAGCTGGTCAGAAGCAAGGACTGTGGCACAGGATCGACCAGGGTGACCACGCAAGCTGTAGGCCTTATGTACCATTAAGCACAATGAGTGATGATGATGATGATGATGTTGAAGTTTAGTATTCATATTAGTCCAAGACCACTAAAAACATAGATATGAAATTAAAAAAATAGAAATATTTAAAGTATATCATGTATGAATAGCCATGTGAACTACACTTAACAAACAATATCTAATAGCTCCCAAATAAGCGAAACTTATATATGTGTCTTGAATGAATGCAATGTATTAATTTAAATCTATTATAACTGTTATTATGGTAGAAGCTGCATTCATAGCCGAACTTCTTCATTTCTATAATACTCACCCGCACATTTACGTTTCACATAAAAGGGAAACATCTATAAACTTGCTTGCAGAAATGTTTTGATATTTATAATATTGAGCTATTTAACATCTTTCATTTTAATATGCACACGGATTAATCACATTTTCTATTTGAAATGCACCGGTGTATTAAAACTGCACTATGCATAGATAACTCACAAAATAAACTCGTATATTTAAATATATTCAACAAAGTATCAAATTTGAAACATTTCTTACAAAAATGACAATATATCAGTAAAATGAAAATTAATATTTTAGAATGCACCAGTTGCGACATGTACATTTACTGAAAAGAAAATTTTATTTAGATCATGGTCTGAATAAATTTCCAAAGAAATGATAAAAAAAAAAAAAAAAATTCAATAATTTGAAAAGCATCGCATGGAACGACCTGAGGTTCTGCATTTTTTATATCGATTCCTGCTTTTTTTTCCCTTATATCCGCTCGCTTTCATATTGAACGGTACATATACAAACCGCAAAGGCTTTCAAAAAGTTGTTCCCGCATTTCATTTTTTTTTGTATGTGCATCTTAGTTATTTTAATGCATAATACATTCCTCTAGCAGAATGTGCGTGACACAATATTATTTATATTTTGTTACTCGATGGAAAGCGTGGATTTGTGGTGAAAATTTGAAGGTAGTAAAAATGCAAAGGATATTACTTGGTAAATGTTTTATTATATACATATTTATTTTAAAATATATCTAATATAAGAGGATACAATATTATATTATTTTATATTAATGATTTAAGTTACATTATGTAGTAATTTTGAAGAAAATTAAAGTAAGGAAAGATTAGGGAAATGATAAAAAATGTTTTATAATTAATTATTTTTTTATATAAATCATGTATTTAACAGAAAATGATAGAAATAAAATTCACTGATATCTAAGTTTTCGTATGTTATATTATCAAATTTTATGGTGTGATATGGATATATTTAATGATTTTCTTTCGTTATTTCAACCCCCAACTATTCTGTTATTACATACTCTAAAGTTAATTTCGTAAGAATAATTTTTTAGATTCCTACTTTCCTTTATACTTCGGAAAAAAAATACAGGATTATTTTTAACTTTACTAAAATTTTAAATCTCAAAGCAGTACTGACTCTAAGAAAATATTTTCAACATTCCAATAGTCATCCCTTATATATTAATATATGTCACTTAAATTCTCTGATGTTCTTACAGATAAGTAAGATCTAGTGAAAGATCAGTCTAAAAAATCGTTATATTAAAATATTCGGCAAACATTTTACTCAAATACATGAGTAGCGACGCAGGAACACTAGTTGGCGTCTGGTGTGCAAACATTTTATCGGCGTCTCTTTTCCAATATGCTGTATAGATGGATGTGCCGTTGGCCTCTATATCGATTATGAAGCTAGAAGTAGAAGTAGCTCCTTCCAGCTTCATGATTTCGATACAGAGGTTGGTGCGGAGGAACCACTTGTACGGCACTGTGCAGTGGCACCGCTTGCACGGCACTAGTCCTGAAACACCACTTGTACGGTACAGCATTTGCTCTGAGCTGGTGGGAAGTTAGATAGTTAGATACAGGAATCATATTTGCATTATAATTACATTTTAAGAAATCTCACGATCAACAAAGCTGATTAGATAAACATTCTCAACCAGTTCCTTAAAATGGATTTTTAAAATTGACGGAAACCTTATTTTTACACTGAATCGGAATCTACCATATATTATGATTCACCGAAATATACGAGCTGTTTGTTTATAAAAGATAATATTTTTCTTTATCTGAAATTTAAAAATTTGTTTGTTACTGTAAAATATATTTAATTGAAAAGAAATGCAGATATATTTTTAGATTTTTCTAAAGAATTATTAATTTAATACGAATGATAAATTGTATACCTTATTCGTAAGTAGTCGAACCTGGTAACCCCAGATTTGCTCAAAATAATTGATGACATTTTAATATTTTATTCGTCTTTATAAATGAATTCCACTAATTAATATATTATTCATTTTTGTTAAATTGTCCAACTGTATTTTACTGAAAGTATACAATAATTTTTATTCATTTAAATAACGTTCCTGAAAGTACAAAACTTGACATTAGCGTCCAATCATACAAAAGGCAGATTAATCTAACGAGAAAAATAACTTACTGCCAAAATTAAAGTTATAACGAAATGAGTTATTTCTATCTTGAAGATTATATATAAAATATTAATCAACAATCTATTAAACGAATATTTAACAAAAACATTGCTAAAGCAAATAAATGCGTTACGAACACAGACGTTGCACTTAAATGGTAGGTCTTACGTTATCTATGGCTTACATTGCATCATCTTTATTTGTTTAAGGATGTTTAGATTTCCCTCCACATCAAAATATTTTACATTTATTACACATTGTAGAGAAAATAAAAGTGTGTGTTGTATAAAAATTTCGCATGAAGACCTTTCATGAGTAAGTTAATGTAATTTTCATTAAAAGTTTGCATATTTTTCTCCATTTGTATTAATATTATTATTTCTTTTTTAGGTAAGTCTGACTATTCATTTCTTGGAACTTGTCGTGATGTGAGTTGTAACATTTTAATTTTAATTATTGGACCAGTTTTTTATTATATGTATCGACTGCTTCTCAATTTTTACAGTCAATTTTCATGCCTTATTTACGTTTTATGAAGTTTGCATAAGTATTACTGTTTCAGTATTTTTACAATCTCACTATGCATAATTCACATAAGTATTATTAAGCTTCTATTCAAATAATCATGTTAAGCAGCATCTATTAGCCATAAAGATTTTACAATCTACCTTATTAATATATCTTAAAAATTATGTATGCTTAGACCATTGCTTATATTAAACTGCCATCCACTATGATATTACCTTTTTCAGAATTTTACAATCAAATTTTAGTTCAACAGCACATTTGACATATTATTATGAAATTTCTGGAAAAGGTGACAATTAAAAATTTGATGGAAAGTTTTATAGATGATTATGATGTAAAATATGATTACATATATATAATATAAAAATATAAAAATATTTGTTTGTCCACTTACACACACACACACACACACATACATACATACATACATATATATATATATTGTACATGACCCAGAGATGATGATTAATTAAACCCATTATATATTACCTCCAATCAGTTCGCTAATGCAGTAACCTAACTAAAAGTAACATATTTAAAGCGCTTCAGCATTTTAAAAGGCGAAAGTACAATTTAAACTTCAAGATAATAGGAAATGTGCGGAACCAGAAATCGAACCTATGAAATCCATGGGCCTATGAAATCCATGTCCAGTTCTGTACGATCGTTGCTATCCCGGTACAACTCTAACCAACACAACGTCATTTTTAAGATCAATAAGCAACAGTATACGTCCAGTACAAACGCTCAATGTAGTTCCTGAACATTAAAAAAACTGCTGCATGATGCGCGCTTTTTGGAAAGCTACTGTTGCTTATTGATCCTAAAGATAAAGATGGGTTGACCAAAGTCGAGATACATAACTCAGACGTGTAATGAATGGGTCCCATTTTTGGTTTCTGGTCATCTGATCACGCGCATTTATATGGAATATATGCTTTACAAATCTAATGTTCTATTATCTGAGATGTCCCGGCTTTGGGTTCGAAATATATAAATTTCGAACAGTATAGGTAATGACAGCTTACTAACATGATATCATGCAACATTTTATACAATATTGAACAATGGCAAGGGATAAAATTATCGTAATATACAGTTTGGTACCTTATACAATAGTTGCAATTATTTTTTTCCAGATAATATACTTACACCAACAATATTACGCTTGCTAATAATAATTACAATTCATAACTTTCAAATTATTTACTCATTGATCATGAAAAGATAAATGAAATTGTTAACTGTGAAATATAAATATCAAAGCTATTTGAAATTAACGTTTTAGGTTTGTGCATATTTGGAGTTCGCATTCTTGCAAAATGATATATTTCGGAAATGAATTATATGCAACAAATAATCCCCCATAATATCCTTGGAAACTGCGTCCATTGATTTTCTAGGAAGAAATGTTATATAATTACCCATCTCTCATTATTTTACTTTTGCAATCAGCATGGGGAACCAGTCATAATGAATAACTGCATTAAATGTGCGACAAATCACATAAACGACCCTGAAAATAATAAGAACTAGACCATTTGTTTCTTTTGAGCATATTCTTTACACACATGTCAGAAGAGTAGGATTATGTACAAATAGCACTGTATACAGTAGTTATGGGGCGGTAACTTCTAAATGACAAAGAGTAATGACAATTCTCCTCGTGAAAGACAAAGCGATTATTTGCAGATTAATTGCAACTTTGAAAGGGAAACTAATAATTGCCAAAGTTGTCTTTTGGG
Source organism: Amaurobius ferox (assembly GCA_951213105.1). Taxonomy (NCBI): domain Eukaryota; kingdom Metazoa; phylum Arthropoda; class Arachnida; order Araneae; family Amaurobiidae; genus Amaurobius; species Amaurobius ferox. The sequence continues at coordinate 92,751,510 of OX578134.1, forward strand.
CACATTTACTTTTACGCAGAGAGTGAGACATAAGATATGATCCATATTCCAGGGTGAAATAAATCATTCCTTTCAGGGTGTAAAGGCGAGATAAATATTATGTTTTTCCGAGATGATAAATTGTATCAAGTTGTTTAAGTTCGAGATATATTAATTTCAAACTCTTCATGATAAAAATGATCCAGGTTATAAAAAGTAAATGTATAATCTTATACACTCATGGATATTCTAATCAGGTCACATACATTTTCCCCAAAAAGATATACTGTGTTAAAAGTTGAAATACACCACTGTTTCCAAATCACTTAACTCATCAAAAATCCAAAAAGAACTAATATTTATAAATTATCGTATTCATAAAATTTTGATTAGTCAGTTAAATTTATCTGTAAAGATATTGTTAAAATACTATAGATAAATATAGCTCTAAAATTATTCATTTAGAAAATATACTAAAAGTGTTCACTTTGGGATTGAATAATACTATCCATAGGATTGTTAACATAAAATATACGCAATTACCCATGATTTATTACTGATATCAACACGGAAAATTAGTCATAATGAGTATCTGCATTAAACTGGCTAACCGCACAACTGGATCAAATATAATTGACATTTTTACATTACTCTCCGTTCAGGGGCAAGTCCCACACACATGCTTGAGAGGGAGTGGTAGGGTTAAAAACAAATGAGAGCGATAACTATTGATGGAGAGGGAACTTTCATATGGCGAAGAAAGGGTGCTAGCTACAACGAGTGATTATTTAAAGATAATGTGTCAAAAGTTGTGTTTTTATATTTAATTTCCTGGGGCTTTCACACACACATATATATATATGTATATATATATATATATATATATAATCCCAAAAATATGATAAATAATACATACCTGACAGATCTACAATATTTGATTCACTTTTTATCCACCATGTATAGAACTAATCGAATCAGAACCTAATGATATGGAGGAAGTGAACTTTCTGGATATTACTATTTACTATGATCCTGATGACAAACTGTGTTACAAGATATTTGACAAAAGACATTACTTTGAATGCAAAATCAATTATTTCACTAATTGGAATACCAATCTGAGTATCGGTATACAACGTAATTTGATTGTTAACCACATGACCAGATACAGACATTTGAAATCGTCCATTTCACTATTTAATAAATCCTTAAGGAACAATCTAAGGAAAAATCATATCCAGTACGATTTATTAAACACTATTACGATAATTTTTGTAAAAAATACAGTGAAGAAAATTATGTTAATTTTAAAGTATTACTGGAATACAACTGCACAATCGTTTTGGATACCTTGTAACTTCATACTATATCTCTTCGGTTTTCTCATTTCACGTCTTGTCTTAGCACAACACGTTAGTGTTTTTCCTCATACGCCTTTTGTCAAAGTTCTCTTTTGGATGGTTTGAATTTCTTATTTTTATTCTTACATTCATGGATTTAGTCTGGAATTCGGTATTTCTTCCCTTCGGATACTGTCGATTGAAGTTTCGGGCGTGCAGTGCTTCTGGGAGTATTTCCTAGGATTAAAAGTCAGCTTCCAACCAGGAAAAGGGGCAACAATCGCCCTTGACCTGTATGTAACCCCGTAAACGCAATCATCCTCTCTGTTATACATTTTTATTACACATGTTTAAAGGCTTAGATAGAGCAGCAATTGCGCCTCATTTTTCTTGAATTATTTCTCTTATTTTTGGGATTGTATATATATATATATATATATGATATATATATATATATATATATATATATATATATATATATATATATATATATATATATATATATATATATATATATATATATCCTGTATACGTTAGTTAATATCGAATATAATATTACTACTACCTTTCTCCCAGCAATAAATACGCGTATAGATATAAATCATTAAGCAGTCTCAAATAGCACACTTTAATGACATTTTTGAGAAGAAAATTTTAAAATATTTCACCTATGTGCGATAACAATTGTTTAAGAACATTTCTATTTAAAATAAAACTTTTCTTAATGTCGTCTTTCGTTTTTTAAAGTAAAGTTATTGAAAACGAAATTTATTTAATGTTTCATAATTCTAGAAAGCAGATTCGATTATACTTCCTAATATATTTTAAATAGTGGTTTAAATGTATATATAACTATTTAAAATTAATAATGTAGCAACATATATTTATCGCGTATATGACGAGTATGAATGTGTTAGTGGTATATATTTTATATATTTTTTCATGACTTTTATATATATTTATTTTAAAGATTAACGAAAATAGACAGGGGTATTTTAATTAAACCGAAAAATGTGTTTATTAATCAGGACTTAGTCATTAGAACTTCAAGATATAGTATACGTTAAATAAAAGCCTGCACTATCAAGCTAAACAGTTTAATTAATGGCGATACAAGCAAACATCAAAATAAAGTAAAGGAACAAAGTTCACCTTGTAAAGAACCTTGCTGCCTCAACCTGGGATCGAACCCTGGATCTTCGAACAGGCCAGCCCGCGCTTTACCGTTGAGCTACTAGGACGAAATTGCAAGATCTTATTATCTAACTGAACTCTGCATTCTCTACTCTCTAAGGTCAGATTGGCGTATAACTGATAATCTGATTGACTACGTCCTGCTATTTTCACCTCAGGTCAACCTCCTCATGCTACTTTTTATCCTCCAAGTCAGATTCCTATGTAGTCGTTATCCTCTCAATATGAAATCCGCGCTGAATATCCTAGAGTCCACTGATTCCTTCCAAGTCGTACTAGGATTACTTCCAGACCTCCTACATTTTTGCACTAGCTTACAGGGTTGATTTTTTCAGGCGCGATTATAAAGATCCTTGCAGCCCCAACCGAGAACCAAACCCTAGATCTTCGAACTGGCCAGCCCGCGCCCTAAAGCTGAACTATTACAAGCTCTTACTGTCGACGCGGACTCTGTAATCTATGTTTTTTATATACATTATGGAAATATCACACCTTTTCCTTGTAGATTATTGATCGGTATTCACAGAGATTATCAACATCCTTGCATCATTTTTGTGTCAGCCGTTCATCTTGAAATAAATAATAACCAATATTTTGTATAAATAAATCGGTTTATACAGTTTTGTGTCGCTGTATGCGCTCTCGTACAAACGTATAAAATGTTTAGCCTGAAGAATGATATTCCCAAACCTCACTGTAAATTTCATAACAATTTCAAACAGAGACTATATTTTCAAAAATACTTTTTGAACTAATTTTCATTTAAAAATAAATTATATTCACCGCAAACCCCTTTTACTTCAATACACGGTATCCATTGATTTTCCAAGGGTAAATGATGCACGATAACCTATCATTTGTTGTTTAACTTTCGAAATCAGCATGTGTCATCAGTCATACCGAGAATCTCCATTAAGCTTGCAACAAATCGCACAAATGACCCAAAAGTAATAGAAACTTGCCCATTTCTTTCCCTTATTGACATGTCCTATACACATGTTTAAGAGGGGTGCGTTAAAAACAAATGCGGAACGATGAGTAGTTATAGGGCGGGAACTTCGGGATGACGGAGAGTAATGCCAACTCTCATTGTGCTGACAAAGTGATTATTTGCAGATTAATTGGAACTTTGAAAGGAAAACTAATAATTGCCATAGTTGTCTTTTGATGCACTTACTTTGCCGCATTTGGTAAGACATAAGATATGATTTATATTATGAGGTAGAATAAATCATTCCATTCAAACTCAAATGGAGAGATAAATATTATATTTTGGCAAGATAAAAAATGGCATAAAGCTGTTTATATTGTTGTTATAAGAAAGCGTATTGCTAAATGTTTCTCTGGTTTTTGAGATTTCGCTGTAAGTTCCTGTATGATTTTAATTAGAGGTTTGGATCTTAAATTTAATCTGGGAAACGCCAGGTATATTTTCTAGTAATTTATAGAAATAAGGCAATCGTTATGGAATGCCGTCTGTCGTTTTATTCATTATGAAGTCAAATAAGTAAATGAAGTGGTGGCGTCACCTAGTTTCCCGAAAGAGAAGTAAAGTGATAAAAAAGCAAGAAGCTGAGGAAAATAAGGTAAAAGACAGACAGTAGAAGAAAATAAGGCATATAGTAAATACATTTAACATATCTATGTTATAATTCAGAAAAAAATGCGCGTAATGCCATGAATTAAAACATTTTCATATGTGAATATATAATCTAGACTGCACGCTTTGTTGTATGCCACATTACGTTCAAATTCATGACATAACGAAATGCAATATTGGCGTCGAATCGAATTCACATGTTACATTAAACTATTTCAATGTTTACTTTATTATGAAGCTCAGATGAATCTACTGCCTAGACGGCAATACCCTCAAAGATCGTCCCGGCCGGGGATTTATGCCCTACAAACTTAATGGGCAGGGCCCTCTGTCTGGGTGTGCAATTGCAATACCCTCAAGGATATAACATGCGATATCAAGTAGTGAGAGTTCAAGCCAACAAGTAGAAGGATGAGTGGTTATCCTTTAGCAGAAAATATGGTTGAAGCTGATGTAGGTCAAAAAATTCAAATGAAGGGAAAATGGGAGGAGAAAAAGTTGATGACTGACACCAATGGTATCGGTCATAAAATTAGACTGATGATGAGTATAGTCCTCAGAGACTGATAAAGATGAGCATTGGCAAAAGTGGTATATGTTGTAAAGCACCAAACTTTTATTGGTACATCATTTTCATTAGAGCCCAACACTCAAATTATTATCGGGCTTCTGAAAAGACAAATTATCGTGCATAGTTAAAGTGAACCCTAGAATAATTTTGCAGAAATATGATTAGACAACAATTACAAAAGTATCTGTCAGCTACGTATTAATCATGTTTTCTTAATTTGCGTCAACAGATCGAAATCCAGTTACAGTAGCCACACAAGCCTCCATGCCTTATTCGGGATTCGAACCCGAGCCCCCTAGACAGCAGCCGAACACGCTATCCACTATACCTCCTGGGCGGCAGTTCTATATAATAATAAATAATTACACATATACATATACTTTTATTAATAAGTTTTACATAGTTTTTCTCATAATTCAAATGTACATCATAGTTTTCATTCTAAAGCTTTTTGTAACGAACTATTTTATAACTATAATACGTATGGTCTTCAATAGAATTCAATAATCAAATTAAATATATGCAATATTCTAAGCCATTACGCTTTTTCCATGCAATAACCAATACTATATCACATTTTCTCAAAACATTCACCTTCGTTAGAGTATATTTCATTTTTTCAAAAAATTCGCTTTCGTTAGAATATTTTTTCATTTTCTCAAAACACTCACCTTCGTTAGAATATGTATCGTAATCGAAGTAAATTCTACATATCCTGGTTAGTGTTATTATCCCCTACAATTAAGTTTTACACCCCCATTAGCCATTAGCAATCAGATTTGATTCTTTAGATGTCATTTAAATGACATTAAAGCACTCTGAGACATTAGCACAATGACTAGGCATACGGTTTCGAGTGATTGATAAATTAGTCTTTATACGACACCATGTTTAGCTAGATAGCAATAGCTATCAGAATGAGGAAGTGACTGTCAGTGAATGTGGTGATTCTATTCGATATGTGCTTCTCAGTGTATCCGATTGTTTGACTTAGAACAAATCGAAGTCTCTGCATATCCCCCTTCTCCACTCTAATATTAGACTTTTCCATGCGCAAAACGGACAATTTGATTCTAAAACAGCATTTATCAGAGTTTAAAAGTTTGTAATGAAATTGCTCACTCGCCCATATCACGAAGTACAAATACGATTTTTTAGTTTAGGAGAAACAATTCGTAAGGCTTTTAGATGATTTTTCCCAAGTAGTTAAACAAGTGTTATTTTGAAAAATAAATAATAGTGCAATTTACTTTCCTCAGTTGTTAGCGTAACAACTTAAACAAAAATATTTCATTCCTGTCACTTTTAAAGTAACTCTCTAAAGTAGCAAATATTGGAAATCTGAGTTTGCGCACTTTCAACCTTTCAAACTACCTATCTGTACACTAAATTTGAAATTTGTATTTCGTTCTGAAGTACGTTTTTAATCAATTAACCTTTCGAACGTTTTTCGCTGAAATACTCCTTTAAACGAACATTTTTGAAAAATTATATTCGTCTTGGACGTTTTCATTAAATGGTTAACCAAATTATAAGTCTCTATCCTATCGCGAAGCATGTTTTTTCTATCACTTCACCTATCGAATGTTTTTCTGCTTAGCACCCTCTTAAAAGAACATTTTTGAAAAATCGTATTCATCTTGGAGTTTTTTATTAATTTTTATAATTACAGCTATTTATTATTTATTTTTATTAATTAGTGCAATTTATTATATATTTTTATTAATTAGAGCAATTCGTTAATTAGATCATATACTAAATTTTAAGCCTCTATCACATTGTAAAGGAGGTATTTTTCATTTATTCGTCAAATCGAGTATTTTAGTGAGCGGCACCCCCTACAATCGCAAATGTTGGAAAACTGAAATTGCACACTTTCTTCCTTTCCAACTATTTGTCCGTACAGCAAATTTGAAGTCTCTATATCATCGCAAATCGTGCTTTTTCTATCATTTCACTTTTCGAATGTTTTTGTGTGGAGTACCCATCCCATTAAATATACATTTTTGAAAAACTCCATTCTTCTTGGGTTTTCTATCAGATGATAAGCCCATATACCAAATTTCAAGCCTCTATTAAATTTTAAAGGAGTCGTATCTTCGAACAATTCGATTTTTGCTGGGGGGTTCATCAAACGATCGACCCGTGTACCAAATTGCAGGCTTCTATTTATTCCGGAAGTGCCTAAAATAACATGGAAGACGTACAATTGACAATTAATATATATTGATAGATTCATTTTAAATCGGATTAATTTTATATTTGACCGCATTCATTTTACAATCTGCATAATATTTCTTTAATTGATTAATCATACATAAAGATGAATAAATACATATTTTTCATTTTAGCTCTTCGTACTATAACGTACGCTAGGATGACATGCACATTTTCAAATAAAACTCTTTTCCTTGTAACTTAATTCTACAAAGTTTCATATTTATTAATTTGTTTTTAAAGCACAGATGCTGTATTTGTTTAAATATAATAACATGTTATTATTTAACTAAATAATAACACATGTTACCAGAGATGCATTTCTTAATTTCTGATTATACTTTATCAGCATTTGAAGCTAAAATTTATGTATCAAATTAATAGATTGCATCTTCTTCAAATTTCCACCGCTAATGGCATTAAGAATAACATTCTTCAGATGTCATTTAAGCAACATTCAAGCACTCTAAGGCATTAACACAATGACTCTGCTTACAATTTCAAACGACTGATAATTTAGTCCTTCCGACTACGTCACGTTTGATTCGACGCTATCGAAATGAGGAATGAATTCTGTTAGGCGAGATGCTTCGAGTTCCTCTGTTCTTTTAAGGAATTCAATTGTTTGATTTCAAATAAATAGTAGCATTGAAACATCACATTCGCCAGCTCAGTAATGGACTTCTCGAGTGTAAAGTGAGCAATTTAATTTTAGATTCTCAAATAACGTTTTTCGCAAGGGAAAGCTTGGAAGAGGATTGCTCGATCGGCAATATCCTAATTCAGAAGTACAAAATTCTATTTAGTTTCAACGCCGTTGTTTGTAAATTTCGACGCTGTTAATACTTAAAAATTTACTTGGGTGTTATTTTCCATGTAAGTAATAGTCTGATTTGTCAGAGTCTGTTTTAAGAAAAACAGATATATTTTATCTGTATTGGAGTTTCCGTTTTTTGGACAAACTTGTTATTTAAAGCTGTAACATTTTGAAACTGTTTTAAATTACAAACAGCCCGAATTTAGCTTCCAAGATTTTGATGGAAAAACCCATTTAAATGCATCTAAACATATTTAGAATATCTTCATTTCTGTGTGTATATTTGTATTGAGAGGTTAGAATACAGTTACAGAAATTGAACTTGTTGCTATGAAACTTCATGATTTAAGACATGGAAAATTCGAATTACGATTATTTTTTAAATTTGAATTATTAATGTTCAAAGTATTAAAGAACATTATGATTTTCATGCCACTTTTTACTATGCAGAAGAATAATATTTCCGAAATCAACGGTAAAAATATAATATACACAAGAAAATAAACTACGATATGGATTTAAATGGTAGAAACATTATGAATGTTAACAAAGGTTATCAAAATGCATCCTGTTCATTTCAGAATCCTTGCAGACTTAACAAACTTAAAGATGTTAAAAAATCAATATTATTTATAAACGAAACAACTTTGGAAGCTAACAGCAAATTTACATTTTTTTCAATCTAATATACAAAACGGTATTAATAAACCATACTCATTGATAAAAAAATGTTGCAGTCGATTTCAAAACCTCTCGATTTAAATAAAACTCTACTATGATTTAATTAAATTTAGAAAAAAATCAGAAATATACTAAAAGGCCAAAAGTATATAAATAGTTTTTGTAAAAATTGGGAACGCATGAATTACATTGTCAGCTTTAGAATGGTACAAAATACTTGAGACAAGAAACATTTTCATCAAAAAATTAGTATCTTGAGGAACTTGTCCAAAAAGAAGGTGTCGTAATGCAATGGGCAAAGTACTTAAATATGGAATATAACGAAATTATAACATGGACTTTTCATAATGTTCATGATATTGTCAATCATTTCACTGAAGAGTAGCTAGAGCAATCCAGACTTGTTTAATGGACTTTAGGTCAGATCGAACTAACAAATTCTTGCGCACAGTGGTTTGTTCTTGAATGTATCGTTTTTTAACCGAGGTGTGTAATAGTATTTATTACTGTAACATGAATTGTTCGTGTACTGCCCTTTCATAAACGTTCAAAATGTCCACTCTATACTTTTAAACACATGCAGGTCCCCACCACCCATCTAAAGAAATGAGATTCAAGATACACACGCTACTTTAAACGGATGTTCCTGAGATAATAGCGGCTGCCTGATTTCCCCCTTATCTAAAACGCCCGAAATCGTTCTCCAGGCAATACACTGGAACATCCGTGATTAGTACGTACCTTCTTTGACCTTCAGTCTTGGTTGCTTTACCAGTTCAATGTATCACTTTGGTGGCGTTAGGTGAGTGGAAATGCAAAGCAGCCTAGAGTAGAGTTTTTATTCCTGCAGCCAACTGCACACAATAGAAACTGGTATATCATTATTCCAGTACATGCTGCTTGAGAGGTTCATATTTGAATAGGAGTATGCTCCATGTCCCTTTATGCAGTTATTCACAGATATTGGTCTTCTATATCGGTTATAACTCTGGGCCATATTTGGCTAAAACTTTGAAACGCGGAGCCATGCTTAGTTTAATAAAAATGTTTTAAATTTATCTTAAGTCTGAGATTCCTCATGAGTTCTGTGTATGGAAAACGTTTTCATAAGTGCTGTTAAAAACCATGTTCATTAAACATGAACCAAGAGTTTAGGGAATAATTGGTAACGAGTTAGCAGAGAATATGCTTCGCCTTAGATATAGTGACACGCTCAATAGAGTAAAATGATTGAATGAGAAGTACATTTAAAATGTATGATTTCCACATCAATTGCACTTCCATACTGCAATGCAGAATTTTTATTAACTATAGCAATAATACATTTAACAAGTTTATTTTTATTATGCTGTTAGGCAATTAATTGCAGGACTTTTAACAGTTCAATTGCTGTGTCGGGAAAAAGTTCGAGCATTAATTTTCAAAATTGAAAAAAATCCAAACGTAAAGTATAAATTTGGAAATCATATATCTCTTATATTATATCTCTAATAATATATCTCTAATAATGTATCTCTAATAATATATCTCTAATGAAAGGATATTAATCATTTTAACTACTTCCGGAAGTCAGATGTAAAGTTCGAAAAATTTCGAAACCAAGAACTTCACATTTTCGGAAATTGACGAATTTAATTTAATTGATAATACGCCTTAGATAAATGCCGTTTATAAACTATTAAGTATAAAATATTGGTTTACCTTTCCATAAAATATATAATTTAGCAATTGGTGATTCTCATAGTATTCTCAATGAGAAATCCATAAATGCCAAGAATGTATGGATATGTTATTAATAATATTATATTATAAATGGATATATTAATCGTCTTAAACCATCAGTTTATTTACTTTAAAATGCACGTTTGAAAATTTAGTTTTTAATAGAAGTACATATTATTAAATGATATTATCTCAAATTATATTTGCGTTCTTCAAACCTTATTTGACGTCCACAATTTTATATATACGTATTTATAACCCATGAAAGTGTACCTTATACTGATGATTTACATTGAATCAAAGACGTTTTGTAAAACATGTGATACATTTCCGGCATTTGTCTTTGCGAAATATATCCTTTCAAATATCGCCGTAACAAAAGAATTTTTATTTTTATAGATTTTCTAATATATGCCTATTAGATTCAACATACATTTTTCGGATGATAAATCAAATTGAATAGAGAATTTGATAAATTTTCCAGCGAATACCACTTTCTTTTCATGTTATTTATTTCACCCGAGGATACATTGACAGGACGTACAGCAACAAATCAAAATACAGTAAAAAAATAGTGCGCTGATTTGATAACAAAATTTTTAGCAGTGATAGATAACCCAAATATATACGCATTATTTTCTTTCCTTTGTTAACCCCGTGTATCAACTCCAAATCGTGAAACATGGATTTTTGCCAACTGTAAAAAACGAGCTATTTTAAGAACGGAGTATCATAGTATTTATCATTTATTTCATTGAAATTTTGCCAAAAATATGTGCAATGTTTAGAATAAAATATTCTTTTGTTTTCGAAGACAATTGACGCTTGTTGCTGAAGATAAAGATCGGAGTTTTAAGTCACAAAAGATCACAAACGTTGTAGAAAGAGTTTTGGAATCTTCTGTAAAATACTGTTTACATAGTTTTAGTACTAAATATATTCAACACTTAAATTACCTCTAAAATAATATTTTCTCAGCAAACATTTGAAGTTCTGTTATGTACGTTATTTAGCACATAAATAAACATATTTTAATAGTTTATACCACGCTTCGTATTTTAATAGCTTCTAAATATAATATTACTTTTCCTATTGGATATTTGCTCCTCAATCTTACTTGATTACACTAGCCAATAACAACATTTTAGCCCATAAGTTTGTGAGTTAATTTTTAAAGTTTATTTCGACTGATTTTAGCACGCGGAGCTCATATTTTTAGTTGAGTTTTCGGAATCACATCATTATTTTTAAGTAATCCTGCCTTCATCTGTGAATATTCATTTGTAATTGCGTTGTCAGTCATGTACTCTAGGTGGTTACTCAAGACAATAGTTCTAGTAGTTACACATATTAGTACAAAAAATCACCTTTAATCCTGCCCAAATGCAGAAATGTCTTTATAACTATAAAATTGAATAGATTGCGCTCTCTCTCTCTTTCTCTCTCTCTCGTTAGTTGTAACATTTTAATTTTAGTTGTTGGACCCGTTTTCTATTATATATATCGACTGCTTCTCAATTTTTACAGTCAATTTTTATGCCGTATTTACGTTTTATGAAGTTTGCATAAGTATTACTGTTTCAGTTTTTTTACCATCTCACTATGCATAATTCACATAATTATTATAAATCTTCTATTTAAATAATCATGTTAAGCAGCATCTATTAGCCATAATGATTTGACAATCTACCTTATTAATATATCTAAGAAAATATGTATGTTTAGATCATTGCGTATCTTAAAGTGCCATCCACTATAATATTGCCTTTTTAAGAATTTGACAATCAAAGTTTAGTTCAACAGCATATTTGATATATCATTATGAAATTTCTGAAGAAGGTAACAATTAAAAATTTGATGGAAAATTTTACAGATGATTATGATGTAAAATATGATTACATATATATAATATAAAAATATTTGTTTGTCCACTTACACACACACACACACATACACACACATATATATATATATATATATATATATATATATATATATATATATAAATATACAATACAAATGTTAAGTAAAATATAACTTTTACTAGAAATATTAAAACGGGATATGCCCATAATATCATAAGGCGCATTGCAGCAAATACAATATAAGCACGAATATGGATTCAAATGAATAAGAAATGAAAGAAGTAAAAACGGATGAGGATGCTTACAAGGAAGTCGAACGGCCAAGGGGGATTACGACCCCTTGTTCCCGGTTGAAGCACGCTTTTAATCCCAGGAAACGTTCCCGGAACCAGACTCGCCTGATGCAGTCCTCCATATACCAACGCTGGAAAAGCAAAATCCAATCCACTGAAAAAGCAAATCCAATCCATTGAAAAAGCCAAATTCAATCCATTGAAAAACGTACTTGAAAACCCAGATCACCAACATGAAACGATACTAATAGCAAGACTACTTGGATGCCTAATGTCTAAACAACCTATACATCCATATCAGCACTGACTTTTCATTACGTGCAAGTCCTTGTAAGTCCTTATAACATGTTACGGTTAAGATACATGTCACAGTTAATCTTTTTGCATCCAGCGTGACGTAACTATAATAGTTCATAGAATGTTGCATAAAAGTCCTGATCATACTTTTTGTATGATTTTTCATAATAATGCTTTAGGAAATGTAACGGATATAGCTGTTTTTTCGCTTCACATACCAAATTACGTTCGCATATAATGCGTTCGGTCTTGGTTGTACTTGGTTGTATACCGGGTGATTCGAAAGTTCGAAGCAAAAGCAAAACGCTATAAAAAAATATCTATGGGGGTCGGAGAGACATGAGGTTTTGCAGATTAATATTCACCGTGGTGGGTGATTTTGTGTGGCATGAAAATAAAATTAGTTCAAACTCTCGACACTCGGAGGGCTGCGGCAGATAAAGCCATGGAGATGACTTATGCATGGAGGTGATTGCCCACATGACTGTCCTGCGAGATCCCCAGATCTCACAGCTTGTGATTTCTCGTTGTGAGGATACCAAAAATCACAGATCTATAGAAGAAAGCCAGAGCCCTTACAAGCACTGAAAGGCGCCTTACGGCAGGAGGTAGCAGCCAATCCCGTTAATACCCTAATTCATGCTGTATTAGCCGTAATACTGCGACAGCACTTAGTACTGGAGTGTGGTGGTGGACACATTGAGCACTTGCAGCTATAAATCATGCTGAAATAAAATATCTCATTTCACAATTATTACCTCACATTGTTTTCTTCGCACCAGCGCTCCCCAAGTGTCGAGATTTTGAACATTTTTTTTTGCATGCCAAACAACCCCCCACCATCACCACCACGGTTAATATTAATCTGCAAACCGCATGTCTCTCCGACCCATAGATATATTTTTATAGCAAATAAGCAAAGTCAATCTGTCAGTCACGTTGATGGAAATGTATAGATATTTTTATGACTTTTATGGGGACTTTAATATACATATGTTCATTTCAGTGTTTTGTTTGAAGGTAAAGTTAGTTTGATGAAAGTGTTTGAATATGACAATAGTAGTAGCTCATATGAATTAAAGTAAATATATTGTGATGAAGTTCAGATAGAAAGTAAGTTATTTTATAAAAGTTATAATTACATGATTGCATGTTCAAACCTATAATTTTGAGTTGGTATATTAAGAATTAAATATGATGAAAAAATGTAAATATTAAAATTATGCATAACATTAATTCACTAAAGGTTACGATACGAGTATGTATAAGTAATTGCATTTATTAAAGTACATTGAATCTCTTCTATTTGATAGTGCTGCATTCATTTATTATATTTTGGCACATTATCTATGTTTCTATAGCTATTAAATGAAAGATTTGGAACACCAAAATGTCTTACGCGTCAAGTATTTGTTTAGTACTAATGATACAATAAAAAGTGCATGCCCATTTTGGGATAAAACTATCGAACATGTAAAATCCATTTCACCCAACTTTCTAATCTAAAACATTAGCCTGCAACAATAAACACACCAGGACTTAATCGAATAACCTTAGATAATTGGGCTGGGCTAATGCTCTTAATACAATTAAAAAGTTCACGAAGCAGTTTGAAATGAGCAGTCGCTGTTTTCTTCTCTCATATTATTCAATAAGATGGATAATTTTGAACTTTGCAAAACTTTAACAATGCAAAGTAGAGGGAATACTTGTGAGTACATACTATATTGTCTTTGCTTCTGAAAATTATTTTAAATTGCTTTTTGTGTCTTGTTTTTGATTGAAAAAAAAACGATGAACTATTTGGATAGCTATAGTATTCAACTAATTGACTGTTTTCAAATAGGAATTGCAAGAAATTAAGAATTGTAATTAAAGACTGGTTGGGTGAATTAATAGTTAAAATAAAATACAAATGGTAATATTTATGTATAAAACGTACATATTCATAGAGGAATGTGTTAGTTAAATTTACCGTTTAACTTCGCAATACATGTTGGACAATATTACATATAATTTATGACAGTTCCATATGTAGTATTTTACGATAAAATGACGTTAATCAACTGGAGAAACTTTTTGTCATTGGTTATTTAGGGGTTTGTTAATGTAATGAGCATAAATACACGCAATTTATAGTGCATAGTAGTAATTGCATTTCATATAATCTTAAAAATATGTTGTATAATAATTACACTGATAAAGACATTAATAAAGATAGTGTTTCTACTTCCTTCTTCAATTATATCCATTATGGTTTTGTTTTAATAAAATATGGAGCATAAACAAATTTAAACTATCTCGAATAACAAAATAGCTTATTTGTATATTATCTTTGTAATATGTTTGTCGCTACAGATATTGTGAACTTATGCAGATTTTTCAAACTTTTGATTGGAACAAAGATGAAAGATGTAATTTATTATACACAATTTACGTAACCGAAAATGAAACCGACAATAGTTTCATAAGTGAAAATGAAATGCATTGTTAGTTGCTATGAAATTGAAGGCGATATAAATTTGGCAAAATAAACAAAAAAGTGTCCATAGAAAGTGTTATTAAAGGAACATATCACTTTCTGTTAACAAAAAGTATGTCAGTTTTATCTTAAGTGAACAAAACAAATTTGTGCTTCTAATATATGGTTAAGCAATTCTGGTTCAGTCGTATATTTTACAGTATCAGATCATTTATTGTCATTATTTAATGCGACCTACTTGGTAATATTATCGAGGCTTTGCGTTTTATCAGATTTTGATTCTGGAAAGTTGTATTATACGCAAGGAGTACTATTTCATATGAGACTGGAATCCGTTAAAATCAATTGCAACAGAACACATTTCTGGTTTCTATTCTATACAAAATTTTACTCCTTTAAATATTTATCTTTAGATATAGTATATACCTAGAAACCGTTTGAGGGTCCGGATTTGTTGTGTTCTTTGTTTTATAAATTGTATTTCATGGCCCAGCCCTAAAAATTTAAAATTTCGACGTATCGATTTATGAAATAATTCTAGAACTAAATATTGTTAATCCATATTAAACGTTGGAGAGGTTAAATAAAACTCTGATCCATTCACAGCGGGAAATATTTGCTGGAATTTTGAAATTTACTACAGAAATTTATAAAGCCCTTTTTATAATCAGTTTCGATGTATATAAATAATTGAAATAGATAAATTCTAATATACAGTCTAAACTAAAAGCAATAAATTTATTGAAAAATATAAACTTATAATTTTCTTATAATAAAAATATATGTCAACTTAAAATGCTTTAACATAAAATGAAATTCTTAATAATATTTTACCTTGCACAGATAAAAATAATTACAACATGTGTTTCTTTATAACATATCTTTCATAAATTGTCTTCGTACAGAAATATGAATTTCATTTAATGCACTTAGCTTATAGAAAATTACGAGATTATTTTATTCGATCAATAACGGAATAATCATATGGTAAACCGGCTGGAAATCTGGAAATGAATGTGCTAGCTGATTTCTACCCTAAGGAGTTTTATGTCATTTAAAAAAATCCAGAACGACAAAAATAACAGAAAGAATAACACATTTTGAAAACGGTATTAAAAATGATTCCTTTGACTTGATAGGAATTTATTTCACGATAAGCAGTGGAACAAAAAACGTTGCGAGAATTATCTCATCTTTCAATAGAAAGTATGTAAAATAAACGTATTAGCTTTGAGTTTTGTTTAGCATATATAAGATCAATTTTACTGCTCATAGAATATGTGTTATTAAAATTTTAGCAGTCATATAATATGAGAAATTCGAACAAAATCACCAATGCCATCATTCATTGCTATTTTTGTAACACTACCTTATTCAATATTATTTGTTGATCTAATTGCCTAAAATTTCATATTTTTATATTACACTTCCCCCACAGAAAATAACTCGGTTATTTTACCCGATCAATCACGGAATAATCGATGATTATATGGACTGGAAATAAATCCAGTCGATGATTCCCCTTTGAGGTTATTTATATCATTTTCGCAAAAAAAAAAAATCACGAGTACATAAATGAAAGATTTTGAAAACTGTATTAAAATGTCATTTGAGCTACCCAGGTCATTACTTTTTACCAACATTTTGGAAATAAAGTCTAGTAGTGCTTTCAGGAATTCGGCGGTGTCTGAATAAATGTTAAAAAGGCCATGTGCAAATATGGGACTAATGTAATTTATGATGACATTTTAAATAGAAATACAAGGAAAATTGTGTCTTAAAGATAAAAATAAGTAAATAATGTACGTTAATTGAATTACAAGAAAAAGATGTATAAGAAATCTAGGCTGATAAAATGTAATATTTAAGAAATCTAGGCTGAGTCCATCGACTGTTGTAAAGCTGTTGCTAAGCGTGCATAATAATATATTTTTTCATTCATTGTCTTTATTTTCAGAGGTAGGGAACTTAACTATTCTATCATTCGCCTACAAAGTGGTCAATAATGGAATCATTCTACAGTGAACCAATCTCAGCCAGTGCACCACAAATTGTGCCCTCTAACCACCCACTTATGAATGGAACCCAGTGCGGCTAGTAACCACAGAGATGGTACCATGCTTTCTCTAACTCATCACCTGTCGTGTGGACTTTCAGATCTACAGATTTATTGTGCCCATATTTCACTTTGACACAGGTTGATTATAGAGCGACTCCAAGGATTGAACACGAAACGTCGAAGCACGAACTTTCTACCATAACCACCGAGTTCAAATTATCTATAAAATATTTCCTTATTCAATGGCATTTTGTTGATTGCTTTACACTGCTCTAAAAGAGTTAAATCAGTTATTTTGCAATATCTCAAGTTAAATTAATTTGCTGAGATAATGCATTTTCATATAATGAGCGAATTTTTTTTTATAAAAAATAATTTATATTTATAATTTGCGATATTTTTCGATTTGACAACATTCCCTAAAGGACGTCAATTTTGAAACTGGATATATTTCCAAGCGTTTCAAACAGACATAAAGAAGGATTTTTCTTCCAGAGAAGTATATATATATATATATGTACTAGAACTTTAAGCTTTACATTGAAAGTAAACAAAACGAATGCTAATTTTAACAGATATTATAATAACAAGTGACGAAATAAATAATAACAAGTAAAGTAAAGTAAATAATAAGTAAGTAAAGAGTATAAAAGTTTCAAATATAATAATTACTCCTAAAGACCTAACATGATGATCTTCGACCTCAATTGTTTCAGTGCTCAGATATAATTTTAAAATTTGGGTTTAGTAAAGATATGTAACTTGGTGAAATTTATAAATATTCAAATTTAACGCAAATCGGTCAAAAGAAATAATGTTAGAAAGAGAAACGTATTTGAATCATCGATGATAATGAAGTCTCTCTCATACTTTGCAGTTCTTCAATAATAAATTACATTGTTAATTTAACCTGGTATTAATTTATAGTATATGTACTTATTTTTCTTAATTTCGCACATAATAAAGAAACCTTGGAAATTGTATGTAGTAGGCATTATATTATTTTAGAGCATATAGGGAACAGTGATAAGCGTTAATGCCAAAACGAAAAATCCTTAGATTATAAAGATAACCGTTGTTCGTCATCTATAACAAAAATTCAGCATGACAGGCAGATAGAAAAATCTGCTGGTTCTATTTTCACTGAATGAGTTTCTCATGAGGACACCCATATTTATCTTGTGCATACTACACACGATTTGAGTTTACGTCATTATCGAATTTGATAATTGGATATTGATAACTTTAATTGGATATTCATAAAAAAATATTAGTCATAATGAAATATTTTTTACTGTCTCACATTATTGAATCGAAAAATCTGGTTTTTTAGAAAATTTCGTATTCGGTATGTTGGTGGAATATGGTATTATGGGGAATCTGAATCACAATTTAAAATCTTTCGAATAATTGTGTATATGCGTGTCTGTGCATGAACTTGTCTATGAAGTGGAACAATATATTTCAAGATCAAATGCTCATGTCACTAAGGTATTTTATGTAAAGACGCATCATTTAAAAACCTAGAGTTAGATATAATTATTTCGTAATCCTCATAATTACAACCGTATTATAAATTTAAGATTAATCGTTAAAAGAAATTGATAGTTTAAAACTCGTTATGCAGCTCAAAGGTAATAACGTTGACATAAAACACTTTAATGTACCAATACATTTAACATAAAACATTGCATTAACATAAAACATTTTAATGCACCAAATACATGGAATGAATAACACTGTTAGTACTTTTACCTTTATAACTACTATTACCTTTATAAAATTAGGATACTTTTATAAAAATAAATTGCAAAGGGTAGCTTATAAAATAAATTGATTCACCTTAACACTGATTTGGATGCCAATGAGCGTGTAAATATAAATATGAATGTCTGAGAAAAAATTGAATACGTATATTATAGATATTATCACGAGCCATCTCTGTCCATTTGGTAATTATCTTCAAAAACGTTTTGTCAGACGGAAATTCAAACGAAACAAACGTCAAAAACGTGACGAAATATCAAAAACTTTCCACCAGTCTTCCATTTTGCAGGAATCTGCCCAGCTGATACTAGGTAACCTAATAGCTCCTTTTGGGTGCTAGGACTAAACATACTTTCGAACTAGGACGTAAATTTGAAAAAGTAATGGGAGTTTGGAGTTCAGATTAATGTTCCATTTACGTAAACAGGTCTATAAATATACCTCTGTCCATTAAATATTGTCATGTGCGTAGTATAACCAATGACCAGTGTATTGCATTCGATACATGGTGGTGCAGTCATAAGGTCTGGCAAAAAAGGAACCCTGGCGTTAATACCGCAATTATCAAAAGCGAAGTCAGTTCATGATAGATGCTTGATGTGATTTAACATTAGAGCTACGTTAATTGGCAAGAAACTTATAATGAAATTATTCCCCAAAAGTCAGCAAGTAAAAAATGCAACTGTATATCCGATGACCTATTACACTTGACGGTGAAGCCATTTTAAAATTAAAATCCATTTCTCAAATATAACTTTGTTGTAAAATGCAACATTTCTAAAAGGATGAAATGTCGAAAATTTAATTATCTGCTTTAAAATAAAGTAGCTTTTCTAATTCATTTTCTTCAGGGATTATTTTGTAATCCCATTTCTAAAACCGTCTAAAATTATATTTGTTCTACTCTTATGATGCGTCTTGAAATTTTGCAATTACTTAGCATCGTTGTAGTTTCTGAAATTACATAATATATTTAGTGTTAAAATATTTCATTTTTTAGTTATATTTTAATGAAAGTAATATTTCTTACATACTTTGTTGCTTTTGCTATAAATTAAAAACTCTTGGTCTTTTTTACACATTGTGACATTCCTTTATTTTTTCGGATAAAGTGCTCTATCAATCGACTGATGCCACACTAATAAAATAAAACATTTTGCATAATTAGTTTTGACATCTAGAGTTATAAAGTATGCAACAACATGAAATAAATAGTGAATACAAACTTCGAGATTATTGCAAATATTTTTGTTTGTTACAAATATATTATGAAATACCAATAACATTATCTTATTTTCGATAGAAAATCACTTAATTGAATGTATTTCATTTTGTAAATAGTTCTAGTATGAATGTGCAATTGTTATGAAAGAAAATATAATAATACGTTCTTGCAGGTTTAAAAATTGTGACATTACTTAAACTTGCATGAGGGCTATACTTTTTATATATGCCAGATTTTGTAACTACTAATTTAAGCTTGTTCTACTAATTCAAGCTTTATAATTCCTTATATAATATAAAATGTAATAAATGTATATCGTATAAATGAATATCGTCTTTACAATGTGGATTGATAATAACGTGAATATAAGGAAATTAACAGTTTTTACTGTTAATTAATTTCGATTAATTTAAGCAACCACAGGATGAGCGAATACCTTATATCCACGTTATTATCAATCCACATTATAAAGACGATATTCATTTATACTGTGAACTACATATATTATATGTTCCTATTGAAGCACTGAACGATTAAAATAATCCCGCAGAAATAATACTGAGCAGTGTATCTAAAGCAAAATCGCATTCTGAATTAAAATTATCTCAATCAAATAATGCATTACGTAATTATATGAATATATATTATATTATATACCACATTATAATATATTATATACCACAGTCCATTAACATACGTAAATAGTGTTTATAATATAATATGCAAACATCCCAATAAATCTTTACTAAGTTTGCAAATATAAAAATTATAATTTCGAAATTATACAATAATAGAAGATTATAATTACCAATAGAATTAAAACTAGTTATAAAGTTTGTACACTACAACAGGGTGATTGAAAATATTGGTCAAACTTTAGGAGGCGGTAGTATATACGAATCAAAGCATTTTTAATCATAGTTTACCATGTCGGAAATGAAACCGGAGGGCACCAGTGGGCTCTTAATGGTAAAACCAATGAGGTGAGGTGAAAACACAAGAATGCTATAAAATAACATTTAATAATTACAGCAATGGCTTAAAACAGCAACAGCCAACCTCAATGTACGTCTCACAGTGGCGATATGGAGGGATTCCAGAACTCTCTCGAACAGACCAGACATGCCACTCAATTCCGCAGCAGTGACCAAAAATCTGGGAACGAATTCCTCTTCAGAGTCAAGGGGAGTGTCATTAACGAAACTATTGAGATCTCTCACACCAAAAGAAGTCAAATCACGATAGACCGGGTGATCGTGGAGGCCAAGCTATGGACCACCTCGCCCAATCCATCGGCCCTGAAAAGTGACGTCCCGACAGTTCCTTACTTCTCGTCCGATTACGAAAATTTGCATAAGAGTTATTTTTTTCCCAGATGAAAATTGCGTGCAGCGTGGTATTCTTCTGAAATTAGAAAATAAAAACCAGAATGACGCTTTTAAGTTTATGGAGCGGCTTCTTCCAAAACTACAAGTATATCAAAGTGGTTGTGCAAGAAGTGCCCTGTAACGCCTCTACTTTTCATTTCCATCCCGGTAAACGATGACAAAATGTCTTTGGTATAACGTGTACTACCACCACGTAAAATTTGGTCCATATTTGTTTAATCACCTTGTATAGTTTCGATATTAGATACACTGTTTCATAAATACCCATTATCTTCATGCACTATAACTACTGGTTAGAATTTATACCTTACTTATAATGGTAAACTTGTTGACTGCTCTGAAAAAGTATACTTTCTTGTGTGAGGATTATAATTGTAATCTCAATTTTAACATGTTCGAACACAACAATATTATCTAAAATAATAGTGCCTAAAAATCACATTGATAATAGTCTGGATTTTCTGTAAATAACACAAAACATCTTCGAATCATAACAAATAAAATATAATATTTATTTTTCAATTAATAAAAATTTAAAACAAGACATGCTCAGACGAGTTAAACTATTATAAGGCACATTTTTACTTAATATTTTTAAACTTTAAGGCAAAAATAATATATTTGCTTATACTCTACAAAAATCCACAAATATCAAAGCATGTCACTGCCAGTTCCAATTCCCAGTCCTGCTTTCTACCCAGACAGTACGACCTACCAGAAGGTGTAGAATAGTGGTTCTCAATCTTTTTGAAGTCCGGAAACACTAAATTCTGTCATTTTTTTGCACGGAATACTTATAATTCAACATAAGCTTCTAAGCAGAGCTAAGCAAATTATTTTACATTGTATTGATTTTTCTTTTGCAACAAGTTTTAATTGTGTATTTGATTTTTTCACGGAACGCTTGAAGTGTGGACCAGTGTTCCGCGGACCACGGTTTGAGAACCACGGGTGTAGGGTATCTGTTTGGAAGGTAGAACACTTGCGCACCCAACTTAGACCGGAACGCAATGCTGGTATCAACCACAGAACGTACCAGTTTTCCTCTAAGCAATTATATCTCGGATGGGCTTACGGATCTACAGATTTATCATGCATATGACCCGGGGTTAGTTTTGGGCGCTGTTAAGGATTGTAATTTACATTTTTATTCAGCTATGATGTAAAAAAAATATTTTATAATTTTGAGCAAATACATTTCAAATTATTTACGATTTTAAATGTAGATTTTGACTGTGCTGATGAATTTAAAAGATGGATGAATATATTTCTTATTTCCCTTATATATACCCTGTTCAGAGATAGATATACTCAGACGAATAAGTTTTATAGTAATATTTAAGTATATTTTTTTATTATTCAGAAAATCGCTATTTTAAATTGTAAAATTTACATTTAACCATCAAAATTTTCACACTATTTGTAAAATAAAATTATTATTGTTTGTCTATAAAAATATATGTGCGTTTTTATTTTCCTTATATACATAATGTATAAGGGGAGTATTGTGACGGGGTCGAAAATTCGAATTCGAGTTTTCGACGGGAGAGCACGTTTCAAGCATCTCTGATCACGAATCAAACATTTTTGAAGTGATGTCTTTGTGTGTGTGTGAAAGTATGTGTGTGTGTGTGTGAAATTATGTGTGTGTGTGTGTGAAAGTATGTGTGTGTTTCTTAGTGAGTCTGTGGAGAGGATAGCTGACGAACGAATTGACCGATTCGGACGAAATTTGGTACAAAAATGACAATCCATAAATCTTGGAAGCCTATTGTTTTTATACGCAATCAAATGTTTAGAACCCCCCTAAATTTCCAAGTGAAATTTTGAAAATATCGTCAAAAAATCAAAACCGATAATAAAGTTACTCAAATAGACATTTCTTATGTAATTTTTCATTAGAAAACGATTTACATAATTTTTAGAACGTTAACATGAACTGTTCTCAAGATATTACCCATTTTTTAAAAAAATTATTAAAAAGCCATATAAAATTAAAAAAAATCCTATTGAGAAACATGTTCACTTTTTATATGTAATACCATGCGATAAATTGGGTGACATCATTCTCGTGGATCTAGCTCGTTCCATTCATGAAAAAAGTTACTTTGAGTAATACTTTTGTATTTGAACGCCATTAGTAATTTATCTGCTGTAAGAATAACTTATTTCTTTGTCCATAACGCTTGGCGAGATTTTGGCGACGAATTTGGTGGACTGTCGCCAACTTGGCTACTTTTTAAATGTTGCTAAATTAACAAAAACTCGCCAAATGGATAAAAATGACGCTAAATCAATGATGACTCATTGATGATGACGACATGGAAAATGACGACTCATTGACGAAAAGTCAATATCTTGGAAAGAATATAAATAACAACTATAAAAAATATATATTTTTTTACTGTAAAAGGAGTAAATTAATTGCATTATATAAGGTAAGTCATGTGCTGCCCACATCAGATTTTTTTATTGTGCTTTATAGTCGATATGAAAATTTTTATAGTGTTAAAATGTACTGAATCTATGTATTCTTTGCATTTTGAAATTTTTCTTTTCCATACAGCTGAATTATGTTTAAATTGCCACCAGCTGCAACTTTGTCCAGAACTGGCACAATAAAGAGTATTATTATATTTTTATAATATATTATGTTTCAGTTCTAATATAACACTTAAGTGAAACTTTCAATGTTATTGTCTACAAGTCGCAGAAATCAAAAGCCGTGGTACTAAAATTAATTAAAATGTTCGTATTGTGATACTGCCCCGTAAACATTCCGGACTTCCAAATCTCATTCCACTCAATCTCATTTCACTTTCATTCCGGCCAAATGCTGTTTTAGAATCTAAAATCAAATTGTCGACTTTAAACACACGGGCGATGGTAGTATCAGGGCGAGAGAGAGGATGCGCCGGGACTCAATTTATTCCAAATATAACAATTGAATACCCCAAAAGCACATAAGGAATCGAAAGTCTTCGCCAATCGTTATTCACTTCTCACTCTGATAGCTATCGTTATCGAACTAAACCGGGCGTTGTCGAAAGGGCTGAATTATCAACCGTTCGAAATTGTATGCTCAGTCATTGAGCTAATGTCTTCTCGTGTTCTAATGCCGCTTAAATGACTTCTAAAGAATCTGATTGCTAATGGTCTGTGGGGGTTGAAATTTGAAGAACAGGGTGGGCATATCATCCGGGGGCGTCAGGGATTAGCCTCGATTACTGATTAATTATTCTGAGAAAGGCGAGAGTTTGAGAGAAAATCTCTGGTATAGTATTCGTTATTTCACAGATAAGACATAATGACATGAGATTATGCATAAATTAAAACTGACTGTACTTTGAAATTCCAGACAATGAGGTGAAATTGATAGAGCTTTAAAAAATCGTTTATATTTCGAATATGAATTTTAAGGAATTTGTGTATTTCATTTACATTCTGATAAGCAATGCGAGAATAAATAATAATTTATTATGTGCCCTTTACACATAAAAAATTAAACAAGTACAATTAAAACTCTATATTTTAATTATATTAAACATTAAATAAAATAATGCATTTGAAAACATAAATAGCGCTGAGATAATTAACATGTAATTAAGGAGTTTAATTACAGGAGTGACTTCAATTTATATATTTCATAATACTATGCGATTCCTCAGTGTAGATCCCATTAAATAACTTTGAGGTAGAAATATAAAATTATATCAACAATCGAATCGTAAAAGATAGAACAGTAAAAATAATATAGACTTTTTTTAACTTTTCAATTATAAATGTATAATATGATGTTGTTGAAAGCAAACAGCTTGAGTTAGGTAACATGCATATGTGTTATATATAGATATATTTTATAACTCATATATAACGCTATATCGATATATACGGTAAACTATATTCGCTATAATAGAACTAACCAACTGAAACTATTGTCACTCTATCTAACTCTTATAGTACAAACTTTAGAGAAATATTATAGGCCTGTGTGATGTAGGTTAGACTACTGAGATCAATTTGTGTGACGGCTTTAAGGTACTTCAATAAAGAGTTGTTTGTATGAAACCAAAAATAACATATTCAGATTTGATTCTAAGAACTTGTAGTATGCAATAAAACCCAAATCGATAAGATTACGATGTATAAAGGGCTTATCATATTGGTAGTGGATATTGTTTTCATATTTTCGAAACACATATGGTTGAGGAACTCCGGCCCTATTCATCATAAATGTTGGATGATAAAATATTTTTAAATAGTTAGTATTTGGATACTTAGCCAATTAGGCTTATATAGTTACCCTCCATTAATATGACATTTTAAAACTCATATAAATCTAGGAAACAACTTTTTTTACTTGTCCAGTTCTGGACACTCCTACGCTAAGTAATATATACTGTAGCTTCATATCTGGCTGAAGCACAAGCATATCTCCAATTATGGCTAGTCCTTCGCAATTTTAAAATATATTGTTTTGAAATTTATTTTTTAAATAATTATTCTTTAAATTTCAATTAATTTTATAACAATATGTCCACTATATATACGAAATATTGAAAATATTTTAAGATGTAGGAGTCGTTAAGCATAGAGATCAATTATTTCCGTTTCGGCGTCTTTAAACATATCAGTCGATTATTATAGGCGTCGTTAAGGTATAGTCTTCGACCTTAAGCATCTTAAACAGAAGTATCAAATTTAGGCGTCGTTGAGTATAGCTTTACGTGTAGTTAGAATAGAAATTTTTAACAAATTTGGAGTAGGTATTTTAAGTAGAATTTAGAATAGAACTTTGTAACTACCATCAATAAGTTTAAAAGATTGGATGGGTACATGGCTGTGTAGGGAACATTTATTACTTTTGCATATATTTCTGAATCAGCCGAATGCATCCTATTACGCGTTACTAGAATAAAATAGAACACAACTAATGATATTTTAGCTGCAGCCTAGAGATTTACCTTCACGATTTTAGCACACATACTTCAAAATAAAGTGAAAATTCTAAACAAAACGTATTTGTTGCATTCACCTTTCCCAAACAGATATGTTGCGACATCGTTTCAACAAATATATCTTTATTTTTGCAAATCTTCTGGTGTATGACGGCTCGATTCAAAATACATTTTTCGGATGAAGAATCAAATTGAAGAGGGCACATTTGATAGATTTTACAGATAATATAATGCTTCATTTAATGTGATTTATTTTTTTGCGATAATATGCTGACAAGACATGCAGTAACAAATCCGAACTAGAAGAAAAAGATAATTTGATAACAAAAATTTTAACAATGTCAGCTATTCTAAACATATAAACATACCTTTTTCATGTTTGTTACCACAGTGAATCCAACTCAAACTGTAAAACGTGTATTTTTGCCAACTATATATATATATAAGTTATTTCTTAAAAAGTGGTATGTATATATATATATATATATATATATATATATATATATATATATATAGTGGTGCGGCGGTTGTGAGTCGCCAGTCCCGAGATAGGACCGAACTCGGGACCTGGTGCTTACAAGACCGACATTATAATCATAGAGCAAAAGCTAGCTTCGGCTCCGTTCTTATAATTCGGGTACAGATTTCAAGCATTTATGATCAGATGTCTTTGCTGCCGCACACTCCCCTATCTGATGAGGAGCCCGTGTCGAATTTCGGCGAGGAGGGTGTCGCCTCGAAAAAAACCCCGTATGTCCCCGTCCGAATTTCAGTTGAGGGCTGAAGGCCGGGAGGCGTATCACCTCGGGCGTGACGTCAGTCGTGGTCAACCAGGAAGGGAGTGGCAAGACCTCTGACTCCGTGTTGTGTTGCCTTCTCGTGTTGGGAGGTGAGATCGTTGGCGCGAGAAATGTTGCGTGTTTCAAAAGTCCAGTCATCATTGTGGCGGAAAGGATGTTGCCAGGACCGAACTCAGGAGCTGGTGCTCACAAAACCGGCATTATAATCAAGGAGCAAAAGCTAGCTTCGGCTCTATTCTTATAATTCGGGTACAGGTTCCAAGCATCTTTGATCAGATGTCTTTGCTGTCGCAGTGGTATATAGATAATAAGTGGTACATACATGTTTTATTGCGAAAATTCTTTATTTCTATCTTATTAAATTTTCGCCAGAAGTTGGGAAAAATTTAGGGAAAATGATATTTAGTTTCAAAAGCAACCCAATGTTTGCTGACAGAAAATAAACATTTGAGTTTAAAAATTGGAAAAACAAAATGTAGAGATATTATTGGATATTTTTGATTGAGTTTTATGGTGCTATTATTTTAAAGCATAAAATACCAACAGCATTTATTTTATGCAGGACTAAGGTTATTTGTCCATCTTAATTACACGACTTTTTGCTAATTAAATGTTCATTTTCAAAGACACTAAAAATTGCACATAGTTTTAACAGATCACAGATGATATACTTTTACACACTTAGTAGGACTCCAACAACTTATTTTCTGCACTTCGCCAAATCAGTGAGAAGGACTCAAACCGCAAGAACATCAGGGTTGCCAGAGCAGCAGAGCAGAATCGAGAAGAGAGAAAAGAAAGAGGTGCGAAGGCAGGGCGCGTCAGACGTCGTGGCAATTTTCAAGAAATAACTTGTGAATTCTATGCTTAAGTGTCTGTTATAGTGTTTTGTGTGCTCCAGTCTAATAAATGTGCTCTAGTCTTTTGTGTGCTCTAGTCTAGTATCTGTGTGAAGAGCAGGTTTATATAATTCCAGTTGGTCTTTTGTCGGTTGATTCTCATCTTATGAAATAAAATGAAAGCGTGCGAGGTTCGAAAGCGGGGAAGAATGGTGTTATGAAAGAAGAAGGACCATGGAAGTTTACTCATTTAAACAGCTCATTTCTTTATTTCAGAAAGTTTCAAAATTATGTCATTTTCCCGAAGGCCATAGTTCTTAACAAACATTTTGCAACTAATTATTTTTTTTTACAAATAATACATTTTATCTTCAGAATCATATGTTTAAATGTGTGTATTAGGACACATCGTTAGAAAAAATATACAACACTTTCCCTATACATTACCATGAATTGCAAGGAAAGCAAAAAATCCACTTTTTTGACAATTTCACCGATTCCCGTTTCTTAGAATTAATTATATGATGTCTATTGCTTAGTGACAAGTTATGCATAATTATTTAGTTTTCAGTTATTTTATGTTTACAAGGTTAGACAGTTGTCTACACGGCTAAGTACATCTCAAGGCCTTACATTTGTTAGTCAGTTACTATATCTGCATTATGATTTTATGAAGTCAAACTTAAACTGTGAATCTAGTAATTACTGCCTTCAGACAGAGATACTTAATCTCGGATGTAATCATTATTAGGATAATAATAGTTATAGGATAATTCTTTTCTACACATTATCTATATTTGTTTTACTACAAATCCTCTCTCCTTAGACCTTCAATTTTTAAACGGGTGTTATAAATGAAAATTTGTACATATGATTTTGTGAATATACTACATAAAAATGTATTATTCTGTTCGCGATGATCCACTTAGAGTCGATTTTAGCACAATACCCCCAACAAGAAGAATTTTAGGAAATACCAACGCATTAACTGCAATGCAATAAATCGGAACTTAACTATAATGCAATATTTACTGTAATGCATATTAACTATAATGCAATATATCGGAAAATTAAGTTCAATTTCTGTGTTAATTCGTAGTAAAAATAACTGATCTGCATAGTTAGGAGTTATTGCAGAATGATCTTGAAGTGTTAGAAATTTTACTTTTTCACAGGAAGGCTGATTGTACATTGACATAATCAATATTTTCCCCTGAAATTCCTTACTCGTATTTTAATTGGTTGCAACAGTAAACTATTATCTTTCAGGTAAACCGATTTTTAAGAACGTTCAATTTTTTATTACAGTTATTTCATAAATATGAAATATTTAATCCACAGCGAAATTCTCACTATTGGATAAGCCAGATTTTTACCTTTATATAAATAGAAATTACAGACTTCCATATTATTTTTAGCGATTTCATGAAACATTTTAAGTTATAAGAATCAATTAAACAATAAGTTTAAAATACCTCGATTACTTTCATAATGCGTTTTACCAGCTCATATGTAGTTAAGAAAAAGTTAATGCACCTAAGGTGAAATAAAATAACTCAATATGAAGAATCTATTTGACGAAAGTATCGAATACCAAACATTAGACTGCGACAATAAACACTCCAGGGCATAATTGAATAAACTTCGATAATTGAGTTGAGCTAATTTATCTAACATAATTAAAGAGCTTTGAAAATTCTCCGAAATTAGCAATCACTGTTTTCTTCTCTCATTATATCAATGAATAAGATGGATAATTTTCGAACATCAAGTGGAAAACTTTAACAAGACAAAGGAGAGAGAACAGTTGTGAAAGCGTAATTCTCCTCTCTTTGTTTCAGAAAATTGTTTTAAACTTTATTCTCTGGTGTCTTGTTTTGGATTGAATGCAAAGAAAAACTATTTTGAAAACAATTCTGTTCCATCGATTAGATATTTCCAAGCATGGATTCTTGTACTGCTAAACTTTGTGAAGTTGGGACAACGGTAAATAGTTAACTCGAAAGTTCTTAAAAACTATTGTTAAAATTCTTGTTGAACTTACGGTAAATGCTACCTAAGATGTACGTTTGGCTCTCTCTTGTAATAACAATTTAGCAATGAAACTTATAAATGATATTAACCTATTGAAAACTATTTTTGAAATATGTAGTTTTAAAGTAGCAATGTCTCTGGGTATTTATGGTACTTGCACTAATTTTTTGCTTTAATATGTTTATATTTTGTAACTGTTATATTCTTCAGTTTAATAACAAGCCAACAAATAGTTTAGTACATATTGTATAATCCCGTTAGAATTAATGGCCATTAATGGTTTTTTACCTATAGTACATGCATCTACTGGCTTACGAATTAACAATTCATCCTTTTCTTCAGAGCATGTATATCAAAATTTTTATTTTATTATTAATTTATTTGCATAGCATGTTTCTATTTCATTCTTGATGCTTTGCACTTCACATTATTAATACTTCAGTAATATATTTCTTTTATATAATTTCATTTATACATTCAGCAAAAGGAAAAAACAGTGGAAGCACGAAATATACAAATGTGTCATTTGCTTCAAACTATAAATATACGTTTTCAATAATTCTTCTTGAATATGCATATTATTCACTTAAAAATAATAATCGTTTCAAATACTCAATTTACATATAGAAAATGAGAATATGTCTATTTTGCTTGCATATATTTTCTATTCTACATTTCTTATTTTACGCTTCTAAACAAAAGTCAAGCCATTGCAAAGTATTGCATATACACTGATTGCTTAGATTTAAGATAAAATACTTAACTTCTCTTTTATGATACTTTGTGTAAGAAATATAAAATAAACGATGGTCATTTTCACTATCATGCTAGTCCAATTGCAAAAACTTGACCTTGAAAAGCATTCGGGATGTTGTTTACTGCTTTTCAACCATAAGAGTTTAATGCATAAAAAACAAGATAGTCAGAATGCAGATATACTTTAAAAGAATCAATATAATTACCAGTTTCCTCCCAGAGGTGTGTATATGTACATTTCTTTAGAAAAGTGAGGAATATATAAATAAAAGATTTTGACAACAATGTAAAAATATTATTCCTTCGAGACAATAATGACATTGCGGTGCAATACTTTTTACACAGAATAGTAGAATTTTTGAAAACACTGTTGTGCTTGAATAGCTTTAAAAATATTCAAAAGTCACTAAGGCTCTTATTAATCACTTGCACATTTATCAACTTACAAATGATGGAATTTTCTATGGAATGTATGTATTTTGTATAAAATGCTAATTCATTAAATATTATACATTAAAATTATTTTTCAATATTTTTTTATCATTTTGAAACAGTTTTCCAAATTAAGAGAGATTTACACCGTGATTCAGCTGAAAATTTAAAAGCTTGTTGTATTCAACGGCTGAAAACATCTTACTAAAACAGTTGCATTACTTTATCTACAAATGAAACACTACAGATATGCAACCATATTATAATGCATATACAAATGTTTAATCATATTTTAGACTGTATTAATAAACGTATATTGATCAGCTGCATTAGTATATACTCCCTTCAGATTATGCTACTACTTCCTTCAGATATTGTAGGAAAACAAGGTGTGAGAACACAATAAATTATTTTCAACTATTAAAAAGTTGGATTTCCTTTTTGATACAGGTAATACTGTAGTGAATCTTACATGATTTTAAATTATTCAATATAAATAGTTAGAACTATTTTGAAATACATTTTACAATATAGTATGCTTAATGATAACAAGATATAAACACAGTTTCCTTTATGTAAAAGTGAAATTTTTCTAAAGTTCATCAAATGTCCGTTATATTTTATAAATATAATCCACATTTTATAAAAACATGTATGAACATGAGTTAAAGCACGTTTTATACATTTTAATATTCTTAGAATGATATCTGCAGTTAAAATTAAATTCTTAATTATGCTACTACTATCTTGCAAAAATATATCTGAAGTATGCATCACCGTAACAGACTAAGATAACGCATATCTCATGGAATTAAATTTTCTTAAAGTGATATCTACAGTGTAAACCAGATTTTTAATTCATCTAATAATATTTTTCAGAAAAATATATAAATAAAAGTGATATTATTATTCATATCAGTTTCCTGAATAGTTATCTAAACTTCCATCGCCAGAAAGCAAAAGATTATTTTTCTATAAACTATAAATAGGAAGTGCCGCGGTTATTCATTCCATTCCATCAAATACAAAATAATCAAAGGATAGATGGGTTTGAAATGGATATAATTGTTACATATTTACTATTCAAACAAGACATTTTATAATATTTTTTCAATGGAATGGAGTTTATAATATTTTTTCAATGGATAGTTTATAATATTTTTTCAATGTTTTGAAATGGACATTACAAAGTATTTCTTTATATATGTATAGTTCTCTGAAATAATTCTTAGAAACAGAGTATAGCAATTTTAGTAGTAAGTTTAGTACAGTGTATGAAAAAATATAAGCTTTATTAACAATGTATATTTTTTGACAAATACTTTTAGTGCAATATATGTAAACATTTTGTACAGTACTATGTGAGTAGCCATTGAAGTTGAATTGCAATGTATATCATTAACCAAGATGGATAATCTTATCTTCCAAGATATGCATTACTAGATTTTTTTAAACACCGCCAATTTCAAGTCAGACAAAGAGAGACTAATATTTTAATATATTTCTACTTCATATTTATTATAATGGTAGTAAAATATCATCCAATTTAGAAATAAGAAAATAGTTAAAATGGTATATATTCACCTCATATGCACATTAAATTTTAAATGTTCGTGTCTTTCATCACTCTTTGCATTTTAAAGTCGCATTATTTTGCTTTATTCATCAAGGAATATATTGAAAGAAAAAACTTGTAATACCGAAATATTTTCCAACCTAAAATACCATTTTCTCAGTCTACCCGGTAAAAATTTCAGGGAATTCTACTGCATTTTATTTCTTAAAATTTCAAATCAAACTGAAAACTGACATCTCACCGAATGCTTTATTCCTCTCATTTTTTACACCCGATACCGTCCTATTAGTAGGAACACTCCTAAATTAACTCGTTGCTTTAAAACCTATCGTAGCGGGGAATGCCGGGTCTTGCCTTTTTAGCGGAGGGGTGTAAAATCTCTGCTTGTATATCATTATAAATAATTTATATTTCAAGAGGGATTAGACCAACATATCTCAGTCTGGCAACATATCTCTGTCATTAAGCTTCTAAGCTGCACAGACGATAATGTTTCCTTTTATAGTCGAAACCGGTCCTATAAATTGAAAAATGTTTTCAATTGCATTAATACGACTGATGCAAAATAGAAAATGATTTGTACTGATACAGAAAATATTATTTTTATCAGCAAGAAATTTGGATTTCTGTGCTGATAGTATGATTAAATTTTTGTCGGTTTGAATTATTCGATGTTTAATCCATTGTAAAATTAATGAACAAAAGCATATTAATTATAAGTAGCAATTAAAATATTAAGTTTAAACATGTTTTATAACCCAAATATTAGCTTTTTATGCATGCAATTTGGTCTATTGTCATAATTTTTATTAATTTTCGAAACAAATGTTAAGACATCAACTATTTGATGTCAGTTTTCTAGTTTCGAATATCCCACATTTAAATTTTCAACATTGAAAGAAAATCTGCATTTAAAATAAAGTCATCGTTCGGTGTATTCCAAATTTCTGCAAAAAAATTTAAACTGTAATGGTACCAAATATATTATCTCTATTGTATTACGGAAGCTCAATTGTAAAACATCATAAAATATTTTACTTTACCCGCAGGAACAAAATAAGTTCATATTTTGGATCTGTAGTAAAATAATCAGGGTAGATGAACTGAAAATGACTATAGTCAATAAATTTCACCTGAAGGTAATTTGATTTGAAAGGAGTTGCTAGCATCAAAAGCTTTAACCTGCAGTATGTGTCAATATATGAAGACATAACATAATTTGAGTTGAAGCAATTTCACGTTGATCGCAATGTGAACCAGTTGAGGAGTACCTAGTTAGAAGACTTTAACTTCCGGTATGTACCAATATTTGTTCCTATGATATCATTTGAGCAGAATAATTGGAATGAAGTAAAATCAATTTAAAATAAAATAAATTAAATTAAATTAATTTAAATTGTTTCTCTGAACGAAAAGGTTTAGTAAGTAAAATCTTAGATTTGTGTTTGAAGTATCTCAAAGGATATTCGAGATACGGGTTAGGAAATTTCACCTTGAGAGCAATTATGTCTTTTTAAATGAAAGCATAAGTGGTAGATGTCGATAATGATATTAAAATCTTATTGGTGGGCATTCAAATATTATTTAAAAATAGTTTTTAAGAACAAATAGAACATTTAGCATTCCTTTTCTGGTAAAATAAATTTATTTTACAAAGTTCGTAAATATGTCCTTTATGCGATTTACAACGTTTTATTAAAATATTATAGAATTCTTTTATTGAAGCTGTTTGGTGTTTAAATTACAGTTATGCCAAAAATAGTTAAAGAATGCAATTTTACAATTACACTACGAATAATTAAAATATATGAAATTTTAGATGGATCTTAAAACTAGATATAAATATATATATTTTTAAATTTGGAAATAATTATTTTTATCCGAAGATATGTTAAGTTTAATAAATTATAATTGAATTCTATGAAACCCAAAAGTTTCATCATTACTTCTTATTAAGCAGTTTTTTATAATATGATATTTTTTATATTATTGCTTACAAAAGCTGTGTCCAAAATTAATTGCAAATAAATCTGATATATGTAGGAGAATTAATAACTAGAGAGTTGTGTTTACCCCCAGATAAATATATGAGCATTATGTCCATTATCATGTTCTCCGTTTCAATCACTTTTCATAACGGGACTTAAATCTCCATGATAGAGCACTCCATGATATATGTTGAGATGCGAAACAGCGTTTGAGTGATAAGACGCCGTGGCAGTATGTTAGAATGTGTTTATAGGAATATATTAAATAAATTCAGCATTTGGTATCAACTGATACTGTGATATGCTTCATCAATTTGATGCGTTTATTTGAAAATCGCTACAGTAAATACAGGTCAAACTCATTAATATCAATATGGGAGTTAATTTGCCATTGATTATAACTGTGTCAATGTAAATTGTGTAAGAAACTGGGCCTTAATTGTCATCCAATATGTTACTCGTGTCATTCAATTTAATATATGTGTTTATAAATTCTAAGATATTGTCAAATATTCCTTTCAGATGTCTTGGCTGTATAATAAAAAAATCTGATGTGGCCAGCACATGACTTTCCTTATATAATGCAATGAACTTTTACAGTAAAAAAAAATAGATTATTGTTACAGTATATACTTATATTCTTTCCAAGATATTGAATTTTGATCAATTAGTCGTCATTTTCATTGATTTAGAGTCATTTTTATCCATTTGGAGAAATTTTTGTTAATTTGGCAACATTCATAAGATTCGCCAAGTGGGCGACATTCCGCCAAATTTGTTGCCCAAATCTCGCCAAGCGTTATGAACGGAGAAATAAGTTATTCGTATAGAAGATAAAGGACTATTGGCGTTTAAATACAAAAGTATTACTTAAAGTATATTTTCTCATGAATGGAACGAGCTAAATCCGCGAGAATGATGTCACCAAATTTATCTCATGATATTACATATGAAACGTGAACATGTTTCTCAACAGATAATATATATATATTTTTATTTTACGTGATTTTTTGATAAATGTAAATGAAAAATGTGCAAAATCTCGAGAACAGTTCATTCTAGCCTTCTAAAGTTTATGTCCATTGTTTTCTAAAGAAAAATTATATAATAATGTCTATTTGCGTAATTTTATTAAAGGTTTTGATTTTTTGAAGTTTTTTTTCAAAATTTCGCTTGATAATTAGAGAGGTTCTGAACATTCGATTGTGTTTAAAAACAGTTGGCTTACAGTATACAAGGAGTATAATTTTTGTACCTAATTTAGTTCGAATCGCTCCACTCGTTCGTGAGATATCGTCTCCACAGACTTACTGACACACACACACGGGCATCTCTTCAAAAATGTTCGATTCATGATCAGTGATGCTTGAAACGTGCTCTCCCGTCGAAAACTCGAATTCGAATTTTCGACCCGTTCACAATACTTTCCTTATACACTATAATACTATGCATAAAAGGAAAGTAATAATTATGAAAAAATAAGTTGTGTTCAGTTGTTTGTTTATGAAACCAAGCTTACTAACCGAGGAACCGATTAACAATGTATTTCATAGAATTGCACACATAAACAAGTTATCCTTAAGATTCTTTGTGCGAGATGCATGGCCCATCTGTTGCATATCTGGATAACTCTCTGGCTCTCAGATCTATCTGATTGAAAATCGAACCTTGATGTGAGTGGAGATTTATATGTATGAGGGTATGTTTCTAGTACTTCTGAATCCTCTTTAAAGTGTAGCTCAAAGTCAAAGTAGCACTAGAGCCGAGAAAATTAACGGTAAAGTGCTAAGATATCTTATTTGCCAATCTGAGAATATAAACGAACAGAAAAGCTATTTATAATTAAATTATATCCACCCCATGTTGCATCATATTTCTTATTAAATTATACTCACAATATTTCTTATTAAATCTTATTCAGAATATTTCTTGTTAAATTTATGCACACCATAATTCTTATTCAATTTTATTTTTCATATTTATCATTAATTTATATTCACCAAAAAAATATCCTTATTCCTGATAGGTTTTTTGACCTTACATTGCATCTGGTTGCATACTGTTACAAAAGAAAAAGGAATATGAATAAAAAGCTATATTGAAAAGGGAATGAGAATAGAAGCTATCTACAGCTCACTAAAAATTCGTAAAATACTACAAGATGGCCTATTATCGATATTAAATAATAACAAAAATGCATGCTTTTTAATTTTCACTTGAGATTCACGATTTCCCAAAAAATGATATTCAATTAAAATTTTGTAAAGTTGTTATTTTTAATTGATTTAAATATATGAATACTATTTCATTATATAACACTGCGACGAATATAAGTATAAATAAAACATGAATGTTTTCAGTCGCAACTGTAATAACATGAATATTTTTCGCTTGCATGGTTCCTAATTCATATATAGATTTTAACAGTTATTTTAGAGAAATAGCAAAATTATTGAAAGTGATATTACCCTAAGAAAACAAAATAAGTAATGCTTAATGTGTTTTAATTTCTGATGTTATTCTGTAATACATTTTTCCAAATTCTTCATGGAATTCAATTTGATCTATCTTATACATCATGATAATATATTTAAGTAATTCTATATCGATTCGTTTTCTTAAATGAAACATAATGTTTCAGTATGTGGTCTTTTCAAACTTCTATTTTCTGATGAAACAAATATTGAACATTTTCCGATCTATCTAAACACCATATTGACCTAAAATGACATTTTCAAGGTTTCCGAAAGATAAATGAATTTGTTTAGCACTCTACTAATGTTCCATTAATAAAATAATGTATTTTGTCTGATTAAAATTGACATCTGAAGTGTAGAGTATGTATGAAAAAAGGACATTAATGTACTAATGATTGGCGATAGAATAGTGGATAATGATTTTTTCATTGTTGTGTCAGAATGATTTTAATTCAAATGTTATAAACTGTCAAATTTATCTTAGCTTAATAATGAAGGGTATAAACATGATATTTATCTCGCTACAGCAAAGTTCTTGTTAATGGATACTACTGGTTAGACTTTTCGTCTTTAACAAAAATATAGCTTTGTTGGTTTTAATGCTATGAGATATACATTTAATTCGTTAATAATTTTAATAGTAATTTTTATAGAACGCAATACTTAATGGAACATATAAAGTAAAAATTATATTTATTTATATTTTGTCATGTGAAACTATCCAAATAAGTTTTTAAAATCTTGATTTTTTCTAAAATCGCACAAGGTTCTCTCATATGGTTTTCTTAAATGCAATTTCGTATTTCGCATGTGTACTAAACTAAATGTGTACTTTGTGTACTATGTGCACTTTAACTAAAATATAATTATGACATTTAAATCTCACCATTAGACTGCTTATTAAAATTAAATTTAGTTTCGCATTTCAAAGTTGTTGTTGTTGAGACCCAGACCGTCTGACCTACCAGACAGGTGTAAGGTAACTGTTTGGACGCCCGGGAATTGCCACCCAATTTACACCGGAACCCAGTGGGGGGGGGGGCATCCACAGAGACCGTACCCTCTTTCCCCTACCACTAACCTCTCGAAAGGACTTACGGACCCACTTGTTTTAACGTGATCGCACTCCGCGTGAACACGGCGGCAGTTTTGACAGTGGCTGGAATCGAACCCCGGCCTACCGAGTGCAACCCCAGCTCGCTAACCACAGGGCTGCCGCGCTCCCCGAGCTCAGTTATGTATTGGAGTTGAAAGAAAACATTTTGAGAATGCTTTGCTAATTGCGTTTTGTGAATTGTATTTCTAGTATTTGTAACGAAATTTGCAGTTGAGGCAGCGTGCAAATCCAGCGCGCAAACCACCGAGCTACCGCGTCCGAAATGTGCCAACAGCACGCGGTGTTCTCAGGTGGTCACCCACCCAAGTAATAACCGCGACCGATCCTGCCTGACTTCGGTGATTTAACGAGAACCGGTGTTTTCAGCACGGTACGGTCGTTGGCCCGCATTTCAAAGTTGTGGAAAAATGAATGTACATATGAGAAAACATATCTTAAAATGTTATTAATGTTTAATGTGAACTTGTTGTAATACTCTGTAAAGAATCTGAAGCCTCAACCAAGAATCGAACCACAGATCTACATACTGGCTAGTTAAAACTCCAGAAAAAAATATATATAAAGTGATAATTAAAATGTAATAGAAGAAACGCAATGTATCAAAAATGGTCGGGGGGATTGTGACCCCCACTTCCCGGTTAAGTCAGCTTTATGTCATGACGAAACTCCCCGAACCTGATACACTACCAAAATCAACAGGGCACAATCCCTCCCGGTCATTTTTTATACATTGCTTTTCTTCTATTACATTTTAATTTTTACTTTATATAAATATACTTGGTTGAGCTGCTTGTCGTCGATGGGCATGTTTTCTGTAATTAGTTTTGATGGTGAAGGTATTTTAATAAAGTTATATATATATATATATATACATATATATATATATTTCTGATAGAAATCATAAAGAAAGTAAGTCAATGTCAAAAGTCACATTTCTGATATACAACTCTTCAGCGAAAATAAAATTATAACATTTATTTTTATAATCTCTTCACAAGAGTGCATGTTACATATTATACATCGAGTTCTGCATTTCCATGTTGTTACAAAATAAATTCATTGATGAAAAATGTATCTTAAATTTTTGTGCATATGCAAATTTTTTGTAATTTATTAACAAGATTTGTTTAGTTTATATTATTCCTAAAGCTTTACCATGATTAAGAGAACACTCAGAATTTTTTATGGAAAGTTTCTCAAACAAAGTCCTGATAAACCACTGTACCTGAGAGGTCATTCAAGGCAAAGATGTCTTGTACAGCAATCAACTAATGGCTTCTAATAAAATGAGAGATTTTACCTGATTAGATCTGGCATTCAGTGTATCGTTAAATATCCAGAGGGAGTGGTAATAGTATGGCTATTAGCAAGAGAAACACAGAGTACTTGGACCGCTTCATTAAAGGACCAATGTGATTAAAACTCCGGTAACTTTATTTCCTATTCTTTGACAATAAAGATAATGTTTTCTGATTCTATTATTTATACACTAATTCGAATTTATTTTTTGAGAAAAATACTACATAATTATAGTTCTGTAAATAATAATTCATCTTGCTTTATTT
Source organism: Amaurobius ferox (assembly GCA_951213105.1). Classification (NCBI taxonomy): domain Eukaryota; kingdom Metazoa; phylum Arthropoda; class Arachnida; order Araneae; family Amaurobiidae; genus Amaurobius; species Amaurobius ferox. The sequence goes on from OX578134.1 coordinate 92,791,549, forward strand.
ATGAAGTAATAAAAATGTTTATACATATATATACGCATATGTACATATGTATACATACACACACGCACACGATATATATAAGATACATATTCAGATACTTAAATGTTACCTTCCAGTAATGTAAGCGTGACACGAGATGATTGTTCATGCGTTTCAGCATTTTCGCAGTGCAGACAGATGTGATACGCTGTTGCAAATCTGCTACATTTGACGGCGGTGTTGCATAAACCTACTATTTAAGATTGCCCTAAAAGAAGATAATTCAGAGGGTTAAAGTCTGGTGTACGTAGAGGCTATGCTAGGGGTCTCCTTTTACTATCCATCTGTGAGGAAAGACATGGTTCAGCTGGAGAAATACCTCATTTTGTTATGGAACTAAAACTCTTTGTGCTAAATTTGACTCGCTGTACAATATTCTAATTGACTTTTCCCCGTATCTTCAAATGGCACCAAACTTAAACCCCTAACACATAAAATGGGGCACATGTGATCATCCTGCTCTTATTGTGCAGGCCATAGGGCCTTCCTATACAACGGCACAGAATGCACAACACTAACTGCCATAGTTGAGAGATATTGGCCTGGGGACGGCCTTTCCTTGGAACCTTGTACATATAAATACCAGTGATTATATATTACTTGCATATATAAATATAAGTATTTAACAAGTGACACTGCTCTGGGTGAGATGTGAATAAAATATTTTAACAAAAAAACACGAAGTTTATATTTTTACTAGTTTATAGTAGAGTTTTTCATGAAAATGTACTATTTGAAATGTTAATTTATGCTGTATTTAATAACAATTAAGTTGTCTCTAATGGACTTAAATTATCCTTAAAGCAGTGCTCATTTAACTATAAAAAATTTTTTTATAGAAAATTATTTGAAAAGCCTTAGATAAAAAAGCTTATTTATAACCTTCCCCAAATCCTTTCTCATTGATTTTCACATCTGCTGCTGGCCTCTCGAGCTCATTTATCTATGAGGGTTTCACTTTTGTCCCCCAATATGTTTCAAGTGTATTTTGGACATCACAATATTGGTGCCTACAGTATTACAAATACTGCCGTGACCGTGCATCAATTTGTAGTGTATTAAACTTTTCGATTTCGTCACTCATTTTATTGCAATCTAAATATGGTGTATATATTTTAGCGACGAAAGTTTGAAAGCCAGCTTACATTTTCACACTGACTTGGCCTTTAGAAAATTCGTATTCACAATAAAAAGACGCGTGCGTGACACAATATCAATTTCTACCCGGAAAGGTGCAGGAAATCTGTATAAGATACGTTTCGGCAAGTGTTAAAGACTCAATCAATAAGTACTTGTTTTGAAAGCAACAACGTCGTTAATGTATCGGTACCTAGCGCAGAAATGGTATTAATGTCCTTCAGTGCCAATCGCAGATCGTTCGTGTAAATAATTACCCTTGCTTATCATTGTTAGGGGTGCTGGGAACCAGCAAGTTTAAGCAACCATTTCGTGACATATTTTTCCAAAAGTTTTTGTTAAACTCGAATTAAGACTTTTAATCTGCTGGTATAAAAAACTCAGTTACTAAACACAAAACTTTACGCTTATGTAATTCAAGAATATATTGAAAGTTGCATTTGCTTAAATAATATAAGTAAATGTTTAAGTGGAAGGAAACTGCTAGTTATGATAAATCTATAATATTACAAAAAAGTGTAAAACATTGAAAACGTAATAAATATCAATGTTAAATACAAAAGTATATATCTGACAGAAAACTTTTAATGACAAAACTGTTGTTGTCATCAAGAACTTATTTTAATGCATACAGAATTACTTTTAATGTATATGTATTCTTCTGTGAGAAGTTTACTTCGCAATGAAAATGAATAAGTTTGAACAGTTATCGTGAGTTAGTGAGTGCTTTATATCTGATAATGTCAATATATTTAGATGACAATCAATATTTAAGACCGAATGAACAATGTTAAACATATATTATCGACTATGCATTTATAGGTACGATAAGTAGATTGTTCATTTCATAATGTACTTTTAATTTTTACAAGTAAGTACTTAACAATTATGGAAAAGTAGAAATCCATTACATGCGATTCGTTAATACTAAATTATTCAAACTACTGAACCCTGTGGGCATTCTAGTAATTTACAAGACATGTTAATTCATGGGGTTCCTACTATAATGGCGAACAACACGCCATCACGGGCTTCCTACCCATAACACGAAAAGAGGTATTATAATAGCCATTGTTGTAAATAAGTTAAAAAGGAATCTAATATTCAGCTTCAATTTCAGTATCTGGTATCATACGCAGTATAAAGTTCCATATAATATTCATTGTAGTGTAATATTCATTTTTGTATAATATCTATTGTCGTAAATATGATTTAAAATAGTCCAACATCCAGCTTAACATTCAGTTTCTGATGCTATATGATACGTAAAGCTCCTGAATTCTGCTTTTTATACAAATAATAGAGATATTTCAATCTAATTTCATATAAGACATTGCATTTTATTTTAAATACTTTCCACCTCATTAAAGTAATTAAAAACTGAAAGTTTACGCTTAAAAACGTGGCAATGAACGATAAATCTAGATTAATTCTGCAAAGAACAAAAACAGTGGAACCTAAAGAAACAGCCCAACCAACTTATATAGTATTCTCATATACTGATAATGTAATACCTGTATCCTTTCCTACTAAGAGGAGTAGCTTCAAGTATATACCATTAGAAAAATTTTCCTATATAAAGTCTTCATTTCAAATATTTTAATATATGAGATTTTTTTAAGAATCTGGGATATGCTCCAACATGTATCATCATAGAGCAGTCTTTATTGCAGGGAAAAGTTAACGTAAACCTAACCTGTTCGATCAATTTTAGTGATTCACAGCTATTATAAAAGGTGACAACAGGGAATAACGAAACATATTTTGCTCGCAGCTTGTCAGTTGCATCAAACATAATTTTTGCAATTTTTCAAATACCATTTTAATTCGAAGTTTCTAACATCTGTGGTTTTTAAACTTGGAATTTGATTTATGGTGATGCCGTTTCTAACGGTTATCTTTATTTATAAAATATGCTGAGAAAAAGTTTAGTACAGCAAAGAATGTTATTTTACCCATGAAATGCATATAAAGTACTTTAGTGACAATTATTTATATTATGCAATTATATAAATTTTTGTGAAGGTTAATAGGTTAATATTAATTAAAATATACCCTGGGTAGACAGTAAGTTTAATATAGCACAGACGCACGTGCGAGCACCCCCCATATATATATATATATATATATATATATATATATATTACAAAAGAAAGATCTAGGAAATGTACATTGAATATTATGAAACACAAGGAACAACAGAAACAAACAAAGGAGTGCAAACGGGGTATCAGTAATGTCTAGGGGGATTGTGACCCCTATACCTGGTTAAAGCGTGCTTTTATTCCCCGGAAACACTCCCAAAAACAACCAATCGCCCGAAGCAGCTCCAATCCGTGCGTACAGGAAAAACAGAATCCTAAGGGAATATCAAATCCATAAAATCAAAAGAGAAACTATATAAGAATCATAGGATTTCCCTAATTATCAATCCATAAAATCAAAAGAGAAACTATATAAGAATCATAGAGAAACTATATAAGAATCACCTTTTATATTATACTTTGGATTGTTGTATTTTATAGGATATATATATATATATATATATATATATATATATATATATATATATATATATGTGTGTGTGTGTGTGTGTGTGTAATAAATGGTGAGAAGATAATCCAGGGAAATGGCACTTTTGTTATCAAATCTACCTTTTCCAAATAGGCCCAAACTACTACGTTTCTAAGAGAATCTGTAGGGACTTTCAAACAATTTGAGATTAAATCAACGTGATTTCTGAAAAATATAGCAGCCATGACGTCCAAAATATCATATAAGGGCATTGGCAGACTTTGTGCTTGAATTTCTGTTCCATTTTTTTTTACTCCATAATGATAATTTTATTCATAATTGTACTAATCAATAGATTTTTATAGGCTTTAGAAACGTCCGTATTGCTAGGTTTTATGACTATTAACCTGGGCATCATAATCTAAACTCTTGTATAGATTTAAGATATCGTAAAGGCTTGGTAAAAATATACACAGCAGGTTTTCTTGTTGTTAGTGGAGCTACGTATGTGTGTATTAAAGTGCACACGGACATAGTAAAGAACCGGTCCTACGCTGGAAGTGTAATACTACATGCCTTTTTCGATCCTGCATATGTTGCATATGTTGATCTAATGCATATGTTGTCAATTCTTCGAAAATGCTTCTAATATTACACTTTTAATAATATAATATTGTACTAAAATTTCGTTTTATAAGTAAAATGCTTCCGAAATAGTTCTTTTATATATTATAATTAATCCTCGATGTCAAAAATTAGGGTCATCCAGAACACAACATCCGTAACAAATAAATAAATGCAATGAGCAAAATCGTGCGATTTTATAAATTTCAAAATAGTACATTTGGATTTCTATTTCTAGTATTAGAATGCAATGAGTCTTTTTTTTTTCTCAAACATACATACACACAAAATATCGATATATTTTCAAAAGTATTTAAAATATTTTACGGATGTCTGAACGTAATTTTCCATCAAGATTTTAAGTTCATGTTACATCAATATATTTAAAAGAACATTGTGACTGTTTCTATATAAGGGATAGCAAATGTAAAACTGCATTGAATTCAAATTTAGTGACCACAGCATCCGTTATAATGACTATTTTAGTAGGCTAATAGGCACCTATTAGAGTAGGCACACCAAATACTACTTCGATAAGCATTCCAAGTTGCATTGTTAGTTCATACACGCATTCTTACTAAATGGTATGGAGACTGGTACAGGGATATTCTGCATTGTAATGATCGAAAACCACATGTCTTTGTTCCAAATTATTATTTAGAAAAAGTAGGTCAGTAAATGAATGAATCGCTTTAATTTTATTGATTTATCTCTGATACCTAAAGCAATAAAATAAAAACGCTTTTATTTTATTGATTTATCTTTCAAAACTAAAGCAATAAAACAAAAACTCTTTCATTTTATTGATTTATCTTTAAGAACTAATCAATTGTCTGGACCTAAATGCATCTAGTTTAATTTTTAAAAAAGATAATATATTTATTCTTAAAAACTTAAACTTATGTATTACTTAAACCCATAAAATATATTAAATTATATTTAATAAAAATTTTAAATATTTTACACACATTTGTAATAAAAATTGTATAATTAGGATGGAAATTGTATAATTAGATTTATTTCTTTAAATTTTATTTCCTTAAAAGTAAAAACTATTGAATAACTAATGAAATTTATTATTCTGAAGTTTTTTAATACCGAGGAGTATAATAATAATGTTGAAGGATGTATATAAGAAAATTACGGTCTGAGGAGTTTTCAACAGAAATATTGACAATATTTATGAGCTAATTATTCATATATGCTAATTAATCAAGTGCAAACGTCTGTATAATTTTCATAGGAAGATGGTACTTAAATAGAAACTGAAAGTTAATTTATTATATAGCATAATTAATCATGCTTCAAGGGGTATATATTAGCTGTCAGCACTTATTAGATATTTTAAGAGAAGTCACGTAACACATGTTTAATAAAATATCTGTTTGATCTCTGCTGCTCAGATTTAAAATATTTTGATATGTAATATTTTAGGGCAATACAAAAACTATAAGAATAAAATCAATAAATTGGTAGGCACAGCTTTTAAAAATTGTACAGTATGGAAAGTCCAGACAAATCTCATACTGACATAAAATAAATATGAATATATCTAAATATCTATAGAAAGTTTGATAATTTGAGAAATTGGAAAATTAATTTCTGAATTTTTATTCCTACAATAAAAAAAAAAAAAAAATATGCACATTGGTTTCCTTATACTTGCATTATATTGTCAACTAACTCTGAAATGACTGCACCAATCAACCCCATCGTATAAAAGTCTACGTCACACTGAACGTCACATAGTAATACTATAAACTTGCTGCATTTTTTAAAATTATATCTCAAGATACTGTAAACAACTGGTAGTAATAAAGTGACGAATAATAAAATGAATTATATAAAATACTACAATTTATAATGCAATAAAATTATCCTTGCACTAACAAAAAGAAACAAACGTTGAAAACAGACCTTTTTGTTCTAAAATAGTGACGAAGGTTTGTGCACACTTGAAGATTCAACGATTCACCAAGTAGAAACCCCCTCTAACGTCATATCACTAAAAGATTCTCTAAAAGCGCTCATTTTCTTCTTTCGCGTTGAGTGACTACAGTTCATTTGAATTCGCATTAAAATACTGATTTGATCTGTACCTCAAAATGAACACAATATCTTCTCGAAAACTGGAACCACATGAATAGTACAGCGAGCGTATGCGCAAATACAACCATAACGGAATATAAGATTTTCCGACTAGTAATACATGATGGTTTTTATTTAAATGAATCAATAAAATCTAAATTATATTTTGTAAAACATGTATTTCCTTATTAAGGTCTTTCTTTTCAAATGGTATGGTTCAAATATTAGAAAGTTCCTCTCATCTATTATCAGAAAATATTTGCCACTATGACAACAATAACTGGAATTTCACATGTATTGCTGTGAAAAAAAAAAATGTCACTTACGCTGTCTTATTTTTAAAATAGTATAAGAACACTTATGATTTTAAATTGTTGGCATAAATTGACATCTACAGACAATTTGTTGTATAATTTGAATAATAACGTTTCTAGAAATTCGTGATACAAGGGAGCAGCATAACTCGTATAAAACTACTGAAATTTACTTTAAAAATAAACGCATTTTCACCACTTGTAATCATGTTTGCAAAACCAAGCTCTTATTTTTTATTACAATTTTAAAAAACAATAGTAGACAATGCGATTCATTCTCGGTTATTCAGTTCTATAGCTGTTTCACAAGTAGTTGAGTTTAACATTTCAGCGTCTTTCTCATTATGGTTTACATTTTGAAATTACTGCATTTGTTCTGAAGCAATGCTGAAAAGAAAATGAGATTTTTCACTGGTGTTTCCTGGAGTGAAGAAAAGAGAGCTAGATGTAATGTTTTTCAATCAAAATTTTACGCGATACAATCATCTGAAGAGAAAGAAAATAATCAGGGAGTAAGTAGAAAAAAGTATTATTTTCTTTATAACGTATATTTCATGTATTGTTGCTAGTACAAGTACATGGCCAGTTGAAAGAAAAAATAATATGTAAAGTCAAAATACTTAAAATGGGGACCTAACCTAGTACCTCATGCTTGAAATTTTATGAATGATTTTAGATATTATACTTTTGTAGTTAGTACATATCTCATTGTAAAAAATATGTACATTAAAGATAAATTTAACCACACTCGTGAAACTTGGCATGCATGTATCGCTTGAGTGGATGTATAAATGATTAGAATTTGGGAGCAAAACATGTTTTAGGACAAAATGAAGGCAACAAGCAGATGAGATTTTAGTAAGTAGCAAATACTCCCCTAATAGCAATACAAGCCCGTATTCGATGCGGTAGTGTCAATTATGTTGTTCATCTTCGAAAAATTCGACTGCAAATGTTGCAACTGGTCAGTTAATTCAGCTGTATTCTGAGAACGTAGCATGTCCCAGTCGTGTTAGATTAGGAATATGTTTGGAGACTTGAGTAATCATGGGAAAGTAATAAATAAATACCTGAAAACATTGTTGAAAAATCGGGCAGTATGTGACCGGGCGTTGTGTTGTTGGTAAATGGAATACGGTCGGCTTGAAAGCCTAGTCAGAATACTTGTCTGAGGAATCGAAGATACAGCAGCAAAGATACAGCAGCAATATCCAGTTCCAATTTTCCGTAAGTGAGGACTCTGCTTGTTTAATATACTGAGAAATGAGTATTTCTCACACGCATTGCATGAGCCCCATAACATTATTTGCGCTGATAACATAGTTTGGTCATCTGTATAACTCTTAAAAATACATGTGCATTTAATTTTTTATCAGTCGAAGAACATGGAGTTTTTTGAAAGTGAAAAACAAATATATTTTAAAGCAAAATGTCTCTAGACATTCGTATGAGAGTATCAAAATACGTATGCTCTGAAACTCCTGACAGTTCAACAGTTACTAGGATAGTAGTGAGGTGTGTCTATCTAGCTAGTAGTGCAACTGGATCTGTCACAATCAAATGAAAAAAGTTAAATTGCATTTTAACTAAAGCTAAACTGTTGAAGTAGAGAGTGCGTAGCGTAACATTTTGAATGAACTCAATGACACTCCCATATGACTGGTTGGAGAAAAAATGCTCTAAAATAAAAATAAAAGAAATTTGACTAGGAAAAGAGACAGATTTTGACTGATTAAGGAAGAGTCAGTAATTATTGGCACAATAAAAGCATCAGTCAATATTTCTAATATTTTTTGAGTGTATTTTCATGTCACCTACCTAAAAACGTTCTATTGCTTCTATTTCTTTTTACATTATAACGGTTTTGAAATTCATTATATGTAATTTTCCACCACCATCGTATATTCTTACAATATAGTATAATTTAGCGTTTCATAGAAAATATATCAAATGTAATGTATATATTGTGTATGCACTGGCTTTATATTGGAATTACGTCATTACACTAATATTGGTGCTACCTTGCAAAATTTTCACTATTTTGCATACATTGGCATTTAAAACTAGCTTAATATTTTGTCTATATTGGAATGCCAATATTTGCCCAATATTTTCATATTGGCTCAATAAATGCCTATATGATTAGCCAATGTTTTACTCATGTTAACGGATGACAAAAACCTATATAATCGAAAATTTTATATCTTTCACAAGCCACAAATATACATTTCTGATTCTCTACACCATAACATATTATTTACATAAAATATGAGCATTTGTTTAATAATGAATCCTATAAAAATCAGTATTAAAGAGTAGAAATCTGCAAATTAATCAAGAGATAAAGATTTTTTTCAGTCGATAGAGTTTATTTCAATGCAGTCTTATTTAGAGATGTTTTTAATATTTCAATAATACCAATGGTTTCTTCATTCTGTTTCTTTAAATCGTAAAAAAATATCTGATGTGGGCAGCACATGGCTTCCCTTATATAATGCAATGAATTTACTACTTTTACAGTTCAAAAATACATTTTTTTATAGTAGTTATTTATATTGTTTCCAAGATATTGAATTTCCGTCAATGAGTCGTCATTTTTCACGTCGTCATCATCAGTGAGTCGTCATTGTTTTAGCGCCATTCTTATCCATTTGGCGAGTTTTTCGTTAATTTAGCAACATTTAAAAAAGTCGCTAATTTAACGACATTCCACCAATTTCTTCCCAAAATCTCGCCAACCGTTATGGACGAATAAATAAGTTATTCTTACAGCAGATAAATGACTATTGGCGGTCAAATACAAAAGCATTACTCAGAATATTTTTTTCATGAATGGAACGAGCTAGATCCACGAGAATGATGTCACCAAATTTATCGCATGGCATTACGTATGAAAAGTGAACATGTTTCTTAATAGGAAATATTTTTTGTTTATTTTATATGACTTTTTGATATTTTTTTTAAATATGTGCATTATCTCGAGAACAGTTCATGTTAGCGTTCTAAAATTTATGTCAATCGTTTTCTAATGACAAATGCATAAGAAATGTCTATTTGCGTAACTCTATTTACGGTTTTAATTTTTTGACGATTTTTTCAAAATTTCATTCGAAAATTTAGGGGTCTTTTGAGCATTCGGTTGCGCATAAAAACAGTAGACTTCCATTGTTTATGGATTGGGAGTTTTGTACCAAATTTCGTTCGAATCGCTCCATTCGTTCTTGAGATATCGTCTCCACTGACTCACTGGCACACACACACACATACACACACACACTCAGACATCACTTCAAAAATGTTTGATTCGTGATCAGGGATGCTTGAAACGTGCTCTCCCGTCGAAAACTCGAATTCGAATTTTCGACCCCGTCACAATCCTTTCCTTATACATTATGTATATAAGGAAAGTAAAAATATATTTTGCCTGTAAGCTATTGGTAGAACCAAAAAGAATGAATGATGTCAACACTATATTAGGATTATAAAAAATAAAGTAATTAACCTAAACAAAATTACACAATCTCTAGTTTTATAATTAAAGTTTACATGTATACTCTAAAATATTGTTGGCATATCAGTAACAATAGAACCATGTATGCTCTTTAATTTATTTCCTTGAGAATAAGTACAACATATTTTAATTATTTCAATTAATAGCAAAACTGTATTCGAAAATATTTATTGAATACATACAAGTAAATGAATATTCAGATAATAAATATTCTATGTAGAATGCCATATGCAATAACTCTACCGAGTTGTGTTAAATTTACAGTACCTGCCACGTGTTAAAGTAATAAATATATATCACAGTATTCTAAGATTATTCGCATATTTCTCATTCACTAATGCAAAAGTTATTTCTGTTATAAATTGTTGCAATCCCACAGAAACTGTAAATAAATATTATTTTCCTTTACCTAAGCTTTCAATATTCTCACACACTGAATACATATACTCTCGTAGCTTTGTGTAAGTTCCGCAAATATTTACTGTAACTAGGAGCGGGTATTTCTTTTCGTAGGCGTTTCAAGGGGAACAGGATTAGTTTATGCTATCCGGGATCTTCGACAAACAGAATGGCGTGATTTTTATGATGTCTCTCCATTTGTCCCCCTCGTCCATTCTAATACAAAATAGCATGGGTTTGGTACAATCAGTAAAATGCATACATCTACAAAGATGGCACAGGCAAGTCATTATAGGCTTAACTTGAGATTTTACAGTCTGCGCCGCTTAAAAGCAATGATTTAGAGAATAATTTAATAGGATTATTTAGAAGTAATTGCCAATGGAACAACAATGGAAGCATATAGGAATAATATTAGAATTTGTAAATAATAACACTTGTCCTTGTAAAATGTAAATTACATGTAATATAATATATATATATATATATATATATATATATATATATATAGATATATATATATATATATATATAGATATATATATATATATATATATATATATAGATATATATATATATATATAGATATATATATATATATATATATATATATATTATACAAGGAAATATAAAAAATAGCAAGAAAACAGAGAAAAAATAGAAGGAATGCAGCGTAAGGTGCTTACTTAACAGCGGTAAGGGGTAGTAAACTTACACCCCAGTTATCAACATGCATGTCCCAAATGTCGCGGTTATCCACCCCTGAGCGCCAGCACCTACTGAAGTCGACCCTCGTAGTGACAATCATAATTATCACAGGACCAGGTCAAATGGAAATGGACATAAAGTAAAATAGATTGCGCAGTATCAAAACATGTAATAACTCTACTCTGATGACATCTGTTTAAATACTCCAAATAGGTTTAAAAGCACAGTACATAGTAATGTTGCAATCACTGCTAAATGCATTTGGCAGTGATGGCAACATTACTATGCACTGTGCTTTTTTAATATATATATATATATATATATATATATATATATATATATATATATATATATATATATATATATATATATATATATATATATATATATATATATATATATATAAATGCAAAATAATAAACTAAGTCAAAAACATTAGAAAAATCAAAAATCGGAAAATAGATGCATTAACATTAATGTTTTGAATTTTATTTTCGCAAAAAAATGTAACTTTTGTCAGTATTGAAACTACGTTTTGAGCGCCCTTATAATGGTGTATAGTGGCATTCTCGTTTATCCAGTTTTCCTCTGAATTACTTGTTTAGTAAGAATTTTCGTCTTTGATTCATATTCAGGATTGCATATTTGGGAAGTTAATACTCTGAATTGCTTGTACGGTTTCCAGCTTAGACTCACTTGACGGGTTTGGGAGTATTACCGTGAACGGTCGTACTGCCTCCCTGGTAGAATTTCGACTTGTTCATTCCGGTGCTTCTAGATTAAGCTGTTGAGGTTGATCCCGATACACGTGGTGGAAGAAGAAGGGTTCATGCCGCATGGTAATACAAATTTTCTTAATGTATCCTATTTTCATTTTTTCAATTTCTGTTGCCTGTAGTCTGAGTATAAGCATTTATAGTGATGTGCTATTGTTTAATTTGAAACAGACATTTGTTTGGGTTAATTAGAATTAAATACTCGGACCTGAAGATGAATTTAGTTCTGATTAATCATCGAATTTGGGACGGTGCTGTTCTTTTCTCTTATCTACATTGTGGTTGTGAATTTGCTTCTATGGTGATGTTTATATATATATATATATTTTTTTTTTTTACATAATTCTTATTATTACATATTTCAAATATATATATATATATATATATATATATATATATATATATATATATATATACATATATATATATATATATATATATATATATATATATATATATATATATATATATATATATATATATATATATATATAGCTGTAGTTAAAAATATTTTCCTGCTTAAGAGGAATAAAATTTGCACTCTTTTCTTTACAACATTTTTGAATATTTGTTCAGCATTATCTCCAGCAGTGTAATGGGGGCAAAATTCATAAATCCAAATGTTTTTTTTTTATTCTATCGAAATGCTATTTTTATATTGAAATAAAAATGTAATTAATTATGGAAGAAGGAAAATGTTCTTTCCTTGGGCTTTTCTTTTAATAGTTAAGAGGCTGGTTAAAGTTTGTTCTTCGATCATAAATAATAAAGCGAGATTAAATGAAATTCTAACTCTACGTACTCCTTGTTTAAACTGTAATTGCTAATTTGTCTATTCAATGTTAATTATAATGCACATTTTATATGTATGGGGGGAGTGTAATAGACATTGAAATAATGAAAATGCGCTACTATTTGTCCGTGTGTTCTCAATCAGTTTTCTACTTACAGTAATATTAAAATATGATCGATTCAATCCATTTCCATAATGTGACTTTTTCTATTATTGCAAATTTTACTTAACAGTAAAATATTTGGAAAAGTGAAGAAAGTGTAAATTATAATATAAATTGTATATTTATGCAAAGAGAGCAAGAAACTTGCCAAGATTTCAAATGCACTGCTGTTGAAAACCCGTCAACTCCTTGAAGACTAATGGAATAAGATCAAAACTCACAGAAAATGTACAACAGAGTTGGACTTGCAGATGATTATGATGTAAGAGATAATGCACATGCGATTTCGGAGCTGTTACCTTGGATTTTTCCTATTTGAGTATAAGTAGGTAGTTCAAACGAGATGTTACCACCAGTAAAGACCGAATTGTAGCGGATGAAGAGAACTGTTTGTCTTTAACCAAAGGTTTAATTTATTTAGGAAGATTTTTTCAATTATCTTGCCAAAAGTAGGTAAAAGGCAGATAGGTCTATAAGAACTACAGGCTGAGGGGTCTTTTCCAGGTTTTAAAATAAATAGAACTTTGGCATTTTTTAGGGAATTTGGGAATTTACAGAATTTAAAGATGAGGTTAATTATTTTTGTGAAGAGGGAGGGATAGGTCTTGAATAAATTTTTCCATATAGTGTAGTCTAAATTATCTTGTCCAGGGGCCTTGCCAGGTTTTAGATGGTTAAAGACAAGAGAGAGCTCGTCATTCGTGACCGACCCCAAACCCTCAGGAGGAATGTCGTTTTTGTACATAATTTGTTTTTGTACATATTTGTTGTACACATTGGTTGTACATCTCTGTTTCTGTTGTTTACGTATTCTTACTTTTCACACTTTTATTGAACATAGCTGGTCTACCTTATTTGCTTATATAGCCATTTTACCATTTAATCATATCACCAACTACATTTATTACACTAATTTGTCCTGAGACTCATCACCTTCGTTTCTCCCATATTTTGGAGATCTTTATGGCTTTTCCCAACAAACTACCCTCTGCCTCAATTTATTATAAATTTCAACCTACATTGTTTATAACTTAATTCTTTTAATTTTACAACACTTTTTTATAAGCTTAACATTTTAACTCAGTTCTTACTCACAGTGACTTTCAGCGCAACTCTTACCGAGAGGTTGGTGGTAGGGGAAGGAGGGTACGGTCCCTGTGGATGCCTCCCCCACTGGGTTCCGGTCTAAATTGGGTGGCACTTCCCGGCCGTTCAAACAGTTACCTTACACCTTTCTGGTAGGTCAGACGGTCTGGGTAACAATAACAACAGCCAGTGAAGACCGACATTGTGTCAAAAGGGTGTTTACCGTGTTTGGCTATACCACGTCATCGAAGAAATTCGCATTATGAACAATTGACAGACTTCGAGTGAAGAAGTATGCTTCAACTCTTCAACGAGCTTCACCTGCTTCAACGAGCAGATGATTCTTGAATGCACAGGGATCAGGAAACTGTATTATAGACATAGCATTATAGACACATCTAACGCATGGCAGTGACGGATCACGCAGATACATCCACAGTATTAGGAAAAGAGTAGATAACTGTCACAGGTTAAACTTTGTCATCCGACAGAGTTCGACGTCGTTTGATTAACATAGAATGGTGGCTAGAAACAGAACACCGCACATTCATTTGACAGCCAACCCCAGACTTTTAGAATACAATGGGGTCACGACCACTGTGAGTGTCGAACTGGTTGGCAACAGATCATGTTTTTTGATAAGTGATAAGTATCAATTCAATTTGTTTGACCATAATGGTTTCGTTCGTGTTCAAAGACATCGTAGTGACAGTTGAGGCTCATGATCGACTTGTAGAGGGATGTGCTCATCTACGTATTTATGTATATATATCCCTCAGTTTGTGCCATAATGCGCTTGTGAAATTATTTAAATACATTTCTAAATAAATTTGTATCAAATTTGTAAAAATTAGATACTCTCAGTCGTATGCATGTGCAGTATTTTTTCATGATTAGCGCAAATGTTTTTACACCCAAAATGCACACAAATTTTCTCATATACTCTCTATGGCTAACAGTTTTGTATCTGTTAGTCCTTGTAACCCAAACAGTAACATAATTAGAGAGCGAAAATCAACTAAATCTACGACCTTTTGTATGTAGAAACGAAAAAATTATGTTTAATACAAGTTTAGAATGAATTTGGAATTTGCAGAAAATTCTTAAGCTTTATGTTTATCTCTATTTTTCTTTAAAATGACACTAGCGAGTTCTGCCTGCTATCAGTCACTATATATAGAAATCGGGTTTTTTGGCAATAAGTAGTTAGTTCGTTGCGTGGGTGCAACAAAAGTGGATCAACGTTTAGAGTGAGCAGATCGAGTGGGTCTATTGTAGAGTAGAAAATACAGTATGAAAATTGCATCAAAATCGGGGCAAGAGTCACTAAAATAGATATAAGTGTAAATATGAAAAAGGGGAGGGTCTCCACTCTTCCACCACGGTTTTTTCAACCAAGGCGAACCAAGTCGATGCATTTTTTGTAAAACCGAAATATGAAATTGAGGCTATTTAAAGTAAAAGTTACGCCCAGGGGGTTAACATAATAAGGTCGTATATCTAAATAATTACCGCCAGCAAAATTTAAATCGCTCAATTAAAATGCGAAGTAAGACATTTTTGGGAGCTAACCGAACTGAAAGTTACGTTCTGCGTGCTAGTTAAACTAAAAGTTACGCTCAGGGGGGTTTGAATAAAAACATATAACCAGGCGATACACGTATAGATAGTGCAGAGAATATAGCCACCAGTAGATTCAAAATCGCTAAATTAGGAAACGAGATGAGATATTTTAGGACTACCTCAGTGGCGGCTCGTCTATAGGCACTGCGGGGCCGACAGTGCTCTATCTCAGAACGACAGTGCTCTCCTCGCGTGCAGCTTCCAATGAGCGCATGCGCACATAGGAAGCTTCACGTGAGGCAGCGAAGGAGAGAGAGCGGTGTTTGACTGTTGAGCGCATGCGCACATAGGAAGCTGCAAGCGAGGCTGCGAGGGAGAAAGAGCACTGTCGTTCCCGCAGTGCCACAGTGCCTATAGACGAGCCGCCACTGGACTACCTCAAGTAAAATTTACGCCCATGGAGTATCGGAGCGGTCTTCAATGAAATTGGAAGCAAAACCAGGGGGTTTGAGTAGTCGCCGGTGAAGCGGGGGGGGGGGGGGAGATTTCGAGGAAGACAATGTCAGATCAAGGAATCAAGTTGAAAATTGGTTTTTAACATAACTTAACATATATTTAAAAATTTTTTCGATCTTTAATATTAAATAGCTGAAAAAATAAGACAGATGAGTAAGTCAAGAGATCCACCCTCTCAGACAACACATTTCTGAAAGTGTCACTAAAAATATCCACGGGTATGCCAAAAATACAATTCTCGTGAGTTTTAAACAATTGAGAGGTCAAACACATTGAAATTCATCCCAAACAAAGCATAGAACTACACTAAATCAGAAATGATCCCCTTTCTGAAGGACAGAACCATTCGATATTAGAAATGACAACCCCCCCCCCGAGCGCTTACTGAGAGAAACAGTTTCATTAAGTAATACGGCTGCTTGGGTCGAAACTAAATTGAGTGCCCCAAACAATGCATTTTTCTACAGAAACCCCCAAAATACCGTAAATAATTCCCACTTATTCAATTAAGTAAAAAGTACAAAATATGTATCAAAACTTTTTGAATTTCTATTTTCTGTATCTTATGCTAAACTATTTGGTCATGAACCAAAACTGAAAGAACTAGGTCAATAAAATAAATCAGAATTACATAAATACAGTAATATATTTTCTGTTATTTATTTAAACATGCAAATTTATTATTTTAAAAAGAAGCGAGAGAGAGAACACACATTTATCAAGAAAAATTCGAGGCCAAATTAGAGAAACTTAGCCAATTCGAGTCAGTCGTTCACAGTATTCGTTTCTTCTTTGGCGAAAAGCGTCGTAACCGATGCGGCTCCTATTGGATTGCAATACTGCAATGTCTGTTTTTTTAACTCGAATTTCTATCGCCGTTATATTAACATACTACCATTCGTTCTATCAGCCTGAGACGTTAAAGGGACGCGGCCCCCATTAAAAATATCTCGTATTTCCCTGTAATACAGTATTTTCCCCTGTAGATTTAATATGGTATGAAAAGGGCATAAGAGACTTTTTGAGAGTCAAAGCTTTAGTGCTGCCATCTAGTGACAATTGCATCCCCTATTTCCAATAATTCGACTTTCAGTTGAAATGAAATTCAGATAATTTCCTTAGAAATTGTAATTAACCTATATAACTAAAATAATTTAAAGTGCATGATCAAGGGGGTCACGCGGCCTCGCGGTTTCTCTGAATAACCGCCCTTGCATAGTGAACAACTTCATTGCAACGAAAATTACCATCCAACACCAACTGCCGTGGTTTGGAGTAATATTAGGCTTCATTAGTGGTCTCGCCTCATAAGAATTTGTGGAACCCTCAACAGCCAACAAGAATGTTCTTCATACGTATTCTATAAGTTTACTTTTAATTTATCATTTCGCTGTATTTCAGTCATACAATGCTCGCCGATTTGCTACTCGGAATGTCCAAGGATTATTCGCACAGAAAATACAGCTTCTTCCTCTGTCTGTACTTTCGCCAGACATGTACTCAATCGAATATGTCTTGACTGTGGTAATTATGCAATTTTCCAGTCAATCGTCTCTACCTTTCACTTCAAATAAACTCTGAACTCTCATAGAAGCAAGCTGTTCATAATGGCGATGTAAAAATAACGTCTTCGATTCAATTTCACACCATCTAGAATACGGTATTTACCAGGCTTTGCACGATACCAAATATTAAAACAAACAGAGTACTGTGCAGTATTGAACATGTAATCAATTTTCCACTATAAAATAGGTGATGTGATAGGTAATATGTTATCTTTCGTTATGTTACAATTTTCATAAGCAGTACAGTATAGATAGCAGTTAGGGAAACGTATATTGATGTAAAACACTGAAAATAAATATCAATGTATATTTGCGTAATCCATTTAAACTAGGCCAATAACCCCTGATGATTTTTACCCTTGCAATGCAATCGATATTATAAGGACAGTATCTGAAATAAAGTGGCAAAATAATCACCCATTCACATCCTTTTTTCAAACACAGGTCAGGTGATGAATTGACCAGAAAGCACATAACATTTTAAAACAAGGAGTTTAGAACTTTTAAAGTAATATGTTTCACTTCGAATAAGCAGCCATGCAGGTTAGTATTTTAATTTTCTCGGCAATTGACAGAATTTTAAAGCTCATGATTAAATTGAAGCGTCGTGCATATTGGTTACACACAATTATTATGAATTTTAGAGGAGGAACGCAAATAATTCCACCATAAGTGTTGATAAAATCTCTGCTATAAGGAGTCTCATGCTCGATTGTCATGTCAACACATGCCTATACTTAAATGATCCCGCGATAACTGGAAGACGATGAACCATGGGTAGTTAAGTTCGGTTTCAACATTTTTTTCTTACAGTAATTAATGATATAATAACAGTTATCAAATTTATAAAGAATATTGAAAAATAATGAGATCCAGCCTATGAAATTGGATTATTTAGAACATTATATCGACTACAAATGAACTTCCATACTGAATTAATTGTTATATAATACTTTAATGTAATAAAAATCATTTTGCATAAGAAAACATATAAAATGGACACAAAAAATGCAAGTTACAAAATGATACCAATGTTGTGTCAAATTTGCAACGAAAAACGATGTCTTTAAATTTCCCTTTCTGTCAGAAAAATGTGCTTTCAAAGAATTACAACATTTTTATAAGGAGGCGCGGTAGCCCATTGGTTAGCGCGCAGGAGTTGCACTCGGTAGGCCCGTGTTCGATTCCAGCTACTGCCAAAACTGCCGCCGTGTTCATGCGGAGTACGATCACGCTAAACATGTGGGTCCGAAAGTCCTTCCGAGAGGTTGGTTGTAGGGGAAGGAGGGTACGGTCCCTGTGGATGCCTCCCCCACTGGGTTCCGGTCTAAATTGGGTGGCACTTCCCGACCGTCCAATCAGTTACCTTACACATTTCTGGTAGGTCGGACGGTCTGGGTTTCAACATTTATATAAGTTAGAATATATGTTAGATCATTTGTTTTTGCCTCATTTAGTCATATTTACTTATTTACTATTAAGATGAATTTACGCAATGAGGATAATGTCAATAAGATAACTTGAGCAGTGAGCCTATGGACGTGCCATATATCTTCAAATTCTTTTGGTGAAAAATAAACGATGAAAATAATTACATTTCCCTCGGAATATTTTTACCATAAAAAATTCTGCATAATTTTGCACATCAAGCATTTGTTATGCATCTTTCATCAGACTGTAAGTAAAGGAAATGAATGTAAGGATTGAAAAAGTACTTTCATTTTGTTTCGAAATCAGAAATCTTAAACTTCAGATTAAATCGTATTTTAATGCTACTTTTGCAGAAAAAAAATGTATGTTGGGAAATGTTTGAGAAACTTACTGGATGAGAGGAATTAAGATATTGGGAATATGTAAAGAAATTAAAGTACACGTTAAAAAATCGGCAGTGGATTCAGTCCAATGAAGCTGAAATTGCTTTGCGAAAAATATATTTCTTCGTGGATCAAAATATTAAAAAACTGAAATTATAACTACTATATTTCATAATAATCAAACCCAAAATCTAATAACATATTCTTATATGACTTTCAAAGTACTATGTGTTACATCTTATAGTTCATATCTCGTAGTCTATAGTTGTATTCAGTATAAGTTTTTTTTTCCTTATAGATTTTGACATGAAATTATTACAATCTCAAAAACGGAAAATTGTCAAACTTTTAAAAATTGAGAAGACAACTCCTCCAAAACTGTATGAATTTCGTAATTTGAATT
This sequence comes from Amaurobius ferox, assembly GCA_951213105.1. Classification (NCBI taxonomy): domain Eukaryota; kingdom Metazoa; phylum Arthropoda; class Arachnida; order Araneae; family Amaurobiidae; genus Amaurobius; species Amaurobius ferox. Next base: position 92,811,562 of record OX578134.1, read on the forward strand.
CCTATTAGACATTTTTGTTCCGTATTCTTTACCTAACATTTATAGTTTAAAAATAGTTCGAGCAAAAATAAGAAAAGTGAAGTAAAAACTCGCTCGGATAAAAACGTTTTAGATTTTTCGAAAAAAAAATCTTCTATAATCAAGATACTTAAATTGTTTTCATATATACATAAATTTATTTTATGAACTATATTTATTAGCTATATTTCCGACAAAACATGTAAATATTTTGACATTTACATGTATGAGGTTCGGAGATATAAGTATACAAAGAGTACATTTTTGTAATACTCCGATTTTAGCCAGAGAAACTCCAACCATATAAGCTACTATCCGCACGAAAAAATTATAACTATGAATTTTTAAATGAACTTATGGTAGATTCTTTTTATTATTCCTAATTACATAGCAATTGTACTTTCAGTAATAAAGTTTAAATTTACAAAATGTGATTTTTAAATCAGGGAGCTAAAATTACAGTTTTTATTAGTTTTGAGTTACATTGGTTTTCATATTGACTTTATGTCTGTTTGCCATGCCCGAAAATGCATTCTGATAGTAGGATATATTTACGTTTTCGTATTTACTTGTTTCTTTCAAATTATTGCTGTTAAACCATTTCATCGAAAAATAATTTTCCGTCATTTTCAGTAATAATCTATTTTTTCCAAAATCTTTTGAGATATATATCATTAACTATATGGCAAAAAGCAGTGGCATTATTCCAGACTTCACGATAATTTACACTATTTTGAATTAAATTTTTGAGTAATCTCCATTTTGTTAAAATTTTGCATACTATTCGTAAGGACTGTTTTCTGTTAGGAAATATACATAAGAATTCCTAAGGAGACGTTTTGCTTTTAATATTTTATAATACTATATATTTTATAATACTATATACTACTTTATTACGCGAAACTTGCTAGGATTTTAATTATTTTGCTATGTTTGCAGTACGTAGTTACTTATATTAAAAAGAAACCTACCTGTGATGAGAATACCAATGACAATGGCCGACGGTGGGAAATAAATCTATGGACTTGTCATGTTGTTTATCATTTTTTCGGCAAAAATCTATTGAAAAAGAAATATTTATTTTTGTTGCAATGTTTTTTAGTTTTGGGAAGGAACATACACTTTTTTATAGAATAATGTTTTGTGTTAATTCCATGTGCGAAATAAATGAATTATTTTTTAAATGTTTCACAGGCTTGGGAAAAAAATGCACTCATTTTATAGTAGAATAATGTTTTGTGTTTATTTCAACTTATGCAAATCAATAGAACATGTAGATTTCACTGAAAAAAAATATTGAATTCATATTCCTTCAAGTAAAAGTAATCCATGGGAAGTACTTTACAAAATAAAAAAATGCCTTGAATAAAAAATGAAGTAAATAATTTTCGTAATTAAAGATATGAGGATTAACCTTAATTAAATGCTGAGTATTTATGTAATATTTTTATAAACCTGTCTTATCTTTGGGGATTCGCAATTAATTATCAATGCATAGAAGAATACATGTTTGTTCTTTATATGCATTGTAATTCATAATATGACGGTACTATTAAACGTTTAGAATAAAAGTTTCAAGGTTAGGATAACTGTTATTTTATAATACACAGTTGAGGGCAAAACAGATTATGTGTGAAGATGCAAAGAATGTCAACAAACCGGATTACAAATAAAGCATAAATACGTTTTTCGGATACTATAATGACACTATTCTTGTGATTATTGAATTAGTAGTTAATTCAATTATATTGAAAATAACAACATAAATAATAAATATATTTGCAACAATAAATGATAAATAATAAATTCATCTGAAACAGTAAATAATAAATGATTTTCCCAACAATACTGTGTCTAGTTATAATGCTTTTGTTTGTTTTTTTAATTTTCAATCCTAATGTTGCATGATTATAAACTAAAGAAAATATTTCATGGTTTATGAATATGAAATAATCTTGCAGCTGTTACCGAAAATAAAAATAAATACATTCTCAATTAGAAAAGCTCAAAGAGTTAATACTTTCATATAGAACGTGGATCAATCTGAAATAAATTTGCCCCAAGCTCTACCAGCAGAAATAATTAAAAATTAATACAAAATACACCCTACAAACTCTGTTCAATATTACAAATTATAGTAAACAAATAGACAATTATGCTTGGCTACTGCATTTTATAAATATACGTAACACAAAGCGACCTTTGACCTTATTGAAGACTTTATTCTTGTATTTTGAGTTGCCGAATGTAGTTAATTCAGCATATTTCATGAGTGGCAAATGTATATCACCCTTTTATATTATAGTACGAAATACTTGGCGGTGTTTATAGAAAAACTAATGTGTGATATTTAAAATAAAATGATAAAAAATCTAGTGTTGAGTGTTTTATAAATGCTGAATATTAATAGCGTTTACAATTTCGGTATTTGTGTAGATAATTTTTAATAATGCCTGCTGCTAGTAGAGAAAATGTATTCAAATATAATTTACTTTTTTATCAATAGTTTGCAGTTCATATTTATGCATGGAGGTAAAAGATATAAAATTAAAAATACGATTTATCCTATAATTGCCTCTACCGGTGATGCCGGCTCTCATTCTTTCTGTAGTCTTTTATGAGTGATGTACTAACGTCCGATATGAATGTAACGGCAGATAATAATAACGTTCGATATAAAATAACGGCAGGGTGATGTACTAACGTCCGATATGAATGTTTATCAGATTAGTCTTCAGTATGCCCTGTTTAAGAAGATTTGAACGTACTGGTTGATTCAGACGATTGTGGTAGAGCAACGTATAGAATTCTCGACAGATTTCGATGCATCTAGACAGATAGCAGGCGTGAGGACTGTTCAGTTATAGAAGGTAGGCTCAGAGAAGGCAAAAGTGGTGGAGAAACAGGTGAAACATGACTGGTAATGATGCATGTAGTTGTTTGAACTAGGTGTTGTGGGGGATTTTCTGGTAGCTAGAACGCAGATAATTGATAAAAGTGTTGGTCAGTTAGAGCAGATAAGCAGAGTGCAGTCAGAAATGGTGAAGTAGCAGGTGGAGTAGCAGACAGCGCCGGAGATATTTTAGAGTGGTTCTAGTGGGTAAATTTCAGGTGTGAGGTAGGAGGGTCATGAGTGACCTAAAAAGGGTGTATATCACCCTTTTTTAGGCAAACAGTAGGCAGAAGTGGTGGTCAATTGTCGATTATATAGATGGAACAATGTGTGGAATAAATAAATATATAATGTTCGTGAAAACAGATATTTAAGCAAAGTTGTGCAGGAGCAACTGTGCAGCAGTCTGTAAGAAGGCAAGTTAATGAGGTTGTTGGTGCTGTCTTGATTTGTGGGACCAGATATTATAGGATCATGTATTAAGTTGATTTATTGTGGGAGGGACCTTATTATTGATGATGATGGTGCATAATTTATCCAAGTATCCATGTGCTGGATTTCTTAGATGACGCATTCTATTAAAGAGGAAGATGGTTAAGTAGTGATCTAAGGAACGTCATCGTATGTTCAGAGTGGGGTTGTTCTTTTTTTTAAACCACGAAGGTTTAGTGGGAATGATCTGTGTCCCATGAATAACTATTTTATGAGAAAGCTCGATAAAAAATAGCATGAAAATTTTATTGCAAAATTTGTATATTTTCATCCCTTAGTTGGTTCGTTTTGTTGCAGTTTCCAAGTTATAAGTTAATAATTCTGGTTATGTACTTTATATTTGTTTTATTCAAATGAACTAGGATGTGTTCTTTGGATGTACATGTAATCATCTTTCAGTATTGGGCTGCTAGCTTTTTAATGTGTCCAGCGCAAGTCTTGATACAACTTAGTTGGGTCTATTGTTAATATAAAAATTAATGAAGTGTGAAAAGGAAGGTATAGAGTAGAGAAAAAATAGAATATATAGAATAATGAATACACATCTCCGCCTCGAAAAACGGCATTCAGTTCAACTTTAAAAATAACATTTGAAATGCAATCATATTTGGCATAATAAAGGTAAGGCTAATATACACAAAGGATTGAAAACATAAATTAATGAGCAAATAAAGGGATAAAATGCACAATACCGATTCAGAATATATTTTTTATTTTTTTGCATCATTGATAAGCCTCCAATTTGAATCGTGCGTTAGTGATATAGTGCTAAATATAAATAATTTAACATATTCACGATCAAGTTATTCTCCATTGATAGTTCTGATAATTCTGATCTGGCGTTAATTTATTTGCGTTAGAAAAAGCAAAAGAATGTCAAACGATTTCGAAATGATATTATATTCTTCAATTTATTCGTGTAGAAATTTACATTGCAATTTTTATAATTACTTTTTATGCATAGCCCTATTTACCTATTTAATATTTAACTTCGATATATTATATATATATATATATATATATATCGATTATAAACTTTAATACCGGACATCTCTGATAAGTTATTTTTCATGAAGGTTTACATTTTCAGTATACTTTGTATAACTCATAAATATGAACATAATATATGATAATTACATTACAGTACACATAATTATAAGCAGAAGTTTTGCTTTGATTTGTAAGCTTACAACTTTGTGAACCTTTTCTGAGTTATTATTATTGGTTTTAATTCAAAAATGCCTGAAAATTGTGAAGTACATGATTTGTATTTTGGCAGGATATGTTTTGTTTTTAGCCAAACACTAAAGTATGCAATATAGTACACATTTTGTGCTTTGCACACTTTGCACAGTAAATACGCTGAGTCAATACCTGTTTTCGTAGAAATAAGCCTGTGAATATGCACCATTCTTTGAATCTTTTTGGTGTGAAATTATGTTCAGAAAGAAAATTATTTACTTTATAGTGTTTTCATTATGGTACGTAAATGTGATCAATTTTACACCATTGTGAACGTTTGTTCCGACTGCAACTGCATGGTGAATATGGTTAAAGATCATAGATTGAAAATATATCACCATTCTTATTTATCTAATGCCAGCCAGTTGACTATTAAGTCATAAGTTATCGTGCTCTGCAGTATTTTTCCACAATACAATTACAATGAGATAATGCAGGGCATTCGTCATTGTGAGCAGCGGTCATGTCTTGTCCAGTTGAACACAAAACACAAACATGCGAATTGACAATATTAAAACGAAAAAGATCGAAGACAATCACGCCCAGTCAAAAGTCTAAAAGTGGCTGTCGCAGCTGTACGAGGAGGATCAGGAACACAATGGGGACTGGTGCTGAGAACACTCCAGAGCTTAGCACGAGAAGAGCAAACAGCCTCAGTACGGAAGAAATGTCTAAAGTCTCTATTTATTTCTAGTTTTGATGAATGAAAGGGCAAATTTCTGTTCGATTTCTGGATTATATTGCACCCCTTATTTGCCAAAAAGTCTGCTTTCTCTTTACCCTCAACACCGCAGTGGGAGGGCACCCACTGGAAAGCCACCTTGCGTTGTATTTTCTCGAGAAGGGATCTACACTGCTGGACGCGAGGACTTTTCCTCTCTTGATTAAAAAATAGAGCCTAAAGGGTGGATGTTGAATCGGAGAGGATCACAGCCCTCTCAAAAGAACTCTGTGGAATGGAAAGCTTCTGAAGTGCAACAAATATTGTTCCCAGTTCTCCATCAAAATGAGTTGAGAAGTTTCCAACTGGCAGAAAAAAGCAAACAAGTTCACAGAAAATGCCGGCACCAGCTCCTTGAGAAAAGTCCAAAAGGAAGCCCTCCGTATGCAGATGTATAGATATGTAAAGATATCACCATTCTTAATGTGCAGTCAATTTACCTAATCGTTTTAAAAACCACACAGAATGAACCACCATAAATACGCTCAAAAATAAAAATGTTACTTGTTTACTTATATTATTTGTGCTTAAATAATAAAAGGGGGAAATAATTCCGATAGAGTGAAAGTAAGCATTTGAAATAGAGACATGTAGTCGCCAACTAGCATTCATTTCCAAAAATAGTGCAGGCACCTAGTGTATCAAATCATGATAATATTTTTCTGTAAAGCAATCAGTCATGATATAATTATATTTAACACATTAGTGTATTTAAATACAAACTGTAAAAGTATGTCACTCGAAACCACTAAAAATTCATTATTTTAAATAATGGATTAATGCAGTATGAAACATTTTGCATTAGCAACCCCATAAATAGAGCGAACAGGAAAGGAATAATATCATCATGCAAAGTCTGATGCTAAATACATTTAGCGCCAGACTTCCGTGTTGTAAAAAATAAAATTTTCGCCCTGTCGCAGTAATGACTCTATATATGAAGAAAAAAAGCTGAAAGAGATGTCTGGTTTTTAGAACATTACAACCTTCTTTTAATGCAAGGAACATGCTGAACTTTTTAACGCTGCAGAATATTTATTTATTTAGTATTAAGTTCAACTCACGCAATGAGTTATGATTGCCAAGGGCAATGGTTGTCCCTACAGAATCTATGTCACTGTACTTATCACGTTCTTTCAAATTCTTTCGGCAAAAAATTACTTCTGAATAGAGCAATTATTTTTAGAACATTTTTTACGATTAGAAAATGTACCTGCTCTGTTTTCATATCAGAAAAATTTGCGTGTGTATGTTCCGAGTTAAAGCGTATAGTGTAAGAGACTGAAATTCATGAATTGCTAATATTTCATTATCTTATTTTCAAGTGCAGTAGATGTGATCATTTTTTATTCTGTTTTTATTTTGAATTTTATTATTATAGAAAGAATATAAAATAATTTTTCTGCGAAATATGTGACTTATCAAAAACAGAGAATAAAAGAAAACTTTCCTAAAGCAAAGGTTAAATGAAATCATGCAATATACACTTCAAGGAACTACTAGTTCGAGGTTTTCATTTAAATTTATAATACATTTTTCAAAAGCGTATGTTCAAATAATGTATATTTTTACGTCTTATGATCTGCATGTTCCAGAAGATTAAATAATATTTACATCGACTAGAATGCCTAATATTATGTATATGTATATATAAATAAATAATTAGCTAATCTGTATTTATTGTTCTGTGTAAAGAACATTAATCCAGGAACGTATAATATGGACATATTTCGATATTTAGATGACATATTATGTGTATCCCAAAATAATATCTCTATTTTTAACTTTTAACCTAAATTTACATTTAAATGCAAGTAATGATGACTCTAAAGTTGCAAACTTTTTAGATTTAAATTTAGATTTACAATAATCAGGCTATAAACTTATATGCTAAAAGACAAAATTTTAAATTTAATATATCAAAAATTTAACACTTTGACTTTTGTTTGCATATATCAGTTTTTAGCAATATTATAATAAAACAGGTTCTTAGAATCAATAAAATTTTTCATGAAAATTATAAATTAACACATTTTATGGAATTATAGAGTACATCGACTAATAATGCAAATCCTCTCAAATTCGTTATTAAAATTATCATCTCAGTGTATCCACATCCACTCGATAACATCCAAGACATCTTTCCCAATTATAGTGGTTAATTATATGGAGACAGAAAAAATATATAATTATTTATTAATTATATAATTAAATAAAAATGAATAATTATAAAATAAAATAAAAAATAGAAAAATACGAAATCGGAAAATAAGATACATTAATATTAATGTTTTGAATTTTATTTTCGTTAAATTGTTGTATCTTTAGCCAATTTGATACTACGGTTTGAACACTTTTATAAAGGTGTACAGTGTCATTCTCGTTTATCCATTTCTGTTATGAATCACTTGTTTAGTAAGAATTTTCATCTATGCGTCATGTTCATAATATGTTTTACTTATATGGGTAAATTTTCTGTCTAGATCAGCTGTTGCCAAAGAGAGTAATAAAAACCGTATTGCGTAATGGCAATAAAATGAGATATTCTACAGTTAAAGCTGCAAAATAAAAAATGAAAATATACTGTAATGTAAATTTAAGAGAATGAGCAAGTATGGCTAAAACAAGATACTAAGGAGAGATTATGAGAATTTTAAGCTAATCGAAACTTATTAACTATAACCTTTACTCAATTTGCTGGATATTCATAAAATTTACTGGTTATTTTGAGGTTATTAATGTGCAAAGCATGAAAATTTTTATATGATAATCTATAAATTCTAAAAAGTTCATTAAGTATAATATTTCTAAACAATTGACTCATGTTGCAGGAATTAAATGGTAATAATTTATTAATATTAAATTAAAAAAAAAACTTTTTTATCATGTAAATTAGTAACTATCCCATTAGTAGGTTCTATAATCAGATTTAAAACCAAATAATAAATATTTTACTAATAGTAGTTTCATTAGGTATTAATTCCAAATTATCCGGATAGAAATCTATATCTATGACATAGTTATCAGTAAATACAAGACAAATCAGATCATCTACATATCTGTAAATTTTATAATCTTTTGAAGTAAAGAATTTTTCATATTGATATAAATTAAACATATTGGTATAGATTAACTAACATACTGCTACTACAGCCACCTTGTGGAACCCCTGAGACTTGTAAGTATAATTTATTACCTTGAAAAATGTAAATAATGAAAAGAACAAAATGGAGAAGCTTAGGAAAATTAGTAAATTTAGTAAGATGAGATTGATTAGTAATATAAGCATTATATAAAGCTAAAATGACATCATATAGATCAGTGATCTTAATATTATTAAATATATCTTTAAAATCGAAAGTTTGAAATCCTATTATTTTACCAAGTGCTTTTATTTATTTTTTTAATTCTTTACTATTATTAAGTATAATGTAGTTATCACTAGAATCTCGTAAATTACTATTTAGTACATTTAAATAAATCAGTAATAATTTACTAGCAGTAGTAGAGTATGAATTATGACCACTAGTTGCAGTTTTAAATTTAATATGATTTTTATGAAATTTAGGTATAAGCACAATATATAGAAATTTCAAAAATTTATTATTAATATCTAAATCACTATACATATTGATAATTTTCAATTTGATACTATTAACAGGGTGTGAATCAAATTTAAATAGACTATTATTTTTTAAATAATCTAACAGATATTGTATATATATATATATATATATATATATATATATATATATATATATATTATAAATATCCTTTCCTTTACAAGTCGAAACTAAAACCAGAAACAAAATTAAACAAGAATTAAACAACAGAATTAAAACCAGAAATCACAATTTTAAGACTCGAAACAGCACAATAAAGAGGATTCAAATTGCAAACCATCAACGACGAGAATGAAAGTGGAAGCAATGCATTAAAAATGGCTGGGGGGGGGTTGTGACCACCGCTCCCCGGTTAAGCGAGCTTTATGTCGCGACGACACTCCTTTTAGCCGGTCAATGATTCATCCTAATACGGGCTAATCATGTGACGCATTTTATGTTTGTTTTTTGATACTTTTGTATTTTCTTCTACAGCAATGTATCGGCTACCGGGAGTGTCGTCGCGACATAAAGCTTGCTTAATAGGAGAGCTGGAGTCACAACATCTCCCGGCCAATTTTTGGTACATTGCTTCCACTTCCACTCTCTTCCTTTATGTTGAATATATATATATATATATATATATATATATATATATATATATATATATATATATATATATATATATATATATATAGTTATATATTTATATAATATAAAAATTTTAAAAATTACATACAGCTTGAAAAAATAACAAAATTCATTAAGTACTATATAGTCTATTTTGAAGAATATGCGCTTATTGCTGCAAATACACTCCACAAAATTATATAAACTCAAAAGACAATAACCCTGAAAACCTTACGATCAAGATTAAAACAAGAACGAAAGGAAAACATGCGGGCTAGGTGCAATAAAGTGGCCAATGAGGGATTGTGACCTCATTTAAGTCCCGGTTACCAGCCGGTAGCGCGGTCGCGACACCACTCCCGGAAGCCTGCACGCATCCGTAGTTAACCGCATTGTGACCACGAATAAAGAACATGAAAGATCCAAAAGTCAAAAGTATCAAATTTCAAATTATCAAAGTATAAAATCTCGAAGTGAAAAGTCAAACCCCCGTCACTCGAAAATTATTTAATACATCTAATCAACAATTCTAAAAAACCATTTAAATATACTTTCACGTCACATATAAAACATTAAAAACATATATACAATACAAGCGGTATTATAAATTTAAAAACATATAAATCACCAATACTATAAAAAAATTTTTAATTATCTCTATCGCAACTTCAATCAATATTAAATACATTAAAATAATACATCTCACGTACACCATCAACCTTTACAATACCTCTCAAATGCTCTGCCTCTTCAAAGTCAACTTCAACCACTCTACACTGCCAGGCGAGTAGATACAGTTATGGTCTATTGCTCTTATACGGTTTTCCCCAGTAAGTTTGCGTTGCCAACTTCATTGTAAGTTATTCAAGAATACCCAATATCTCGTTCAAATGAGATCTCTCTTGATATTTACATGCAAAGCCTACTTGTCTTTTCAGGAAAAGACGTGGATATCCTTTCTCGATTGCTATCTCAATGAATGCCATGTCTCGCTTTTTTCTTATTTCCTCGTTATTATCGTAGCGTACTACCTTCAGGTTTAATATCAACAACTTGATGCAATGGGATTCCAATATACATAAACAAATTTTTCGAAATATTATTAGAAATGGCATGTTGAGACATCTACGAATTATTAATAACGAGGAAATAAGAAACAAGAAAGATCAATCATGCTTAAAGCATTGATTATGAAACACTTTCCAACTTCAATGCAATTTTATTTAAAACAGTCGAAAATGCAATACATTCCTCGGTAATATTTTAAAACTTATCATAATACTACATTAATTTATTATATTTGAAAAATTAAACCTTCATTGAAAAACATGAACTTCATTCAAATGACGGCATTGAAATAAAAATTGCCTGGTTTAAATATATCTGAAAAGCGATACATTCCACGGTAATATTTTTAAAACTATCATAATACTACGATAATTTATTATATTTAAAAACTTCATCGAAAACAACTGAAATTAATTCAAATGACGTCATAGAAAAAATAAATAAAAAGAACGAATATGAGTCTGCAGGGAAAGACATGTGCTGTCCACATCAGCATTTTTAACAATATTACAACAATGATTTATAGAAGTGAACGGGGATTATTTTCAGGCCATTTCGAAAAAAATGTATGATCTATATTTAAAGATCCATCAAATTTTTGTCGAATAAAATGTTCAAAAAATTTAAGCTGTGTACCAAATTTTAACTCTCTAGGACGTAGGAAAGTGCATTAAAAATGCCATCAAATAAATTTATCATGAAGAGTTATATAAAATTTAAAAAAATGAAAAATTGTTATCTACCAAATTTATTTTAAAATGTGAAGCCACTCCCATATGCGAAACGTTTAAACAAATGGAGAGATATTTATTATATAATATATCTCTCTTTTCTTTCTGGAAGATATCCCAAAGTCAGAATTTAATTGAATTTGTTTTTTTCCCTATATTAAATAATTTTTAATTAAAAAACTACTTAACATATTTTACTGAATTTTTTTTTATATATTCTATGGGATAATGTGAATATTTTCTAAAAATTTCGAAGCAATTCGTGAATTTTAAATTTACTTAAAAAATGTTTGAAAAATTAGGTCGTATAGGGTTCAATGTATTTCATTTTTTCAACCCGGGTTCAATAAAAAACTAATTGGGTGATATTATTTATTTATATTCCCATAGGTCCTACAGACCGTCTGAACAACATACTAAAATTTCATTTTGATAAAGTCATTTTTACGGCAGTTATCGTGCTAACGGACAGACAGACAGACAGACAGACAGACAGAATGAACAAAGTCATAAACACTTTTCAACTTTGTTGTAAAGTGTTAAAAAATGAAAAATTGTTATCTACCAAATTTATTTTAAAATATGAAGCCACTGCCATATGCAACACGTTTAAACAAATGGAGAGATATTTATTATATAATATCTCTCTCTTTTCTTTCTGGAAGATATCCCAAAGTCAGAATTTAATTGAATTTGTTTTTTTCCCTATATTAAATAATTTTTTTAATTAAAAAACTACTCAATGTATTTCATTCAATGTATTTCGTTCAATGTATTTCATTTTTTCAACCCGGGTTCAATAAAAAACTAATTGGGTGATATTATTTATTTATATTCCCATAGGTCCTACAGACCGTCTGAACAACATACTAAAATTTCATTTTGATAAACTCATTTTTACGGCAGTTATCGTGCTAACGGACAGACAGACAGACAGACAGACAGACAGACAGACAGACAGACGGACAGACAGACAGACAGACAGACAGACAGACAGAATGAACAAAGTCATAAACACTTTTCAACTTTGTTGTAAAGTGTTAAAAAGCGAGACATGGCATTCATTGAGATGGCAATCGATAAAGGATATCCACGTCTTTTCCTGAACAGACGAGTAGGCTTTGCATGTAAATATCAAGAGAGATCTTATTTGAACGAGATATTGGGTATTCTAGAATAACTTACAATGAAGTTGGCAACGCAAACTTACTGGGAAAAACCGTATAAGAGCAATAGACCATAACTGTATCTACTCGCCTGGCAGTGTAGAGTGGTTGAAGTTGACTTTGAAGAGGCAGATCATTTGAGAGGTATTGTAAAGGTTGATGGTATACGTGAGATGTATTATTTTAATGTATTTAATATTGATTGAAGTTGCGATAGAGATAATTAAAATTTTTTTTATGGTATTGGTGATTTATATGTTTCTAAATTTATAATACCGCTTGTATTGTATATATGTTTTTAATGTTTTATATGTGACGTGAGAGTATATTTAAATGGTTTTTTAGAATTGTTGATTAGATTTATTAAATAATTTTCGAGTGACGGGTGTTTGACTTTTCACTTCGAGATTTTATACTTTGATAATTTGAAATTTGATACTTTTGACTTTAGGATCTTTCATGTTCTTTATTCGTGGTCACAATGAGGTTAACTACGGATGCGTGCAGGCTTCCGGGAGTGGTGTCGCGACCGCGCAGCCGGCTGGTAACCGGGATTTAAATGAGGTCACAATCCCTCATTGGCCATTTTATTGCACCTAGACCGTATGTTTTGCGCTCGTTCTTGTTTTCATCTTGATCGTAAGGTTTTCAGGGTTATTGTATTTTGAGTTTATATGTATATATATATATATATATATATATATATATATATATATATATATATATATATATATATATATATATATATATATATATATATATATATATGTATGTATATATCTGTGTGTGTATTAATATGTTCCATTAATGTTAACATATTCCTGTACAGAAGTTACGAATTATGTTTTTTGTTCAATGAATTCACATTTCTACCTTGGACACCAATTTCCGTGTGAAGTTCCGTGGTTAAAATCCAACGTGAAAAATGAGTTTTATAACTAATATATGAAATTCTTTATAACTATTTTAAGGTTATATCCTGGTATTCCGGATTCTAGGTTTGAGAGACAAGTCGAGATTACAAATAAAGGTACAATTTTGGTTATGGATTAAAAATGGTATGATCTGAGTAAAAATTATATGATCCATTCACCATGCAACCACATATGACGCAATTATCAGTTAAATGTTACTTAACAGTTAAATGTAGCTTAACTTTCAAGGATTTTAATATGATAAAAATAATCTGAATATGTATTCATCAATATATTTACACTTAAATCAAGTATTGGAAGAAGTATGTGCAAGAATTTTGTTTTATGATCAAACAATATGATAGAAAAAGTAATATTGTTATGTAAGCGAATGAGTTGAAGCTATTTCATCTATATAACAGTAGATACTTCTTAGACAATAGAAGTTTCTCTGTATACAAATACTATTTCATTAATAATATTTCATATTTTTATACGTAAAGTATGAAACATTTTACCCATAAGCTACACACTTTTGTAACAAATTTACATTTAAGAAAATGCGGATAAAATAGGAAATTAGGTAGATATTCAACAAATTTGGCGGTAATATTAACTGAACTTATTTAATTATTGGAAGTGTGTATGCAATTCTTTATCATGTATAACTACAAATGAATTTCCATTTAACAAATTTTATCAGTCTATACACTTATATAATGTTTACAAATTATACATTTATTGAATATACAAGTGAAATATTTATGGAAACCAGAAGAATTTATAAAATAAATTAATTAGTTAAACTTAATCTGCAAACGATACATCACTTTCATTTTCTAACATAGGGTTTCATTTGATTAATTTCTTGAAACTAATATTCAAGAATTTCATTCAAAATGAAATTTATGGCTCAATTAAATTGAATAAATTTCATTGAAAATAAAATTCATGAATACACATAATAATTCTACTTGAAGGTTAGTACTACTTAATCTTTGTTTGATATAATTTATAATTAATTTCTTTTCAGGGGAAGAAGGATTGATTCCTGCAATCGCCATCAAGATTTATTTTAACCAATTATCTACGGAATTACGAGTTATACCGGATGTGTATAATGAGTGGGATTTAAGTTATCGATGCAGATTATATTGTACGATTTTGAAATATTGACAGGAAAATTTAGAGGAGAAAATTTACAATAAAAATTAATTTTATCTTATCAATTCTCAATAACATGTGGTTTGTAAAATGTCTTTATAATACAATTTATCTTTTATTTACAATTAAATGAAATTTAACTCTATTTTGTCTCCATATATGTGGTTGAATGCTCACTAACGGATCATTAATTGTCAAAGAAATATTTTATGCCAAGATAATAATTTTGATGTTTTTAAAATGTGAACAAACTTTAAAAAAAATGATCCACATTTATTCATGTAAGTTATAAATCTAAATTATATGAGCATTTTTTAATTTTCAATATTTCGTAATGCGATTCTTTTCCAGATAAAATTTAAATTGAAAGATAGCAGTTTATTCCGATGACCAGAAATAAAATAACTTATGAGACTTAACTACTAAGTAATTAAGTAATGATTAAGATTTATTTATATGTAAGAAAAACTCTTCTCTTCACCCGTTAGTAACGCTTGACGATCAATTTGACAAACTTGGAGCTTAATTTTGCAAAATATCGCCAACTTGATGGCATTTTCATAATGGCGCCAAATTGAACAAAACATCATTAAAACTGCTAAATTGACACTAAATTAACGAAAATAACGCCAAATTGATGAATTAATTAAAATAAGTTAATATATGATGCATACTATTTATTGCGGTTGTCATTAATATTGATAATTCGGTGACCCATACAGGCAAACTCACATTATTGTTACCCAGTCCGGAAATATGAGCAATGTTCATTCCTTCTCTTGACAAATACCTTTCGGCATACCCAAAAGTGTATCTGATTAGACAACTAATGCAGAGCGATCAAATTTAGATGGAAAATCCGCGTACTCTACGTAGACAAGGGTGCAGATTGGGCAGAGTCTGGAATCGAACCTCAGTTCTCCAAGTCCACACCAGTTGATCTGACCACTGGGATAGCCCATCCAATATAGCCCATCCAACAGGTTACAACTGCGCGAAATGCACGTCCTTGCTTTAATTGGGTGCTGAGAGATAATTTCATATGTTGTCCTCCGGAAAAGCCCCACCCAAATGCATAATTCTATGTTAAAAAAATTGTGCCGTAGATCTTATATATAATTTTTTCCACTGTGAAAGAAGTAAATTTATTGCATTATGTAGTGAAAGTCATGTCCATTGTCCAGTGAAAGCCACACCGGATTTTTAATTATATCATATTGATGAAATATCCAGAAACTAAACTGCAGATATATAAATTATTACTCTTTGTAATGTATGTTTCAGTTATTACATTATGTAGTGAAAACCATGTGCTGCACACATCATATTTTTAATTATATCACATTGATGAATTATCCTGAAACTAAAATGCCGATATATATTAATTGTAACTCTTCGTAATGTATGTTTCAGTTATTTTTAGGATAATTTAATTAATTGCTGGATTAATTCGTATTGTGTTAAAACTTAGTGTTGAAACGTCTGATTTCCTTAGTGTTAGAAGTCTGATTTCAAATGGGACGTTAAACGTCACTCCCATAGTGTTAAAACGTCTGATTTCAAATGGGAAACAACCGGTTACTGAAATAGCTGGAGAGCTTTATTTAAACGATTAGATATTGAATTTTTGGTTATGCGCATAGCGAGTGAGATTCTCAAACAAACACGAAGAGTTATTACAACTAATCGTAAGAAAAAATCTAGAAGGTAACTTTAACTCCATGTAAATAGGCGTATAGTGAGCAATTTTGAAAGAAATATTGGGTCACAAAAGCTTAAACAGGAGGAAATGTGTGATTAATTTATTTTTGATGTTAGATATAAGTTTGAAATAAACTATGCAAAATATGCAACATATTCATGAATAATGTTTAAATAATAAGTTAAAAAATGAAGTACATTCCATATGTAAGCTTAAAAGAATTATTTAACAAAAGTTGATTGAATATTTATGATTCTGTGCTGTATTTTATTAAATACGTATATATAAATAAAAAAACTTTTGCTAAAATAACAAATTAATAGCGGTAAACACTGAATTTGAATGCAAAAAGAACTTCATTTTTCAAGGTAAAAAGACATACCATCCTTACCAATGAACGTGAGTTGAGGCCTTTAAATTTTTTGTATCATATTTCCGTTTCGTGTAGTGGCTCATATTTTAACAAAATGTTTTATATACTTAAGAATAGGCGAAACTTACGGTTATAAATTAAAATATTTAGAATATTTGGATAATGGTGTCAAAGTGTATGTTTTCGAGATCTTATGATAAACGTCACGGAAATGAGACACGTAGTACAAGAAAAATCAATGTACAAATCAAAGTAAAAATCAATATTGTAGAATTGAATATGCTGTGTAGATCACATATAACATTAAAATACTGCTGCTGAATAAGTTGGGATACTAATGTAACCTTGATTGATAAGATTGCATTGGGACATTGGTAAATCCCCCATTTTCTAGTAAAATTGTCAGCAGAAAGTATTAGAGGTAAGTTGAATAGAACAAAATATAGGTAACACAATATAGGTCAGAACAAAATATAGGTAAGGTGTGTCAAACATATGTGTTTCAACCATCCAGGTGATTTGTGTAAATGCAAATTATTTGATTGCCTTCTACATACGTAAGGAGTTATAAACAATTTATATATCGCCAAATTTCTACGTTAATATCAGTACAAAGATAATCAGTAACTTACATGAAGACACATTATTTTTTCTCATATTTACGGCACTTGTTTAGGAATTTGTCCAATCAGCACAAGGCATAGATATTAGATCTGAAAAAATCAGAATGAAGGTCCTGCGGTTAAGACATCACAGTTTCTTTAACCATGTAGTCAGTTGCATATCGTTTTTCAGCGTGATGTTTCTTCAAAAGTCGAAACAAATGAAATTTAAATGGTAGTAGGACTGTAAGTTGGGTGTTCATACATCTTAACACATTATCTATACATTTCAGCTGATGTTATACCCAGAACATGCAGAAATCTTGACACAACACTACGTACCAGAACATTTTAATACTTTGCTACAAGTGCCACCATTTGCTTGTTGAACAATATGTCTGATACAATACGTCTTTGTACTTCTGGTATATATATATATATATATATATATATATATATATATATATATATATATATATATATATATATATATATATATATATATATATATATATATATATATATATATATATATATATATATATATATATATATATATATATATATATATATATATAAATATATATATATATATATATATATATATATATATATATTTATATATATATATATATATATATATATATATATATATATATATATATATTGTACTTGACAACACAATCATTACATACATACACACATTCATACAAATGCGTACATATACACACAAGCACATACTAACACGCATACACACACATACACTCAAAGAAACAAATATATTTTAAAAGTAGACTCAAAATTTGTTCATCTGCTCTTAAACGCAACACTTTACTTTTACTGCATAAGAATTTTACTGAATGAATGGTATGAGGATGCAATAAGTGGATTCGGTTACATGAAATCACTCTTTAATTGTTATACAAACAGCACTACGTGAGTGTGCATCTGATAAAATATAAACCAGTCACTGCAAGTTCTCTACAATTTTCAGAATTGAAAGAGTAAAATATACGCAGAGCAAATTAACATGTTGCTAAGCGAAAACGATTTATATTTAATTGAAAAATCTGCTCTTGATGGTTCAAGTCAAGTATTGTCAATACGAGTTTGTCTACATCTATCGTGTGTAGCATCTGTCTGTATAAAAGAAGTTAATAAAAAATGATAACTCCCAGCATTCTTCTGTAACTGTTTCATTTTTATAAAGTTTAAATGGTTTATTTGAATTATCAAATTTTTCAGAAAATAAACTTAATTTGATTTGGATTTCAGAATGGTAATAAATTTGATTAAAATCATTTAATCTAGTACTAATTGAAGCGAATTACTTTTCATAATGAAAATGCAGTTGTTATAAGTATAATATAATTAATAATACAAGCATTTTAGTCACTGCTTTTGTGAAAATACTTGCTTTTAAATGAGGAAGAAGGGATTGTCTCAATTTAGAAGATTTATTTTAACGAATTAGACAGGGGTTACTGGTTCCAGATTCACAAAACGATCGCGGGTTTTCAAACAGCGATAAATATCATACGGTATGATTATGAGTATTCGAAAGAAAGTATTCGGAAGTAAATTTACGCTTCATAAACTTAATCGCATCGTATGCAATTCTGGGTGAAATGTTGCCTGACAAGAATTGCTTCTCGGTGAAATGTTGCTTGACGTGAATTGATAAAAACGTATGACAAATTATAATTTAAAATAAAATGCCCAGTTGAAAGAAAATATAGTGAGAAATAGATTGATAAATCAATTTTAATGTATACATTAAGTTGAATATTATTGGACTTTTCATATATAATTTTTGTGTTTTATGTACTGTGTACTTGGTTTTGGACAGGGTATCAGCTTCCGGGAATGTCGTCATGACATAAACCTGACTTTACCGGGTAGTGGAGTCACAATCCCCCGGCTAATTTTGATACATTGTTGTTCCTTTTAATTACATTGCATTTATATATATATATATATATATATATATATATATATATATATATATATATATATATATATATATATATATATATATATATATATATATATATATATATTTGTAAATATATATTTTATATATATATATATATATTTTAATTTGACTTTCGTCCAATGCTATTAGAGAAATTATGTTGCTCGTATTCTCCTGATATGTTTGTCGGCTTTTTTAGTCTATGTTTATATTTTATAATATTTTTATAATATAGATATATGTATTATAATATGTACTTCTCCATTCTGATTATTATTTAGTTAATTTATTTTGTTTTAATTAGTATATCTTTCTTATATAATTTACATTTTAGTTCTAATCTAGTCCTGCCATCTATTGTGTTAATCCTTCTTTCTTTTATTACTTTTTACGAGTAATTATTTAGTTGTGTTTAATATTATGTATTGATGAATTACTGAAGCTTTTTCAACTGTACTTTTCAGTACAATCTTTATTTTATTTTATTATTACTTATTTGGAATGGATTTTAAGTGAATTCAATTCATACCCTTTTCGTATTATTTAATACTTACTGTTTTATTTAATCTAGTTTAAAACTAATGTAACTATAAGATTATATTTTCTTTTATTTGTAATTTCCTCCTGTTTTTCAGTAGGATTAGGTACTACATGGACTTAGTTGTTTATACTTGTATAGAAGCAATTATTTTATTTCTATTATTACTCTCTCTATGTTATATTGCCATACTAATAATTTTACTTATACTATTATGAATTACACTACATATATGATTTAGTGACTGGCAAACATATTTATACTTATTATTATATAATTGATAGATATTGACCGGTATTTTCATTTTATGTTGGAAATTGTTTAGACCGATGCCAAATTACCAACATTGTACTATGGTTAGTTTTGAATAAAATAATTAACCCATTAACAATTATAATTTCAATAAATGTAAGAATGAAAATTGCAAAATCTGCCCATCTGCTTCTGAAACTCAAATTACGAACCAAGATAGCCATCTGCCTTTCTGTAAAATTTTTAATTCCATCGATCGATTATCTTGTAACATTTGTAATATATCTTATATTGGACAAACTAGTAATCCCATTCATCTACGTATGAATGTACGTAGAGTTCACGTCAAAAAAAATATATCCTCAATAATAATTTTGTTCCTACTTCCAATAAAATAGAATATAAACACTTTGCTAATCACGGTTTTGAAAATATCAATATTCATATTTTGGATATAAAAACAAATACATCAGATAGAATTTATTTTGACAACTACTATATTAAATCAAATTGTACTCTTTTTCCATATGGATTAAATTAAATATATCTAAATGGTAATATTGTAAAACGTAATTTTGTAGATAATAAATGTTCCATTCTTAATCATTTTTAACTCCATTTAAATAATAGTGAATCAGTCAAATTCAAAAGATTTAAACGTGGTAAAGGGAACACATTACAACATAATTTTAAAGCTGGGATAATTTGTTTACATAATCAATTTAATAACTCTTATCAATGTAAATTAATAATATCCTGGATTTTTGATTTAAATAGATCATTTAAATAAAGTTTATGCAATTTTCTTAAAATAAAATCTTGCTAATGAACATTTTAACCATATTTTCCATGATTTGCTTATTACAAGATCAAAGTATTTAAATTTAAAGCTTAATCAATTTCATCTTAATAATATGTCTATTAATTCATATTGTGTAATCTCTTTCAAGCATCCCATTTATAATTCTATAAATTTTGATCATCTATTTAACAAGTTCAAACATTTAATGCCTTTTGAGATTTGAGTGTATATAAGACTTTTAAATACAGCAAGCCTATTGCTAGATCTATATTTAATTATAATGAAATTTCACAATCTATCATTATAGATCATGATTCTAAGTCAATTTTAGATAATGAATGTATTTGTAAAGCAAACGATTATGCTAAATTTATAAATATAGACTTGGAGCATATAGTTACAGGAGACTTAGGTAAAGACAATTCGTTAAGAACCATTATGTCTTTTGGCACTAAATTCAGGTTACCCTCATGTAATAATTCTTTTAAAATTAAAAAATAAATAATCTTGATCTTCATAAATATATATAAAAATTAGCTTCTAAATGTGCTATGCCTTTAGAAGCATAATATATGTGGAAATTTACTTTATTGGAATCTATTAAAAATGCTATTAGTAGTATTAAATTGTCTAGATCTATATATGATAATGATAATATTAAACACTCCATTAATGATTTACAAAGATGTTTTGTTATTACCTATGTTGATAAAGCCTCTAATAATTATGCTATTATCTGTAAAATATTTTATATACAATTTCTGTTAGATTATTTTAAAAAAAATAGTATTTTTAAACTAGATTTACATTCCATTAATAGTATCAAATTGGAAATTATCAATATGTATAGTGATTTAAATATTAAATATAAGTATCTTAAATTTCCATTTATAGTGCTTATTCCAAAATTTCATAAAAATCATATTCATTTTAGAACAGCAACTAGTGGTCATAATACTTACTCTACTACTGCGAGTAAATTACAACTAAATTGTTTAAATATAATAAATGATAGTTTACGTCAGTCTAGCAATAATTACCTTATTCTAAATAATAATAAAGAATTAAAGAATAAATTAACATCACTTAGAAAGCTAATAGGATTTCAAACTTTTGATTTTAAAGATCGTTTTAATAATATTAAGGTCTCAGACCTGTATGATGTAATTTTAGCTCTATATAATGCATATATTAATAATCTTATCAACTCAAACCAATTTTATAAATTTTCCTAAACTTCTTCACTTTGTTATTTTCAATAATTATAATTTCCAAGGAAATAAATTATACTTACAAGTCTCAGGAGTTCCACAGGGTGGCTGAAGTAGCAGTATGTTAGTTAATTTATATCTTTATCATTATGAACAGTCTTTTACATCATTAGATTATACATTATACAGATATGTTGATGATCTTATTTGCTTAGTATATACTGAAAATTGTGTCATAGACATAGATTTCTATCCAGATAATTTGGAATTAATACCTAATGAAGCTACAATTAGTAATAATATTAATTTTTTGGATTTAAATCTTATTATTGAACCTTCTAATAGAATTGTTAATAATTTATATGATAAAAAGACTATTTTAATTTTTACATTAATAAAAATTTACCATTTAACTCCTGCAACTCGATTCTATTGTTTAGGAATATTATACTTAATCTGCTTTTTAGAATTTATAGATTATCTGATAAAAATGTCATGCTATACATATAAATAATCTAAGAATTACCAACAATTGCTACAAATATCCCTCTTATTTTGTAAATGGTATAGTGAAAAATTTAGATTAGCTGGATTTTCATGAATTATATTCATAGATTTTTATATTAGCCAGACATATCCATTTCCTTGTATAAATAAATTTAGTTTTACATCCACTTTAAACATTAGCCTTTCTATTATTAGCCACTCATTTAGTAGTTCTTATTTTACATTAACACTTATTCTTACCTTTTCGCATTACTGTTATTTATTTCTTACGAGTGTCAACAGTAGATAATTTAATTTTCCTTTGCGAATGGCAACACTGGTCTCGACATTCTGGTTTCCCAGGTTCGATAGGTTCCAGCATTTGTAGCGTCATTTTCAGGTATTCTTGTTTCCTTTTTTTTATTCTTTATGTATGTTGTTGTTGAAACCCAGACCGTCCGACCTACCAGAAAGGTGTAAGGTAACTGTTTGGACGGTCGGGAAGTGCCACCCAATTTAGACCGGAACCCAGTGGGGGAGGCATCCACAGGGACCGTACCCTCCTTCCCCTACCACTAACCTCTCGGAAGGACTTTCGGACCCACATGTTTAACGTGATCGTACTCCGCATGAACACGGCGGCAGTTTTGGCAGTGGCTGGAATCGAACCCGGGCCTACCGAGTGCAACTCCAGCGCGCTAACCAATGAGCTACCGCGCCCCAAGTTGCCTCCCAGTCTCTTTATGTATGTTGTCCAAGTAGAAATAGTTTATAGATACAATCTATCTATTTCTTTAGAAACATACATTTCTTGTGTTTGCTGTTACAAAATACTTGGACCCGAGGAAGAGTTTTAGAGAAGTAAACAAATCCATTATTTAGGCCTAGACCTTGTCCACTTGTATAGCATTAATGCTTGGATTTCATTTGTTTTTTATTGACTACATTGATTTTTGATGATTTTCTTTAACTTGATGATTCGAAATTAGTATTTTTTTCCATTTGATTGAAGATTTGCTGATTTATATTTTTATTTTGTAGGTTTGTTAGAAAGTTAGGTTTTCCCAGTTACAGCTTCTATCTTTTCTTTCATTGGACTTTCAAACTATTATTACACATATATACATATGTATATATATATATATATATATATATATATATATATATATATATATATATATATATATATATATATATATATATATATATATATATATATATATATATACGCCGCAGATACAAAGACGTATTGTGTCAGACATATTGTTCAACAAGCAAATGGTGGCACTTGTGGCAAAGTATTCAAATGTTCAGTTACGTTGTGATAAGATATTTGAATTTTCAGGGTATAACACCAGTTGAAATTTATAGCCAACTTATTAAGATATATGAACACTCAACTTACAGTCCTAACCACCGATTAATTTTCATTTTTTTTCGACTTTTGAAGAACCACCAGGCTGGAAAACGATATGCAACCGACTGCATGGTTAAACAAACTGTGATATCTTAACCGCAGGACATTCATTCTGATTTTTCCAGATCTGATATCTATGCCTGGTGCCGATCGGGCAAATGCCTGAACAACTACAGTGAATATGAGGAAAAGTAATGTGTAACACTGTGAGGCCAGAAATAGATCTCTCACCAGTTTATTGTGAGACAGTTTTATGTACATTATGTACGTTTCTGAAACGTCAGACAATACCTTCAGTCTCAATGACGCCAGTGTTTACAGCACCCTGACAGAGTGGTCATCTGAAACCATAAAGTTAGGGGCGTCAAAACAGGTGGGTCGTAGGACTCTAAGGATAAGGTGAGGCCACGAGAGTGGTTATAAAGAATAAACAAGTATGGGAGATGTCTGGGCGCAGTGCCCAAAGTCCGCCAATCAGAGCCAAACAGGCGTTATTGTTGTTGAGACCCAGACCGTCCGACCTACCAGAAAGGAGTAAGGTAACTGTTTGAACGGCCGGGAAGTGCCATCCAATTTAGACCCAGGAACCGAGTGGGGGAGGTATCCACAGGAGGTACCCTCCTTCCCCTACCACCAACCTCTCGAAAGGACTTAGGGACCCACATGTTTAACGTAATCGTATTCCACATGGCGGTAGTTGTGGCATGGCAGCGTGCAAATCCAGCGCGCAAATCACCGGGCTACCGCGCCCGAAAAGTGCCAACAGCACGCGGTGTTCCCAGGTGGTCACCCACCCAAGTACTAACCGCGTCCGATGCTGCTTGACTTCGGTGATCTAATGAGAACCGGTGTTTAGCCAAACAGGCGTGTCAGACCTCAGGCAAAAGGAGGCGGCAGCCAAGAGATGATATTGCACAACTTTCACGTGAAAATACAGATATATCGAATAGCAGGGATTGAGTAAAATAGAATATCAGCAGACGTAGTTGAAGAGTTCCAGAGTGGAAGTCGAGAGTTGGAATAGGCAAGAGTTGCAGTGCAGCCAGAGTACGGAGAATGTCTTGTGTGCAGTGAGCGGTTAGCGTACGAGATGACATATCACACTGCGAGTTGGTATTGTACGGCGTACAATGATGGAACACGTACGACTGTACGAGCTGTGTATTAACATCTAAAGACAACCAGAAGGTATGTGCTCCACTGCTATTGAAGGTATGTGCTCCACTACTATTACTCCACTATTATGCAGGTCATTGAACCTTTTAATAACTGCATTTTAATGGTTTCACACTTTCTCGTTCCGGCGCAATAATTGTTGTAATAATTGTTGTAATTGAGTTATTAGTTGATTCATGTTATTAATAAATAGATTTATTGTTAAAGTTAAAGTAGTGCAATTAATTTAATAGTATGTTGATTATTATTCTATTCCAGAACTCGCGTTAAAGATAAAATTGGAGGGTTATCAGCGGCACACAACGCAATGTGTAATAACGTTCTACGATGTACGATTTTACGGCCATGTTTTGATAAATCAATTTAATGTTATGTTTGAATAATTCTCGCATGATAGTTAAAGCGGTATTATTAAATAATCAAAACAACTAAGAATAAATAAACTTTAATGTTTTATTCCCAAAGGTGCGGTATTAATTGTAATCAACGCATTAAAAATCATATGAACAATTATTACAAATCTCTCTTAAGAAATTTAATATAATTCTCAAAGTATGCAATAACTTTTGTTTAACTACGCCATAGTTATACTGATTATCGGTGTATTGGTATTAAAGTAGACAGTTGACAATATACGACCTTGTTTATAACTCCTTATGTGTGTAGAAGGCGATCAAATAGTATGCATTTACACAAATGTCCTGAATGGATGGGACACATAGATTTGACACACCTTACCTATATCCCCTTCCCGGCCGTCCAACTAGTTACTCTAAGTCCTCAGGACGAGTCGGACGGTCTGGGTCTTCAACACCTTACCTATATCCGGCCGTCCAAATAGGTGCTCTTAGTCCTCTGGACGAGTCGGACGGTCTGGGTCTTCTACACCTTACCTATATGTTGTTCTTTCAACTTACCTGTAATACTTTCTGTAAGGTGAGTAAATGCACCTTGATGTACTTTTGAATAGTATAAAATTAGGAAGAGTTTTTAAATTTATGTACAGAAAATGAGTACTGGTGTCACGATTCACTAATGCTGGATAACTTAATGATGTGATAGAGGTCATGTAAATCAATGTTCTAAAAATAATCTTTAAATTCAAATATTACCAATATTTTTTGGCTTAGGGTTTTCGGCTCATGATTGTTTTTCATGATAAAGTTAATTCCTATAGCTAAATTTGTTACTGCTCTTTTTATGTTGTTTAACATATATCCATATCCTTTACATAGCTTTATGTTAGAATAATTTCGTCGATAAGCATGTGTTTGGTTCTATTTTATTCTATTTTATGTCAGACATGTTGTATGGTTGTTCACTTTTCGATTTTCGTTATTGGGTAGTTGTGCAGTACAATTTTATCCCCTCAAGTTTTGTTTACTGCTAAGTAAAACTGGCTGGGTGATTCTGTGTACCATTAAAAGTTAAATATATCATACTTTACAAAAATTAAGTGTTGATGCCACAGAGAATTTAATTAATAAATTTAATATCATTTGGTAATTTAGTCACAATTCAGCAGTATTACGTTTATTTGTGTAATGAACACTACTCAATATTTCCCTGAAGTTTGAATTCCGTCTTGATCCAAATTTTTGTTTCAATTTATATTACCAACATATTTAGTCATAGAGAAATTGCTTGATATATATTTATCTATGTGACTGTGAAAAGTAACTAAGGCAAGAATAAATACTGGAAATAAGATAAATAATGATACAAATTGCTTGGTTTCAATTTCTAAAAATTCACATTAAATTCTATTAATTTACATTTTATGTAAATACGATAAAATTGATATTTCGAAAATTTGGCATATACCTAGAGAGATGAAGTAAAAACATTGAAGAGATAAAATGTATATTGTATTTTTGCAATTTTTCATGCAATAGTTATACAAATTTTCACGTCTTCAGGATAAAATAATTTTCATAGTGATGGTTTCTTAAGACATTGGATGAGATGTATATATGAATTAGGACCTAAGTTGCTTCATGGCTGTCAGAAGATGTTAAACTAATACAATTTCTGTTTAGGAGATTATTATGTTCAAAATGAAAATGATAGACGTTTACTTTAATGACGGATGCGAGAGAGAACACAAAACCTAAATCAAAGAGGTTTTAATGTAGTAATAAACGATTTAATTTAAAAACAAAATTGTAATTAAAACAAAATTTGGTACTATCCAGTTTATGCTATCATTTACTTATATAATAACCGGATAATACTTGCATAGCAAGTTAACGATATTTGCATTTTATTTTGATTTTTCGCTTCTAAGATATAATTTTTCTATTCACTAACTCCTTTGCAGTATTCAAATTTATGAACAGAATGAGAGAGTGGATTTTGGCAAACAGCCACAGTCATGTTCCATGAAGAAGGTCTCTTGGGAAGTCTCACAAGCGGAATGAAAAATGTGAAAAAAACCTAAATCAACCTGAATTCTTAGAAAATGAGAGTTTGTTAAAAATGATTATTACACGATCTAAATTTAAAAATTACCATTTGTAACAGAAAAATATTCCGTTCACGCCATGAGTGTTACAATTTGAATTATTTAAAAATTTCACAAGGTTTTTAGGGTTTGCACGCAATTAAACGTTAGCTAGATGAACAAAGAATACGTGATCATTATCTCGTGCAATTAATACGTTCATACATAACAATTGTTTTAATTGCTTCATTTGAAGTAGAGATACACACTTTGGGTACATACGGGAGGTATATTCATGAGAAATATCGGAAATGTCAGAATGTATATACATGAGAGTACATACATTAATCTGTAATTATTATTTATAATCAAGTTCCATGTTAAGCAATCAGCATCAGTTTACGAATTTACGAATTTAACTGTATCCACCATTAAATGACTTATAACTGAATTTGCAACAATGAAATTTGTTGTATGCTGCAATTTTGCAAGGATCCATATTTTACAATTGTGCCAGATGTTTTCAAAATTGCTGTACATTAATTGCTGTAAGTATGGTTTTAGCTTTTTTACGATATATAAATTACCATTGAACCCACATTTCTTACTTCAATATTATAAGAATAATATATATGTTCGAGCTTGAACTGTATTAGTTTATTAGCAACATACTTAAAGTTGATGTTACGAACAAATAATGCTTTTTGGACAAAGTGATATGAAATCCATTTTTTTTAATTTGTATAAACCATAACTTAACCTGTGAAACTTGAACAAAATAGTATTTTGATCTCTAGAAATTATGTTTTAAATACAAATGATAAGAAATATCCCTGAATACGATGTATCTTCAGGAATCGGGGGGTTTACTATTAGCATACGTGAATGAGTCCACATTTCTGGATAACTAATACGTTTATTTACGAGCACAGTTTAAACAAGCACACTATACAGAAAATAGATTGATAAATATCTTACAAAATCACTAAACATCTGTCAGGTACATTAAAACAACAATAAAATGTTACAGTAATTTCACAAATCAGCCGATAATATTCTTAAAACATTAAGGTATCTCACAATTCAATTTTTCTCATATCATGTCAACTGATCT
Organism: Amaurobius ferox; assembly: GCA_951213105.1. NCBI lineage: Eukaryota > Metazoa > Arthropoda > Arachnida > Araneae > Amaurobiidae > Amaurobius > Amaurobius ferox. Next base: position 92,840,294 of record OX578134.1, read on the forward strand.
CCACTGAGCGATATCTCATATTATATACTCTAGGTTGAAACTTCCAGGAGCGGCTGCTATCTCCAATCATATTTTTTATTTCGAGAACATTCTCGTACTTTCGAAAGGTCGGCAAATGTCCCAAATTAGCGATAAATCACTAAATCTGGCAACTCGGCTTCGAGTGATCAAATATTTCAATCTTTCATTACCGTAATAAGAATGTCTGCCGTTAAAGGTGTTTTTCCAACACACCAACAGGAACAAAGGTAAGGAACGGTCCCAATCGTGCTGGTTTCTGGATACGAATAAGAAGAAACGATTAATTATCATTCTGTTAAACATTTCTACCATGTCATCTGATTAAAAATGAAAAATAGTAGTTTAAGTTTTGTCCATTCCGGGTAGTTTGCACAGTTCAGTGAATTTTCCAGAGTTAAATATCGTTGCCTTGTCAGATTGGATCAGCAAGGGAATCCTGTAACGGGACAGCACTTCACTGATGGTTATTGACTTTTAGTCAGGGACTGTGTAACCTTCAGTTCCTTTTATGAAGTATTCCATTACCACTACAATGCATTTGTTATTGTCTAAATGGCCGCCCCCCCAATCTCATTCAAAGGAGCTCCAACATTGTAACACTCTATATAGTCACTTGTTTCTTTTTTTGGTCTCTTCTGACTGCAGCATTTAGGGCATTCTTTGCTCCAGCGTTCAACAACATCGGACCTGACATTGCGCCAGAAAAATGGTTCACGAACTTTGTTTAAGTATCTTGCTAATGCTAAAATGCCCTCCGGTGAGACTATCATCTACCTATACTCTACACTGGATACTATACGATGGATACTCTGGAACGAGGGTGCAATAAATGTCATCTGACGTAATTTCCTTCGTATACTACTCCGTTCCTTGAGATCCCACAGTATCGTTTCGTTTAAGGTGAGAAATAGGAACTTCCATTCATCTCGCTGAAATTCTGATGAACATTGTAAGCGCGGAATCGTGTCAGATTACCCACACATACATTCAGAAAATTGAAGGAAAGTTAAATGAACAAAAATAAATATTCATCTTCAATTGGCCTAAAAAGGTGATCGAGTAGTTAGTGTAAATAACGCCAGATTCGATCCTTTCCCTGATGTGAAGCGAAAATACTTACACAATGGCTGGAAACATAAGTATCTGGCAAGTGAAACAAAACAGGAAATAATAATTCCATTTTTAACATGGAACTTCAGCGTTCCTTTCTTCTATAATTTCACAAATGATTACACAAATAAGTAGATATATTTTCATTATTTTACTTAACTTACATTAAATGATCCTTGAAATATATCAAACTATTATAGTCATACTTGAAGTTTTTACATTTTATTTGGCTGGTGTTTTAGGAAGTTTGCATTATTATAACCAGTCAAGAGCTGGAAGTTTCATATAGACCAATTAATTAACCTGGCCTTAATTAATTAACTCATTATACTTACAATTTTATCTTCATCTAAATTATCCATGGTAGGGCAGTCACTACCAAAAAATGAGATTTGAAACATAGTTAAGTTTAATTATACAAATATAGCCATTTTACAATTTCGACGAGATGCATTTTAATTGACTGCCTCTACCGACTCAAAATCCAAATATGACGAACAAAGCCAAGCGCGTCATTCTACATTTACAGCATCTGACGTCACAAAAAAACATATACATGAGCACTCGCATGCAGAAGCAGTGCGAAAGAAATGAACAACATAAAATTACAGCACTCAACGGCTTTTCTCTTCCAACCAGGAGGAGTCAAGGACACGTATATTTCATCAGATTCGCTTCGCTGCAGATTATCGGACGAAGAATCTTACATTTACATGATTTGAAAGATTTGAAAGAGCATTTAAAACAGAAATATATACTTTCACAGATTTCGACACCACAACATCCACTTGTACTGCTCATCTATTTCTGGTCTCCTTTTTTTACAATTTTAATGTCTTGTTTCATTTTAACTTTCATATTTTCTTGTTTTGTTTTAATTTTGGATTGTATAGTTTTGATTTCTTCTCGCACTTCAATTTGAACGGACATAATGTATTCTTTCATCACCACCTGTCTCGTTTTTATCTTTTAATTGATATCTGCTTTCACTGATTGAATATCTTCTTTCATCGCTTCTTGTTTGAATATCATATTTTATTTTATCGATCGCTTTTTGTCCGGATGTTACTGCTCTTTGTTCAGCTTTCAAACTTCTTTATCGTCTCTCCCATCGCTTCTTATCCGGTCTCCATTGCTTTTAAAATATTCTTTTATATTCTCGTTCATCTTTTCTTGTCCACCTCTTCTTGCTTTTATATCTTCCTTCAGAGCTTCTTAACAGCCTTTCGTCGCATATGACTGGTTTTCAATAAATTCATCATATCTCTTAACTCTTACTCTATCATTTTGCTAGTTAGAGAGGGGTCATAACCGTTTGGAAAGTTTATAACAATTCCACTTCTGACACCATTTTGTTACGACGTATCTTTTCAAATTGTGTGTACTCTCAGGATACGAAATCGAATCCGAATTTCTGGATCTTCAAAACATCAATAGGAACAATATGTAGCTAATAACACTATAAGCTATATAAGAGCATAAAGTAACTGTTAAAGTAGAATAAAACAACAAATAAATGATCGATTATCTCACAAAATAAGAATAATTCACTCTGACGTATCACAAACTGACTTGCTTTACTTGAACTTCATGCAAATGAACGATGACTCCTTTATGTATGCTCCTTAGAAATCTCTGGAAATAAAACGTGTCTTCTGAACTAGTGGTTAAATCTAGAAACTTTTATTGCCTTCGAAACCCACATAAACTATCGGACTCCAGGGGCGTGATAGCCCAGTGGTTAGCACGCAGGGATTGCACTCGGTCGGCCCGGTTTCAATTCCCGCCACTGCTAAAAGTGCCGCCGTGTTCACGCGGAGTACGATCATGTTAAACATGTGGATCCGTAAGTTCTTCCGAGACGTTGGTGGTAGGGGAAGAAGGGTACGGTCCCTGTGAATGAATGCCTCCCACACTAGGGTCCGGTCTAAATTGGGTGGCACTTCCCGGCCGTCCAAACAGACACCTTATACCTTTCTGGTAAGTCGGATGGTCTGGGTCAATGGAGAAGAAGAAATCGGGCTCCAATTTATGATGCTGGAAATCGAAAGGTTAGCCTTGAGAACTGGATTTTAGAAACATGATAGCGGGGTATGAAAATGTCGCCAAGGTGAACCAAAGCAACCTTCATGCCACAATAATGGTTAAAGATCTCCCACTTTTAGGCAACATCAATGGCCGACCGCAAAGGTACCATTTTCATGCAGGGAAGTAAATTCCATGACTCATTTTACACATTCCTTAAAATAGTTTGCTAAAATGAAATTTCAAATGGAAGATATAAATAATGTTACTATCGTAAAAATATTGCTGACAACGTTAATCCTACATTTGCAATTACGCAATCTTTGTTTCATTAACTACAACATTAATTACACTATATCAAAATGATTACATAATTGGAAATAAACGTAGAATTAGCATAATTATCAAGCAGTTACAGTCGAAATCTAAGACTGCTGAATCGAAACTAAAAACGTTTTTTTATCCATCCGCCCCTACATCCCTTGTGATAATAGGGATCAATGCATCGCCAACTAATATCATATCCAGACTTAATTAATGTCCGTCCTGGATTGTTAATGACTTGTGATTGGCTGTTATCTCGGAAATAACGAGCTCTGAAAATACATGCTTTAGTAGCGGGCACTAATTTCTTTGTTGCAAGCGCGCATTTGTAGTAATTATCCATCCATTTTATTCACATCCCAAAACAAGAAGGAGAAATTGCAATTATATACCTCTAATAAAGTTTACATTTATAAGTTTTGCAATTTATACGAATTTGTGATGCTACTTTTTAAAGATTCCAGTGACAATATTATTTAAGCTTCAATAAAATTATGTATGAAATTGATATATTTCTTTTATAAATGCATATGGAGTAATGTTTTTTATTTTAAGATAGTCGTGAATTGAGTATTTTGTTAGTAATTAAACACAATGCTTCAAATAGGGGCACATAATAAAGTTTGGAATCATGCGCCCAATGCATTGATCGAGCTGACTGATCCTTTTTGGATCTTGTTAAAGATTATTAGCAACAAATAGTTACTAATTTTTGTTGGATAATAAACATGTGGCTTTCAGATCTTATTACTCAAGTTAATTTAAGTTCACTGATGATCGCTGTGGGGCTGTAATGATTTGAGTAATTCCAAGTTTTGCAATAATTTTGAATCACGTTCAAATTTACATTTATTTTTGCAACTAGCAAATTGCTCATACATGCACGTTTGCTTCGAACTCGATCCTCGGTAAATTATATGCCAAGTGGTTATTCTGGCAAACTGTTTTTATCGTATAATCGTAGTTATATAAATAATCAGACAGTTATTTTCTTATAAAGGCTAGAAAAATCGAATTAAATTATTTTTCTTGAAGAACCAGCGATTTTCAGAAAACCAGTAAGGATTACATTCGAGGTCTGTTGTCGGAAATATAGTGATATCGGGAAGATAGTAATAGTCCCTATTACTGTGTAATAGAAACTTATATAAAGATTTCCTGCCGTTAGTTCTGAAAACAAAGGTCTGATTCTCATATTTAACTAGAGCAGAACTTACTAGATACATGTCGTAGCATTACAAGCTTACTCTAATCCCAACTATGTATACAATCCGATTATCATTTCGAAAAATGCATTTCTCCAAAATAATAATATATGCAAAAGGGATTAATTTTATTATTTTATTGGACTTGTTTAAAGAAAATCTTTTAAAATTTGAAATTTTATAAAATTTACAAATATTCTATAAATTGTTGTGTTTACGAGTACTAATAGACGAGAGGAAAACACTGTTTCCCAAAAGTAGAAAAATAAAGAATATTCCGTCCGATGTAAGAGAAACAAATGTTGTTTGTTTATTCTATCACTTCAGTTATGATTAAAATAAATTAAAAATCAGTAGTACATTGTTCGGTACTATTTTGTATAAAATATGTTATTTATGAATTCACCCGCATATAATTATTTGCTGAATTCGTTCATAATTTACAATCTTGCAATACTGTATTATAGTTTATTCTCTTGTTCTTTTATTTCTATTGTAAATAGGGACCTATGCATGTACTGTCGCTATTATATCTAAGCTAAATTAATGGCTTTAATTAATGACTTTATTGGTTCTAGATTGGCTATTATCTGAGATGTACAAGGAGAAGGTTCGTTTTAAGGCATCAATTTATCTACTACAAACTCTGAATTGTAGTGATTATATTTAACTTTTCATTCTCTATTTAACTAGTATAAAAGAAAAACTAATAATATGCTATTTCAATAAAATTTTCCTTTTAAAAGATTAAAGTTATATACATTATAGTTGATTGAATATTTTTATTTTGTAATATATATTGCAAATATTACTGCTGATTGGTGTGCCATAATAAAATATTGGTAATAGTATGAATGTATCTAAAATTCATTTGTAATTTTTCGTAGAATAGCAGTGTTTCGCTTTCGAAATTGAATTTATAACGCTTTCAATTTTCTGTTAAAGTTGCCGCTGTAATCAATTTTTTTTTTACGATTGGGACTACGCTATAGATAGACCTCCAGAAGATGTTATTCTGAAGTTGTTGGGGTTGCTTAATAACGTGTCTGGGAAAATTTTATTATTCTTTATTTGGAATAATATTACATTGTCCAAAGTTGTAATAAGAAAGGGTATAGTTGTCAGAAAATTTAAAATTGGGTTTTTGTTACGAATAGCTTTTCAAGCTGATTCTAAAATTGGAACCGCGTGGCTCATCTTCTAAGCAAAAACATTAAAATGGAGTTGTTGTTGAAATCCAGACCGTCCGACCTACCAGAAAGGTGTAAGGTAACTGTTTGGACGGTCGGGAAGTGCCACTCAATTTAGAACGGAACCCAGTGGGGGAGGCATCCACAGGGACCGTACCCTCCTTCCCCTACCACCAACCTCTCGGAAGGACTTTCAGACCCACATGTTTAACGTGATCGTACTCCGCATGAACACGGCGGCAGTTTTGGCAGTGGCTGGAATCGAAACCGGGCCAACCGAGTGCAACTCCAGCGCGCTAACCAATGGGCTACCGCGCCCTAAAAATTAAAATGGAGTAAAATATCTCAATGCTAAAACAACGGGTTGGTCCTGTTGGTTTGAACCTTGTTTTAAACCACGGTTGCTTTTTGTTCAAATCGTTTATTTTTGTTTACATCCAAGTTTGAGCCAATGTTTTCAACGAGGATTTCCGTTTTATTCAAATCATTTATTTTTGTTTACATCCAAGTTTTAGCCAATGTTTTCAACGTGGATTTCCGTTTTATTCAAACCCGGTGTTTTTCTAACCCTGCTTGATAGAAATAAATTAATCTCAAAATTTACAATATGTAGTACATAATGGAATCGTATTCACAAAGAACGTGGTTCCAGTGAAAGCTAAAATAATTACATTTACGTTATAAAGACTAATAAACGTTATCTCAGATGTAAAGTTGTCGACAACTAAACCATTTTCATGTAAGTCATTACATATCTTTATATTTATTTGTGTTTGCTTGAGATTATTGGAGATACAATGATCTTGGTAAATAAACAAATATGGCAAATATGAATAACGTTAGACAATAAAATTCTGTGGTTTAGCACACATGCTTCAAAAATGCCTAGAACAACAATTTATTCTATGTACTATCCTATAATAATCCATATTATCATTCAAAGCAAGTATATAATGAATGATGCTAACATTATATATAAATATTAATTACGATTTGCAATTTCATAGATCTCATATGTCCCTTATTACCTTTGACTCTTAATATTAAATTAAAATTCCCGCAACACTTACCCCTTTTGCATCTATACTTAATTACTGCCTTAATTAATGCCGTTAATGGTTTGTGATTGGTTGTTATCTTGTGAATAACGTGACCCGAAAGCACAGGTTTTAATTTCCTGTACTAATTTATCTTACAAGCGTATATTTGTAGTGATAATGCCCCTCTATTATTTATATTAATAAATAAGAAAGGAAATAAGTAATTGTATACTTCTAAAGAGAGTTCTTTGTAAAATTATGTAATCGGTGCTCTTTCGAGTGAATTTCAACTTTTAAGCATGCTTGACAAATACTGAAGTTTTGAATTAAAATGTAATATTATACATCTGAGTAGTTTAATATTATGGAATATAGTAGTAAATTATGATTGTAACTGCTGCATTTGAGAATTCATAATTATTGTGCTCCATTATTAGAAGCAGAGATATGAGCCACTAATTCATTGAAGTGATTTCTATTTTAATGGTTAATTCGCCCATTCCTGCCTATTTCTGCTCGGATCGTTTGTCGTTTACCTATTAATTTCGCAGTCGCATCTTAAGATGAGTACATACTGCATGGTGGATTTTGTGACCAACAAGATTTAAAATATAGTTTTTGCTTGGGTAAATACATTTTTTATGGGGAATCCTTTTTTGATTAAGAAAGCATTCCAATCCAATTTGACAATCCACTCATAGAAGCAAATACACATTATATTCACATATTCAGAACCAAGCGTATAAAGTAAGTATAGCAATTGTTACTAACCCAGTTCATTTGAAAGAAAGCCGATTAAACCAGACTTCTACTACGGGACTGTAATAATGCTGTTGGCTAAATGAAAGACTCTGGATTAAATTTAAAAAGAAAGCATCCGACGCTGTGGTAGAACAGTCAATGCGAGAGTTTTCAAGCGATCGTTCGGTCGCCGTGTTGTGGGTTCGAGTCCCACGTAAGGCATGGATGCCGTGTTGTTGGGCGCAGTGTGTGCCCGCCCCGCTTTGGTGCGTCTGGGGCAACGTCCATAGAACGGTTAAACGGTTCACGTTTCTGGCCGATGTATAGGCGAATGGTGAAAGTCAAGTGCCTGGCCATTTGATAAAAAAAAAAGAAATAATTTGGTTATGGCCATCTAGTTTTATTTAGAAAATAAAGTTAAAAAATAAAATAAAATGCTATTATAAAAGCATCCCCATGTTTCAATACATAATCAACTCTAAACAAAATAACTTGGAACACCCCTCTTGAATAAATCAGACAGTATCTTATTTAATTAGGAAATTATTAATTGATTTAGCTTATTGAACTATAATTGTTGATCAAACAGTAGGTAATAAGAACAAATAAAATTTATCAGCATAGCCCTGGAGCAATTTTTCTGTCTAATAATCGTAAATAGAATTTGGGATATCTTGATCCAGAAGTTATTGGGTCTTAGGAGTCGTCCGTATGGATTTCGAAATATCCAGTCAGGATCATACAACTGAACGAATGCGGGCGTTACTGCAATGAAAAAATCCAACAGACGCATGGCACACAATTGAGTCGTAAAATTCTATTATGGATGTCGTAGTAATATTGGTGACGAGTCCGTCTACAACATCATGCGCCTACAAAACTGGTACTCGACCATCCGACGTTTTAAAAATAACTGTGGTCATTCATCGATCCTCCATCCATTAAAATCCACAGTTAGTCACAAATCAATCATCTATCAATGAAATGGTCTTCGTAATTTTAATTCTGCAATCTTTCAAGACGTTTATTTTTTATTTTAACTGCCGGTCATTTGAAGACACTGCGCGGTTCCCGGGTGCTTCAAATGTCGAGATTTATTGAAGAAGGACAGTTCGGAGTACCTCAAGGTGTTTTTTACATGTCATCTTTCCTCAATAAATTAAAATCAAACTGATTCTGAACGGCATACATTTTCGTCCAAGTTCAGATTCGGAATTTGTACGCTGCATAATGGGCGCTGAAATTCGGTCAGAAGCAGTTTCCACTCTGTAAACGATATTAGGTCATTGGCCGCCGAATCAAAAGGACTGCCTCTAAGGTGAATTTCTGCTGGTCTTCGTAAAATTTGCCATTACATTTAATACTCGTTCTTAGCAAGACCTTGAAAATGATTTTATCGGGATAAACTAGGTTATTGAGACACCAATGTTTTAAAAGAGACATATAATGTTTTAGGGATATCGGGGTTAAACATACATGGGTATTTGTAGAATGTGAATAAGACATATGTATATTTACTGTGCCCACTGCTAGAATACAAATTATTATTTTCTATTTCATTAAATTAGATGGGTCGTAATGCCAATAATCGCACGGCAGACACTGTTTCTGGCTGTTGAAAAGGGATTATAACGTTATTGAAACAATCAGTCTCCAATTTTTCATACATCTCCTTTTATCAAAAGGATGCAACGATTTTGTACAGTTACATGTAAATTATAGTTATTTATTTAGACGAATTCAAATCAATTGTTTAGATGTGTTTTTGATATATTTTATGTGAAAAGAAACGGTCTAGCTTCTTTTCCACATAAGTCATATTTTGCCTAAAATATTGGTTATAAAAATATTCATAATTCTGATGATAGTTTGTGGAATGAGATCGACTATACTGAGAAGATAAATTTTTAATACTATCATTTTTCGGAGAAAACTAAATTTCATCATTTAATTATTACTCTTTCTAGTCAAGTGAGAATAGCAAAACTGCAAATGATGCTTTATTAACTGCCACTTTAATCACTTTATACGGCATTGGAAACAGAAATCTAGGCAATCGATTTATTTGTATATTCACTAAGCAATTACAGTAAAAGCTTAAGATTCATCGGTAGTAAAAATCCTCTTTTATCCCTACGCTTCTACTTTATGATGAATACGGATTCATGCATCACCTACCACTATCGTATTAAGACTTAATTAATGCCCGCATCAGCCGTAAATGGCTTGTGATTGGTTGTTATCTCTAAAATAACGAGCCCTGAAAAGACAGGCTTCACTTTCAGACACTAATTTCCCCGTTGCAAATGCAGATTTGAAGTGATTATTCTTCTCTTTAATGCATCTACGTAAATGTGAAAAAATTGTAATTATATGTATGAAACAAAGTTTATTTTTTAGATTTTGTACTTAATGTCTTGTAGTTGTAGTTATGGTTTGTGAAAGGATATGGAAATATAGACTTATCAGTACAATTCACAGTACAATATAATATTTAGTGCAAATTTTCTAAGTCACACAATGTATTTCTGAACTAATGGTTTGAAAGGCATAAATGATTGGTGTGCCTTTCAATATATAGCGATCACTATAGTGATCAAAATTGATCATATGGGAGTAACTTCAGCACATCTCAATGATGCATGTTGGAAGTCTTTGAATCTAACTTTGTAAGTAAGCCAAATACAGGAAAAATAACTATTACTATAATAATTGCAAATCCATTTGGAAACGATTTGTAAAATATTTCAAATTCAGAATTTGTATATGAAACAAGGGGTGAGTTAAATTATTTTTCTGTTTCAATGATTTAATTTTAATTTTGCCAATTTACTGCCAAATGTTCAACACACTCAGTAAATGTTCATTAAGTCTCCCCCATAGATCTAGACTCGATGAAAACTAATTTATTTTTGACTCTAAATATATACAGAACCATGCTTACAGCCTCAAATGGAAACAATCAGGACAATCGCGAATGTAATGCGACATCGAACACTACTCACTTTATTTTGTTGCAAAATCTTACGTAATTCTTATGCGATCTTTCATATGAGTATTTGCAATCTTGAATACGTTTATCCTTGGCTGCATAAATTTCTACTTTGATCAATCTACATCAAACTGAAACTATGCTTCAAAAGAAACGATAAATTTATATTCGAAGAAAGTAATTAAAGTCAAAGATCTTGATCCCAAACTAGAAATAATCTGTTACGTCTCCGTCAATCTTTCCCCCTTTTATGACAAATTAGAATCTATGCATCGTCCATCTTTGTCATATCAATACTTAATTAATGCAAGTCCTAGTTTGTTAATGACTTGTGATTGGTTATTATCTCTGCAATAACGAGCCACGAAATTGGATGCTTGATATACTTGCACACATTTCTCTTTTGCAAGCGCAAGCTTGTAGTAAATAAGCATTTCTTTTATTCATGTATTTAAATGAGGAAGAAAAATTACAATTATATTTATAATACAATTATATATATATTTTAAAAATTCATTGATTGCCGTAGTTTGTAACTGATATTATATTTTCTAGATATTACTGGGAGTTATATATATTTCACAGTAAATATTAATTTCTTCTTTTATAGTTAACTAGCAGCATACCCGTTCTTCGCGCGGGGTATATAACATAAAGACACTTAAAATTCACAATAATGTGCAAATTCCTATAGTATACTAATTGACATTGTTAATCGATAAAATATTAAATTTATTGTACCTAAAAATAATTTTAAGAATATATGTTCTCACTATGCAAAATTATCTTCTCGGACAGATCTGAAGAATAAAACATCCTGGCCACTTCTGTAAGAAAATTTACAAAAAATTGAAATTGAATTAATATATGCAAAATAAAAGCGTCAAAATTGTATGGAACCCGTACTACTTATATACGCGAATATTAGAAAATATAACCTGTATTAGTACATTACATGTATAAATTGAAAATAATAATAAACCCGTAATATTTAAAACTGTGAAGGCCCTAATTGATTCTAATATATGTTAGGATGAAAGCTCCAAATTATATGGATATATATATATATATATATATATATATATATATATATATATATATATATATACCCATACTCCTTCTATTGTCGCAAATCAGAAAATATGCCAGTGTGTTATTAGAAGATTACCCGTATTACGATATTACGATATGAGTCTAAAAATAATTGCCAAATTAAAAGAGGTGACATAATAAATTAAAAATATCAAACATCTTCGTAATCTTTATACTAGAAGGGCGTAATTGATTCAAATATATGCCAGTATATATCATATATATGCCAATATAGACCAATATATATCAAAATAAATGCCAGTATATATCATATATATAAGCCAATATATACCAATATATATCAAAATGTATGCCAATATACCGGTAATACTTATATTCTTGTAGATTAGAAGATATACCCGTACATTTGTAGAAGATTACTCGTACAACGTATAATGAGTTTCAACAATTTTTGCCATAATAAAACAATGGCATAATAACTTGAAAATATCAATAACCCCTGATTCAATAACCCGCGAAAATATCGGTAATAATGATGTTTAAACCCGAGGAACGTAATTGATATTATCCAGTCAAAAATGCAATGTCAGTGAAATTTATTTTATATACATATATTTATTATTCAAATCTGGAAAGATTTAATAACAATCGTATGCCGCATAAACATATTGGATTTAAATCCGTTGCTAAGCGACATGATATCCTTTCGTCTGAATAATGTTAATCTGAAAATATCGTCTGAATAATGTTATCCCCCTGGAAGGTTTGGCGATATTTAGGTCAATTTAGCGACATTTAAAAGAAATTGCTAAATCTATCCCCAAGTGGGACTGTAGAACTGTCAGTCCCACTTGACGACAATTTGACGAAACATCATGGCAATACTATCCCCTAACAAAACACAGTTGATTTCATTTTTTATGGACAATTTAATCAATTTCATGATGTTTTTATGGATTTACAAACATTTTTATCAATTTGGTGATATTTTAAAAAATCGCTAAATGTGTTACTAAGTATAACAGATGAACAGGCAGACAAATGCTACCGAAACCTCACTTCAGTACTCGCGTCTAATGAAACAAATTTAATTTAGTTGATTTGAGTCGTTTTTATCAATTTGGCGACATTTGCTTCAATTTGGCAACGTTTAAGAAACGTTATCAAGTTAGCGATATTCCACCAAATTCGTAGATCTGAATTTTCAGATCAGAAAAATAAAATGTCCTAATCCCGTTTATATATACTAAATGAAAACACTAAATTTGCATTAGAAGATATACCCGTTCTAAACTATTTTTTTTCAACAATCGGCAAAATGAGTTTATTGGCTAAACACAATATATGATTTTATAAGCTAAACATAATATATATGTTTGGAAACTGTCTGCCAAAATAAATGAAAGTGATGTACACAGTCCATAATTAATATAATTACAAGAAAATTCAAACCGTTCATTTATAAGATATATTCTTATATCCATTTATGTATTATTCAAATTGAAAAACTAATAATAATAATTTACAAACACATTTGATTTAATTGAGTTGCTGAGCAACATGATAAATGAAAGAATATTTCTCTAAAATGCTGATAATGAAATAACCATTTTGATTTCTTAATACTTACCATTTTTGTGTGTAAGAGCCTGTGAAAATAGTGTAGTTAACAAGTTTAGTTGCTAATAAGCACAATGAACTCCGACCAAATTCAGAGATATATTTTATTTTCAAATAAATCGGCTGAAAAATATCGTCTGCGAAATGCTATCTCAATGGAAGGTTTTATTTTTCCATTTCAATTCATGTTTCAAACCTGCGATTTTCAAACGAGACAAATAAGTGCAATAAACTCCAACCTAACTCAGAGATATAAATTTATTCAAATAAATTGGAGGAAAAAATATAGTCTGCATAAAGCTATCTCTATTGAAGGTTTAATTGTTCGTTTTTAATTAATATATCGGCAACCTCTGGTTTTAGAAACTTAAACCATGGACTAAACTTTAAGTGGGGCTATTTCATAATTACCCAAGACAATTTCATTAAATTTAGTTCATCCGTTCTCCCGTGATGATGAGACAAACAAATGGACAGACAGATAGACAAGCAGACAGACAGATTTTCAATTTTGTATATATATTTCGATAACCGGATAACCCACATATAACTCAATATAAATAAATCATATAATTAACATCTTCCAATATTCTATTGAGAGTTTAACAAATACTCTATAATATATTTCTTCATGGAGAAACGCTTTTTTAAGCAAATACAATATTACAAAACATAACTGTGTGATATCCTAGAAATCAATCCTGCTCTAATCGTACAGCTTGCTTTAATACTGCTTTAATCGTACAACTTGCTTTAATCCTGCTTTAATCGTCGGATTTATGAAGATAAATATGAAACACTACATTGGAATATGTATAACTGTAATTAGTGGGTTTTGATCCAGAAAAGTACAAATCCTCACACTGCAGCATATGTATTAGATATTGATATTTTGAAATCATCTATTCGTAGTAGTTCACTTTCAAATGATAGGTTTATGGTATTTAATTTTCTGTTTTACAAATTATGATACGCCTGGTTAAAAAAATCTTTTATACTATATGGTATGAAATTAATTGAGTCAAAGGTATCCCACAATTCCTTGACCGCTGTTTTAAGCTGCATAAATATAAATTACAAGAAATATTACTGATCATTCTGTGGTTAAAGAATTGGAAAAAAATTTCTCTTTTGATATAATATCCTATAGATGACATTTGTACACAGATAAATAATATAATGAATTTATCGCCTAAAAATTGTAAATATATCACATGAAGATTTTAATGTGAAGTCTATTTTCCATTCCCACTATTGTAATTTGCCTGTATAACATCGGACATACAAGTACCTCGGGAAGTTGATTTGGTGATTGATTAGGTAAATACAAACTATATCGCAACTAAGTTCGGCCACATGCTTATTTTACATTCCCTTTCATATATAAATATATAACTAGACACCGTTTACTGTACTCTTTTGTTCAAAATTAATTTATATCTATTTTACACTGATTTATAACATGTGATTAGTTGTTTTCTCCAAAGTAACAAGCACCAACAACACAGACATGGGCTAGTTAAATAACATTCGAATAGTTTGTTATTAAATGTAAAAGTTCTATCATACTTATCTGAAATTATTCTACATGCTACAATCACTATACGGAAAAGGTCAAAAAATTGTAATATGGAATTTTGCTATATACTTCAATAAATAATATGTTTTTATATCATCTAATAGAGTGTAAAATATAGTTTGTAAAATTTAACGTCTACAGTAACATATTTGATTTTGACTGAAGTAAGTTATTGCATAACATTACTAACACCATTACACTGAGGTCAACAAATAATAATTGACGGTTGGGAAATAACCAAATATTTTGTTTCTAATTTCTCAAAATATAATGTCTCCAAACTTCATTGAGTTTTTTAGGAACTTATGACCCTCTTCCCCTGGCGACTCCAGCGCCCTATTGTACGCACACACACACACACACGCAGTTGTATGCCTCACTAATTAATTTCATCATAGAATATATAATTAAGTTTAATATATGTCTTACATTTTATCAATGATACGAAACATATCCGACGCTTTAAACTTTATATAATTATCCGTATATAAAATATGAGTGTTCATAATATTTATATTAAAATTAGAATATGTAATATTTGGATTTCATATCAGAAACGTACAGACTGTTTATTCAAAATTCAACAATAAAATGTTTCAGAAACATAAACAGATAAAAATACAATTAAAGACTTGATCTTTATTTCCCCTTTGTGAAGGGAATTTCGGCGGAATAACGCTTGATGAAGTGCTATTGATATAATATGTTGTGATTGCTGTTATCCCATATAAAACAAACATTTCAGGTTTAACAAATATTTTATTATGCATATAAATTTATCAAGTAATAATCTTTATCAAGTAATAATCTTTATCAATAAATAATCTTTATCAAGTAGGTATTTAATTCCATGACATATTGATTTGTTCACTTATATGAAACAAATTAAACATTGAAAATATTTCTGTAGTATATAAAATATATAAAATAGTAGATAAATTGAATTTCAAAATTTAGAAAATGTGCTTTTCAGCGTTTGAACTGTTGTGAACATTGAAATTGCAAATGAAAATACTAAATTCGTTAGAAATTTTACCAGATGTTTTTTTAAAAATTCAAATGCAACTCATATTCTCACAGAATGTATAATAGATTGAAATGAGTGCTTATTGGTCATTGCGTTTTGAAGTACTAATGCTGTTTGAGTATGAACTATAACAAATTGTTTATCATTTACCCTAGGAAGGCAATACATTTTTAGTTTGTTTGAAGTTACTTAAAAACACAATATTCTTATCCGTGTTGGAACTTCACCAATCCCTCTGAATAAATAAGTGATCAAAATAAACTACAGAAAAATTCAAAACAGTTTTATTCGATTGGAAAAACATTCTTCAAAAAGATTAGGATAAGAAAAAATTATAAGAATGCATTTTAAGTTCAATTTTTATTCATAACTTCTCAGATGCATTTCTGTCAAGAATTTTATCTCAATGTTACACATATATTTTCTGCAACACTTAATAAGCATTACATAATTTAGTATATGATTACTTTTGTAGTTCAAAGAACAAAAATTACATATTTTTATGCCATGCAGTTTTCGTATTAAAAAATATCTATATCAATACTTTAATGTAAGACATATATCTGGAAAATTTCTGAAATAAGAAGGTAATATAACAGTCGTTTTTTTCTTAGTTGTAAGGTAATATCTTAAATATGGAAAGAAGAGGTGTGGAGATTAGATGGGAAGAAGAGGTTATTTTTTATTCTAACGAATGAATGAAAATAAGCGTTCAAATCCACACCTTTTGCAGAGACCGGTACGCATTATGTTTATCAGCGTAGTCTCTTCTCTAAAATTCTTGTTTTTTTACATTAGATTTCTAGCATTCGTCTAAAATTATTAGTTTTAACCTTGTGAAAAATCCAGAGTTGTGTTTAGAAAAACACAGAGTACGGTAAACTCTTTGATTCATGCTAACAGTTTTCTTTTGGGTGTAAATACAGGATTTTTCTACGGAATATCCAGGTTTTGTTGATAGGCAAGAGGTACTTTCTTGATATCTAACACTTTTGAAGTAAATAAGTATAAATATTTTCTAAAATATTAAATTACCATTATTATATTTAAAGTGAATTAGCCATCTTCAATGATCCTCTCTATTTCTTTCTAAGAAAGTTCAAAAGTGACTTTTGCAAGACCTCTCCCGTTGTATATTTAAATATCTGCATTTGCATTATTATTTTGTATCCGATCTATAATCCTAATTATTCTCCTACATATATAAAATTCGCACCCACATCCACTCTCACACATGCACAACTTGCCCATCAGTCATTCATGGGTTATATATTTTACAAACTTATATGTCGCACATATATTTTATATAAATTCTGTACAGGCATATAAAAAACCTTTACAGGCAGTCATTACTATTATGTGAATATAGTGTTACAATATTTGGTGAGTTATTGTCAACTTTTCGACTTTTGGTGACTTTTCGAATATACTACATATTTTTCAAAATATCAAATATTCATGAAGGTACCAGTTCTTTCTAGACATTTCTATGGAGAGTACAGCAGAGGAATCATCTCTCAGTTGGAGAGTAGTGGAAGAAATGCAAACTAAATTGAATTATGAAATAGGTTACTGGTTTGAGAATAATATCGGCTATTTTATGAATTATCTGAGCATTTAATTGTTGTATTATTTTATATGTCATTTGTTTAGTGATATTGTAAGATAGTTATCAAGATATTCGTTGTATATTGTTCTTTTTTAAGATTATGAGTGCTTTTAGGTAAACATTTTAATTAATTTGGACTCATTCTTATGTCTTGTAGACATAAACATATCTAAGCGTAATTCTAAAACCCTTGGATCTAACCTTGGTTTCAAACTATTTTAATGGATTTCAAATATGTCTATGATTTTAAAATGTTCATATAAGTGTGAAATGAACAAATTCCAATGCATCCTAAATGGCAAAAAATATCTAGGCGGATTTCTAATAATTGTTATTCTTAATGATAATATATCAGGTTGAGTCAGACATGTAATATTTTTTACGTTTTTTTCATCTTCTGTGAGTGAAAACTTGCTTCTACTAACACTTACATGGCCTTCCCTTAAACCGCGTTCCAAACTACGTTATCGGTGCTTGATAGATTTTATTGCTGGTTGAAAAATCAACTAGCAATAAAAGCTTAATAAAAATACTACTTTTTTTAAACATTTAAGTGCGTCTAAAAGGTGCGAACAGCTAGGTTATAAAAATGTTTTGATTTAAAATGAAACCCGGTGTTAATGGATAAATAAACAAGAAATATTAATCATGCATAAGATATTGATTAAGAAACATTTTCCAATTGAAATGCAGTTTTATTTAAACTTCTCTAAAATGTGATACATTCAGCTCTAATATTTTCTTAAATTATCACATAATAACAATCATTTATTATACTTAAAAAGTTAAAACCAAACGCCAATTACACAAAATAAACTTTTTTCAGATGACGTCATCGAAATATAAATCGTCTGTCTCTTTATGTAAAAACAATGAATATTTCATTCCTATCACTTATATTCGAGACTCCAGAACGTATTAATTTTGAGTAAAAAAATTCAGTAATCCTTATACAACTCGCCTTATAATCGTTTGATTTGATTACATTCTGCGTGCTTTAAAATTAGGCTTCGTTGTAGAAATAATGAAAGTTTACGTAAATTTCCATTTTGATAATGTCATTTCTACGGCATTTATCGTGTAAACAGACAAACAGACAGACAGAATGAGCAGAGTCATAAAGACTTTAGAACTATGTGACAACGTTACAACATTGTTAATGGCAATGATACAACGTTGATAATGACAATGTTGACAATGTTACAACGTTGAAACGTGTTAAAACAATTTACAACTATGTTAGAAATTGTTAAAAAAATAACAAAATAAGGAAGAAAAATAATGAGTCTATAAAATATCCTGCACTGTTTATGTCATTTTTCATACTTTATTTCCCCAGGCTATTACTGCTCTAATATTCACAATATAGAAATATCTCTTCAACTGCAAAAATTATGCTTTCCACAATTTTTTAAATTAAAATATTTTGTATTGCTTTTCATCGCCATACAAATAAAAAGCAAATGCTATGTAAAGCATTTTACAGTAAACATGCATTATATATTGCAAAACCTTTAAACTATAGCAGCGTTTTACAGCTACCATTTTTCCAAAAAAGAAAAGAAAAATTCTGGCACCAAATAGAGGAAATATAACAGCTGCGTCTTCTATTTCTGGGTGTTTTTAAAAATGACTTAAATGTGAGGAGAAGATATGTGGTCTTAACTCATTTTTTATTCGACCGAATAAAGGAAAAGAATGGTTCAACTCACACGTTTTACAGAAGACTAGTGCATTTTTCATAGAAGAAGAATCGTCCAAGATTTTTTTTCGATTTTGTATTTCACGGTAGTCGGCTATAAATTAAGTCTACAGCTTGCAAAAAAAAAATCGGTGGATGTCTTTATAAAAAGTGTAGCTGGCTACAAAATATATACTAAACATGATGGAATGGTTAACACTATGAGTTACTTTAGAATTGAATTATAATTTATTTGCCTAACATAAAACGATGTAAAGAAACACAAATATATAATTTCATCTTCACAGATATTAATTTTAGTATTTACGACATCAATAAAGTTGATGGAAGCTAGTGTTTAAAATAATTAAATATTTATTTTCAAACTATCTGCTAAACAATATAGATAAATTTGTATATTGAAATTTACGTAATATTTTCAGTTTCAATTTTACTATGTGAGACTAGATTTTTCATACTAATCAAGATTCATTTCGGTATTTTGTTCAGGCTCATTTTCCCCCACAAATAATGTTATTTTATTTACAGGGAATATCACATGTGATTCCTGCGAAAATCTATGGTTTGTATTTAATAATTCATAATGAATAGTCAGCCAACGATTACGAAAATCATAATGACGACTTCAGAATTGGTCCCAATTTCGAAATACACAGCAATATTACGTAATCTTCATTACACCAACTGCGGTAATTTCTAACTCGTGCCCTAAATATGATCTATGACATTAATAATTATGTTTTTTGATGCACGATAGATTTATGTTTTTGTAATATATGGCAACAGCCAGTAATTTTCAATTTACTGAAAGTAACATGAGGAATAAAATGGCCTATAACAACGCCCCAAAGACGAAAATCGTAACAAGAACAGACATCCAACCATGGAAGTAAAAGGAAGGAACTGCGTTGAACATTCATGATTTGAGAACATCGAAATCGCTTTGAGGCAATAATTCCGAGAACGATGGTGTTGTGGTTTATAAGTCCCACTACATTGTATGGCAAAATGTGACTATTTAATTAAACAGTATCTATTGAAACTATTAATTTCACAGGAAAATTATTATCAGTATAAGGCAAATTTGATTTTGATCAAATTATAATATTTCTACGTATCCAATCTTAGTTTAAATTCCAATTTATTTTTGTCTCCATATATTCCGTACCCTGTGCTATTACTAGGGAAATAATCAAATAATCAAAATTAAATAATCAAAACACATATATCAAACACTGGGCTTCCCTGTTGTTTCAAGTACGAACACATGAGTCTTTACCACCACTAGCAACACTTGGTAATATACCTCAAAGCATTATGGTTTATTCAAACGTTTTTATCTAACAGATAAGAGTTAATGAAGTTAGTTTATCTGATCTTCTCTAACTCCATGCATACAATATGTGCCACACAAATTGAAGTCATATCTTAACGATGTGTCCCTGCAAAGCCTTTTTCTTATAAATCTGCTATAAAGAAATGGACTTCAATTGTATACTTAAAACTAGCAGAAATACCTCTCTTTACCCGGGATACTACTGAAGTAAGATTAACGTAATGCAAAACCTGAAATATTTTAGTTATAAATGTGTTTCTTATTAAGCTTAACAAACTAGTCAAAATAGGATGTAAATATGTGGAGCCGTTTTCAAATTATAAGCCGTCATTATAGACCGGCAAAACATGCACTTTAACTGCCGTCAAGGGTTTGGGAGGATATAATTTATATTAAAACTTTTCCTACGTCTAGGCTCCTTGCTTGCAAATGCTTCAAACAATCCGATTGTATATTTCAGGATATATTTATCTTGGACATGTATGCTATAATTTTCACTTATTTATATTAATTTGAGTCTAAATCTGAAACATTTTAGCCATAAACATGATGCTTACTAAAGTTCAATAAACAATGAAAAAATATGAAAATTCGTTTAGTCTTTCTCGCGTTATAAGCAGTCATAAGAGACGGGAAGTAACTGGTTTTCATTTTTGCTCAATTTGCACTTCGCTATAAGGAAATAACTTACACCAGAAGATTTCTTGTCCTCATTACCTTGGAAAACAACAAAGAAAGTCATCCGGTGTTCAATAGATATTTCGACTTGAAGCGTGTATTGAAATTTTCCAGTGATTGAAATATGTATTCCCAATATTTTTCTTGTGTGTCGTCAAATAAATTATGTTACCATCGGTGAAATCTTGAGTGGAAATGTTACTTTTAAAATTTGAAAGTTAATGTAAGATTTAATTTCGTATTTATTATTTATCCACAACGTGCTATTTACATTTAATTTAGTATATGTTTTAGAATGTGGCATATTTTAGACTATTAGATATAGTATTTAAAGGCAACGAGATTTAGGGAAGTACGTGTTAAATTCCCTGTGCATGTTAAACCCAGTCTTACCCTACAAGAATTTTTCTATAAGACAAAAAGCTTTCGTAGTGGGACTCTATGATGTAAAAAGAACACCCATGCTGAATTAAAAGGTTCTAACTTCAATGTAATTATTTGACGAGTTTGTTAATCAGTTAAGTGGTGATAGCTTATATATACACACACACAGACACATGCAAACATACGTTATATATATATGTATATATATATATATATATATATATATATATATATAATTTCTGAAAATAATACCTAATACACAGAAAAGCAGAAGATGAATGTGAAAAACTAAAAATATCAGAACTGGCCGGGGGGAGTTGTGACCCTCCACTCTCCGATAAAGCATTGCTTAACCGAAGAGTGGGGGTCACAACTCCCCCCGGTCACTTATGATACTTTTCGTTTTTCACATTCATCTTCCGCTTTTCTGTGTATTGGGTATACTTTTTAGAAATTATATTTGTAAATATGTATAAGGGCAGCATAGCGCCATGTTTGCATATTTTACGTATGAGAATTTTTTTCATGTAGCTATCTCAAACTTACTTTACATTTGTAAATTATATATATATATATATATATATATATATATATATATATATATATATATATATATATATATATATATATATACATATATATATATATATATATATATATATATATATATATATATATATATATATATACATATATATATATATATATATATATATATATATATATATATATATGTGCATATATATATTATATATATATATATATATATATAGGAAAAGGACGGTACGCACCACATGGGTGTTGTTACGTCTAGGTTTCGGTGGAAATTGTGTAATAGTGTCCTGTCCGTCTAAAAACGCCTTGCATCTTACACCTGCGGGCGGGCTGGATTGAAAGAATGAAGAGTTCGCGAAGCGAGCTCCGGTTATTACATTTGATGGGTGGCGAGTGTCGGCAAGCAGAAGTCACTAGAACGGTCATGAGCGACCCCCGAGTTAAAATATCTTACGAATCGAAATGATAGTGTTGGCGAACTTCAGCGAAGTAAATTGCCAGTGAAAAATAACTTATCCTTCATTAAGCATGTATAAATCATTTCCAGGATGTTTCAGATATAAGAATTTCGCCAGTATGATGTTATTTAAAATTCGTCCCGTGAAATATGTAAAACGGAATAACAAACAAAGTTGAATGGTTTTTGTTTTACATTTAGCACTGTGGTTTGGGTTTAATTATTTCGTTGAGAGTTTTGTTATATTTTATGAAGTAGTTGAAATGGTAAAATCGATAACTCAAATCATCTATACCTGTTAATAATATATCGATATTCCTGGGTAGTCAATACTTGTTAATAATACATCGATAAAATTCAAATCGGTGTTTAATACAAGAAAAGCAAAAAAAGTAATTTGAGTCATGCGTTGACAAGAAATCCTATTACATTAATATTTAACTTCAATGATATAATTTTTATCTTAATTTTTACATTGTTATATAAATGCACACTAATAATATACTGTTCTAAAATATTTATTTATTGCAAGATTATAATTATAAGTTATGATTACCTTTTCCATCATCAAGCCATAATCTTGCTCATTAATCAAGATCATGACACAGTTTCATTTAATCCAATATTTAACAACTCCCTTTAAAGAGAAAATTAGAATCCAGAAATAAGAAGAAAATACGTCACAAACGAACCGAATCTTCATTAAATACCTAACTCGTGTATTTCGAGGATTCCAAAATACAAAAGAGGACTTTTTTTCTGAAATTTTCATTCCCTTAATTAATGAATAATTTGTGACAAAAAATGATTTATTTTTTCTTTACTTCAAACTAACAAGTGACGAAGAATGAGTATTTCCTCTAACTGTATGTAAAAATTTAAATGTTTAGATTTTTTTCAAATAAAAATGTCATTTTCATGTAACTCATTAACTCAAATTTGTCATTCTTGCACAAACGTATATTTACAGAGCCTATTTATAGTACATAATGTTTTTATTAGCAATGCTATTTTTTTATATCTGTATAATTTAAAACAATTTCAGAAATAAAAAGTAAAGTGAAAAGTGCGAGATTTATTAGTGTTTAAGTCCTGTTTTTTTATATTTTACTTCTATTTTCATTTTATTTAATCATATATATTTTTTAATAATATCAATGTGTTTGCGTATCTGCACGTCATTGAGTTTATGGTTACGATATCTATTGACAAATGGAATATTTGAATAAAACCAACTGTTAATATATTTATAAATAAGATTGATATTCAAGGTAAGTAGACCAGGGGGACTTCCTCAATTTTCTTAGTGAAAAACTGGTTGGTATTCATGTCTAACTTGTTCATTTTTCAAGTATCACATCAAATCCTTAGCAATGCAAATGCTCAAAGTAAGTGACTGGAACAATAGGTGTTGTTAAGACCCAGACCGTCCGACCTACCAGAAAGGTGTAAGGTAACCGTTTGGAAGGCCGAAGGGACAATAGGTGTGTGACTCCCTTTCTTGAAACTGATAGATACCGTAATTTGTAATCTACGTATCACCTTCTGTTTTTTTCTCTATAGAGATACATGAAAATAATTTTAAATGTGTTTGCAAAGAACACTGCTTCTGCTCTACAAAGTTTGAAACTAACAGCTTCCTCTAATGAAATTATACATAAAATACCTCTTATTTGTCCTCAGTACATCGCCCTTTATTTTTATAGATGACAAAAACATATATTCAAATTAAGATAACTGGGGATGAAATATCAAAGTTACGAAATATTACAGAAATATGGACAAACCAATAGACTCAATGCCTCGAAATTTTTCAAGATGGTATTTAATCTATCACCTAGAAGTGTAAAGAAATTCCACACATAAATGTTACCGTGAAATGTTGTAATGTGATCATATATTACCGCAGCAAAATTGGCATCTTATAACTCTCCCTGTGTAAGATATGACCTATAATGAAGGAATAGGCAAGTACTGGGAGAAACGTGCAGTACACCATAGTTGACTCTCAATATGAGAAAACTTATTTATTTTTCTTATAAACAAGCGATAAACTAAAATTTTCTAGGACATTTCTTGGAATTGTGAGTAAATGCATTTTATTGTTATCTTAGTAACTTCAGCTCGTCATCTATCTTGTTGAAGTATTTTTAACAAGTTAATTATGTCAGCAATAATATATGTTATTGTTATTCTTGCATTACATATAGTATAGTTACTGCCATTTATATAATTTTTCTGAAGCCATTTCTTGCAAGTAATACATTGTATCCAGTCAAATTTAGAATGTCGGTGTCATAGAAATCAAAATATGTCAGAAATATTAGTAATATTATTTTGTATACACATTTAACGAATTTTACACTATTCACGATATTTTAAAAGTTAAAAGCCTAATACAAGAAAACAAAAATTGTACGGCAATATTAATGTAAATAAAATAGTCTCACACTAATTATGTTTTACCATTTATATGAAGCCTTAATAAACTAAACTAGAGAAACTTGTATGCGTCAATTTTTGATTGAATAATCCCACGTTAACTGCTATAAAGCTCCGCCATTTATCATATAAAGAATGAAATCTTAACATAATAGCATCTGACACATATTGGCATCTCACCCGACTTATATTGTTTATATCGCACTCATGTGCAAATTATGTTAAAATATTAAACTTATTGCTCCTAAAGAGAAGTTTAAAATATCTGTTATCAGTATGCAAAATTATCTTCACGGACAGCTCTGAAGAATAAAACATCCTGTACCCTTTTGTAAGCAAATTTACAAAAGAAAGGAATTGAATCAATATATGCAACCCCGTACTACTTATATTGTCGCAGATTAGAAAATATGCCAATGTGTTAGTAGAAGATTAACCGTATTACAATATGAGTCTCAAAAATATTTGCCAAAATAAAAGAGATGACGTAATATATTGAAAATATCAATAATCCCAGTACTCTTTATACCAGAAGGTCGTAATTGATTCCAGTATACGCCAAGATACATCAAAACCAATTTACCTGTACTACTAATATTCTCGTAGATTAGAAGGTATACCCGTGAATTTATAGAAGTTTTCTCGTACAACGTACAATATATGAGTTTAAACAATTTTTGTCATAATAAAACAATTGCATAATAACTTGAAAATATCAATAATCCCCGAAAATATCAATAATAATAACGTTTAAACCTGAAGACCGTAATTGATATTAACCAGTCAAAAATGCTATAAGAAAAATCAAATCGTTCTTTTCAAAAATGCATTTTTATATCCATTTATTTATTATTCAAATCGAAAAAATAATAATTAAAATTAACAAACAGATTTCATGTAATTGCATTTCTGAGCAACATGATATACTATATAGAATCTTCCTCATAAACTGCGAAATTAAATAACCATTTTGATTTCTTTATACTTTCATTGTTCAGAAAAAGCTTCTGAAAAATAAACCATGTAGATAGATTTCCCATTTAAATCATGTTTCAAACAATTCATGTTTTCAGAAAGTGACTAATTAGCGCAAAAAATATCCCATCAAACTCAGAGATAAAGTTCTAATTCACTTTCAAACGATTTTTCAGCTTTTCGTTTGGATAAACCACGGAGTTAGAGAGTAGAACTCCTGGGAAAAAGTTTCGTTTTTCATTAATATCTCGACAACCCCTAGTCTCAGATTCTCGAAACTTGGGTTAAATTTATGCGGGGCTATTTTAAGACTATGCATAAAATTTCATCAAATTCGGTTCAGCCGTTCTCCCGTGATGATGAGACAAACGAAAATTTTGTTTTTTACTACTGTCTCGAGAACCACTGATCGTAGAAACTCCAAACATAGATTAAATCTTAAGTGGGACATTTTCCAGGCTACCCACAAAATTTCAACAAATTCAGTTCAGTCGTTCTCCCGTAATGACGGGACAAACAGACAGACAGAAAGACAGACCGACAGAAAGACAGACCGACAGATTTTCACTTTTATTTATATAGATACACTTATAGGAAATTTTTACCTCGGAATGAACGGGATTCTTTGAACGAAATAAGCAGATTTTCAATGATTGCAACTGTAACTGGAAATTTCAGTTAACCGCATATATCTCGAAGAAAAGTAAACAACGACACGATATGTAAATTATAACCATCAGTTATTCCACAATTTCTCACATTCTTAGTAGGGGTGAGGTTTAAAAGAATGTTCATTTTAAGTGTATAATTGTAACCAAAGAAGAGCAAGGCCGTAAAACTTATTTTCCTAGCTCAAGCTATTGGAGATATACAGTGATCAATTTTCTTGATTATCTAAACTACATTGAGTTGGTCTGTGGAAATATTCACTTTTAATATTTATTTATGAACAACAAGAATCATCACTGTCAAATTCAACGCACATAGCTGGGGAGGTTGTACAAATACAGTGTTCGTTTCATTTGGTCATGCCACTCCTAATATATTTGCTACAAGTGAAAACAGCGGATTCTAAAATAAAAAAATCTGAAGTGGGCAGCACATGACTTTCCTTATATAATGCAATGGATTTACTACTTTTAGAGTTAAAAATGTTATTATTATAGTGGATACTCATATTCTTTCCAAGATATTGAATTTTCTTCAATTAGTCGTCATTTTCATTTATTTAGCGTCATTTTTATCAATTTGGCGAAAATTTCGTTAATTTGGTAACATTTAAAAATGTCGCCAAGTCGGCGACATTCCGCTAAATTCGTCGCCAAAATTTCGCCAAGCGTTATGGACGGAGAAATAAGTTATTCTTACAGCGGATAAATAACTATTGGCGTTCAAAATCAAAAGTATTACTCAAAGTATCGTTTTTTATGAATGGAACGAGCTAGGATCCCCGAGAATGGTGTCACCAAATTTATCGTATGATATTACATATGAAAAGTGAACATGTTTCTTAACAGTTAATATTTTTTTTACATTATGCGATTTTTTGATAAATTTATTTGAAAAATGTGCAATATCTCGAGAAAGTTTATATCCGTCGTTTTCTAAGGAAAAATTACATAAGAAATGTCTATTTGCGTAACTTTATTAAAGGTTTTGATTTTTGATGATTTTTTTTTAAATTCACTCGAAAATTTAGGGGGGGGGGGTTCTGCACATTCGATTATGTTTTAAAACAATAGGCTTCCAGTATTCACGGATTGTGATTTTTGTACCAAATTTCATTCGAATCGCTCCATTCGTTCGTGAGATATCGTCTCCACAGTCTCACTGACACACGCACAGACACACATACACACACACACACACACACACACACACACACACACACGCACACACACACACACGCACACACACACACACACTCAGACATCACTTCAAAAATGTTCCATTCGTGAACAGGGATGCTTGAAACGTGCTCTCCCGTCGAAAACTCGAATTCGAATTTTCGACCCCGACACAATACGTTCCTTATATATTATGTATATAAGGAATGTAATAATAAATCAAGATAACTTGAAACTTTCGTAGCTTTTAAAATTAAATTCCTATGCTTAGTATTTTTATATAAATTCCAATACTTGAAATATATTTTGTCTTGCAATTCTACTTAAATGGGAATGACATCTACAAACGATTACGTGTATTTTTTATGTAGTTAAAAATAATGTTCATACCAGGTGGAAAATTATGAATTTAAAGTACACGTCTTCTGCAATTTAATGCACATATGTAATATACCCGGGGACTTATAACATTCATAGCGTAATTCTCATATTAATAGTCCTTTATAAATATTCCTCATCAAATCCACTGTAAAGTTTTATAATCAATAACAACTTGTATAGAAAATTTAGGTTTTAGCTTATATCAAATCTCCACCCTTCAACGGATTCCAATCTTTCCAGAATTAACAACGCCCTGACAAAGGACGAAATTCAAATTTTATTCAAACAGGTAGTACATAATAACTGATCGGTCTGTTTCCCGCCCATCCCAAGGGATTGCGTGATTTAGGCCTAATTTAAACTCCGAACAATTTTCCTGCATGATAGGCTCCAGTATGAGTAATGGATGTCGAGCGAGGTTTTGCGGCATTTTTACTCGAGTCTTAACGTATAACGTTGCAAAAGATTAGAATTTCAAAAGACGGATTCAATGAAGTCCATAATATCTAAAGTTGAGAATGGTGCAAGTCTTTTACCTTTGGGATGGGGATGGGGAAAATGTGTGAAAGATGGTGTTTGGGATGTCTGAGGGAGCAAATATTTATATCAGCTATTGGATTTGATAAAATCCTTACCAAGTACCAAGGGAATTCTATATAAAGGGAACTCAAGGTACCAAGGGCAAGAAAATATAGTAAGGTATTTCAGTTTTGTGTTCTGCAGTCTCTTAATTTGAAGTTTTAAGCATGACAAAATGCTGCAGATTGATACAATGTTTTGTTAGAAATGACAGGAAATTAAAATATACATTTATACTAATTTTGTCGTAGTGAATTCTAGTTTCAAATATCACCCAGAAAACGTCCCGAATTGATAATTTCCACATAAGTGTAAGCAAACTGTGGTACATTCTGTTGTGTACTACAAAATAGCACAGAAATAAGCAAGTATATACTTTCTACAAAGGACAAAGAACAGTAATTCTAAACAAATTTCTAAATGAAAACTTCTTCAATTTTTAACAAATGTGAAATACAATTAGAGAGGACAATATAAACGAAGATATGGATAAATTTTAAGAATATGAGATATACGTTGTTTTATTGCATTTTAAGTTGTGTTTTAGAATATAAAGCTAAAATTATAGTTGTTTGAACGAATATAAAATGGAATATGGAACAAATATTCAATATATACTTTTATAAAATATAATTTGAGTTCTCTTTGAAAATAATTCTTTTGAGAATAACTATTTTTCTTTTTTCAGCTAGGGATGATTTTTCATTAATTTAAATTAAAATTCCATGGGTAATATATTAAATATTTTGAAATATGGGAATATATTCTCTATTTTATATATGCGAAATCATACCTAATAGTCAGATTCTGTGACTATGACGTGGTCACATTTTAGTAGTCTAATTTATAAAAAGAATAACTGTTATAGATAGGGTTTTCAAAAGTAAGAGGTTCTCTTAAAAATTAAACAAATACAAAACTAATATTAGTAAATGATTACTTGATGCATAAAGAACATCACACGTAAATTCCAAAAGTCTGTGTAACAAATAATTATTGAGCGTTCTGAACAGCTTTTTAAACCAGTGCATAACTTATAATTCCAATTTTTTGCACACAAGTCTGGAACTGAAACAACATTTTGAATTAATTATATAATGCTTAACTGTGGCCGTTCATTTAAGTGGAACAGAAATAAAATAAAAGCAGATGACTTTTATATCTGAATGACACTTATTTTATGAAGGTCTTCAATCCAAACAAACTAAAGTGGAAGCGAAAACCCAGTGGTTAACCCTTGGGGAATGTACTGGGATGACTCGAGTTGACCTCCGCCTCTGGCCAAACTGTCGTCGTGTTCCTGCTGAGTACTATCACGTTAAACATGTGGGTCCGCAAGTTCTTCCGAGAAATTGATGGTAGGGAAAAGAAGGGTACAGTCAATGTGGATGCCTCATCCACTGGGTTTCCATCTAAATTGAGTGGTTCTTCCCGGCCAGCCAAACTGATACCTCGCGAGTTCGGGTAGGTCGAACGGTATGGGTCAAAGAAAAAGAAGAAACAGAAACAAAAATATTAATTTACAAATTATTATTATGTAACGTCGTTACCTACTTCTAATAACGGAAATAATTCAGGAGTTTATCAGTTCCTATAATTCCTACAGAATTACAAAGAATATAATATATTAAACTGCGATGTAAAAATGTGAGATCACTTCAATTAGGATGAAAATGTTAAATTATAATAAAAATGTTAGATTTTTTTATGCGTATGTTACACAAGAAAATTGCTAAACCCCAAATAATTTACTGAGGTCCGTATATGAAGTTAAATACATTTCAGGATGAAATAGGTTATAGTATCTGAGATGTTTCGAGTTTAAAACTGCTTACAGCATTACAGATTTGCAAGCTCTATTCCAATATTATATATGCGCCGATGATATGAAACAGTACTTTTCCATAATAAACACAGCTTAGTATGCTTACATTTTTAAATACATGCTTTCTTATAAAAAACACGTAAGTTTTAATTTAATATTTTTAGTAAATAAGTCCATGCAAATATAACTACATATTTTTAAAAATATTATATATTTTTATATTACCCATTTATTGCAATCTACATGCCAAAAAACTTTCATGTTGCTTTGAGGAAAAAATTATCAAAATAATGTATTTACACATGATAATGCATTAATAACATCTTAATATTAAAAATCAAATTACAAAAATAAACACGTTCAGGTAAGTTGCTAATATTTTTAACCATTAACTAAAACATCATTTGTATTCCATATTATGTTTATATATTATATATTGCACTGATATTTTAACGTTATAATGAACTCATATTATTCAATTTTCCTCACCAAATCCACTACAATGCATTTCAAACATTACCATTTTTAGCAAAATTTATGTTCACATCAGATATTCACTCTCCAACTGCTACCGAACCTTCCAGAACAAACAACGCCCTCGTGAACAAAAGGCGAAATTTAAAATTTATTCAAACAGGTATTACTGAATAACGGAGTGATATATTTTTCGCATATCCCTGAAGGCGAGGTGATTCCGGCCTAATTGTAGCAACTTGCAATTTTCCCGCATAAAAGGCTCCGGTGTGAGTTATACTAACGAAACGGAACTCTTCTCTATTTATTCTCTTGATGTATAACATCGGGAAAGATTAGAATTTCAAAAGACTGGATCAACTTATCCAAAATCTCTGGTGTTGAAAATGATGAAATATTCCAAAATGAAAATGGCGCAAGTCTTTTGATTTATTGATAACAGCATTGTGCTGGTCTGTAAATACTACGGAAAGTATTATATATGTTGAATTAGATATGTTATATGTTAAACTCTCCAAATAGTCTAATGCTCATCATAGAAGTTAAATTTGGGGGAATCATTGGTCTCTCTTTTAAACTATGTTGTAAAACTGCTATAAATCATCAGGGTGACACTGGAATGTTCTATTGAACGAGCAAGAATATATGCTAAAGGTGTGGAGGTTATATGAGTGTATTTTATATGTTAAAGGTGCGGAGGTAGTAGTTATCAATAGTTGTATACGTTAAAGGTGTGGAATAAAAGTTTAAAGCAAAATCTTACAGACTTTTGAGAAATTATAGATTATGTGCGTTTATGTAATAGAGGACCTTAATAAACTGTAAATGGAAAATTAATCCAAAGCAGTAGTTTCCAAATTGATGTCCGCGACAAATTCTAAGAGGATCCAAAAATAAAACACAGAAAGTATGTGATATGACAAATAATTTTGGAAATCTTTTTTTTTTTATTAAAAATTATGGAAAGCCTTTCAAATTAATGTGAAATCACTCAGCTATGCTGCAACAATATTTTGAAATTATTTTGGGCTCATTTTTACAATCCAAGAGTGCTAATTGGCATGCAACTCCATTTCACACAACCTGTTTGTGTAAAACGGCTTTGTCTCCAGTCATTTATTTGAAATCTAAGTTGAATAATATATTATGTAAAAAACCTTGTTGCCTCAACCATGAATAGAACCTCGGATATTTAAGATTAGGCGTGGTCTTTGGCATCCCAATTTGAGATCAATGCCTAAATAAATACGTAATAATCGTACTTGGAGCACTTTCGGACCGTCAGCATCAATGTACTAATCTGTGGAGGAAATTCATTTGGGTGCCATTGCTAAGTTCTTTGATGTCCCAACCGGGAATCGAAACACGGATATTCGCACTAACCAGCCGACGCTCTGCTGTTGAACTTCTGGGATATAAATGAAAACTTAAATCTTCAAATTGACCTCTGCAATTGGAATTTGAAAATGACTTGAGAGTGTAATTATCATTGATTGAATTGAACATTACTATTTTATTTTCTAAAAAGCAGCAGCATATTAAAATGTGTTGATAGTTTCTAGTAACTTAACGTTTCTAGCCTAAAGTTATCATTGTGTGTATTTAGATGCATCATATATAAACTTCCTGAACCGATAATTTTGAATTTGCTTTCTCATTCAGTGCCGTTCCTTACCTCAAATTAATGTTTATTGCATTACATATATGCATTTGTTATTTTAATTATATTTCTATGGGCTAATTCTCTATATGATGTTAAGGGGTCTGCATAGTTTAATTCATAAGGTGTCTTTGAGTTTCAATGTTTGGTAACTAGCAGACTCTTAACCGACTCCTTACCGATGTGACTGATTACTTACTCCGAACATGCAAAGCCCGCTTTGACATACATTTTCTTTTTGTCATTCATATAATTTGCTACATTTGCTTTTCGTACTATAAATTTCACGGGATCCGACTGCTTTCTGTACAACACAAATATATATTTTATACATATTTAAAACTTTAATAATTGCATTTGCCATTACTTGAACTGGCGCTCATTTCACCACAACCTACTGCACTTCGTCCCCGACATAGATTTTTTCAACCTATCTGCTCATCGCATCCTGCGCAAGCCAAGATTCCGCGCCACAGGGGAAACCGCTACAGAAAACTATTATAAGAGATTTAAATTCGTATATTTAATAGAAAAAACATGTAATATAAAGACAACGTTACCTACATATTCCTTTTATGTAGATGTTTTACAGAGTAATGTTTAAAGTGACAAAATTTATTCACTAAAAATGAAAGATAATTAGATAAAAATATCAGTATTAAAAAACATATTTTGATTCCCATAATTTCCCATTTAGTCCTCGCTTCCACTTCAACTGTTCTTGATCTTGTAACAATAATATATAAATCGAGTATACCCATTTATTTAGCATTGCGCATTCACACTATGTCATCCGAAAACATATCATTTGTGCAACACGAAATCTGAAAATATTATAATTATTGAACTGTACAATAATATTCATATCGGTTACCAAATTTTTGTTAAATAACTTAAGTACAAAACTTTAACGTACTTTTATCAATAGAAATGATTTAAACAATTTTAAATTAACAATACCCTGGTGAAACAATAAGTAAATTCAAATTTTATTTGAAGTGCATGTTGCTGAAAGGAAGCTGGAGAAGATGAAACAATTCTTTTGTCTCCTATTTCATAGAATGGTTCGATTCGGGTCTAATTTATGCACCCGGAATTTGTTCCATATGATACGCTTTCAGTTCCACCAGCGTTCAAAAATTCTAAACTATAATTATCCTATCCTAAACTATTTCAAAACTAATTTACTTTTATTATAACACAAAGAAAACTTCAAAATTCAAAATACACAATCTGTATAGGGATTGATCTCTAAATAATTCAATGGTGTACATATTTTACTTTAGTTAGAAGCACTTTAAATTATTTAAAAGTCTATATAAGAAAACTTAAAACGAGCAAGAAAAATTAAATCTAGTTATTAAATTTAATGAATGTCTGGTTGTTTTTTCAATATATAGAAAAGGTGGATGTATAGTGATTACAGTTTGTGTTCTACACCTCATTAAATAAACTTTAAAGACAGAAATAGATAATTATAATACTTATTTTACTTAAATAATGTAAAAACATCAATGTAAAAACAATGTTTCTAAATTACTTATCGAAGATATGCTCATACAAATTAGACAACATGTAATAATTCAAAACAGTTATGAAGTTGAGAATGTATTTCAGAGTTCTGCGTTATAAATTATATCAAAATATACGTAATTATACTAGTTCTCAATGTTTAAATTATGTGTAAAAATATTCAAATAAATTGGTTTCTCGTCGAAATTATATTTTTTTATGTTTTATGAAATCTTCTAAAATATAAATTAGTTATATCGAATGAATTATTTCTCATACTTATAACGTAATATCAGACGATTCTAAACAAATTTGCATTCTGACGTATGAATATGGAAATAAAATTATATATGCATTGTCAAGTTAAACGTACATTAATAAGTAAGAAACATGTTTTGCTAAATGCATGCTACATAACTTTAAAATCAATCGCAGGTTATATTTGAAAGAAATTTTTTACATAAGTTTGCAACATATCATTCTCTTGAAATTGCTTTAACATTTTCAGAATCAACAACATCCTCAAACATGGAACAAGAAATGGAATTCAAATTTTATTCATACAAATGCAGAGCAATCGAAAAATCGCGGCCATATAATTTTAAAGTTTTATAATGGACAAAGAAATGGAAATAGTAGTATATTTTTCAGTTAGATGACTAATATATCCTCAAAAATATATCAGAAATAGCAACTGCTGCTAGTTATTGTTTTTGTAAGCATAGTACAGGGTGTCGAAAGCCCAGACCATCCGACTCGTCCGAAGACTTAGAGCAGCTGATTGGATGGCCGGATAGTACAGGGTGTATCATATTGAATGGGACAAAAAGAAAGAATACATACGAACACTGTAATTACTTTATTTTGATAAATCAAATTTACAGTGAAATTATAGTTATTTGTGGGACTTCGTAAAAACGTTTTACGAATTTTTTGAACCACTTCGGTTTTGGGTCCTGGTCGTCCTGGTCTGGTTTTCTTACACAAGCAGCCCGTGTCCTCAAACTGCTTCACCCACCGTTGGATGTTATGACGATGCGGTGGTTCTTTACCAAATTTCTTGCGAAAATGTCTTTGAACGACGATAAACGATGATGGTTTGGCGTATTCCAAAACACAGTAAGCTTTCTTCTGCATGGATGGCGCCATTTTGATTAACAGTGCATCTCGATTTCATAACCGGAAGATTGTCGCCAGATAACACTTTTTTAGTTGTAGTTTTAGAATTAATTTGTTTCGGCTAAATAAATTACAGAATGTGTACTATGCTATTATTTTTGTCCTATTCAATATGATACATCCATAGGTAGAATATGATGACAGGGATTAAATACTCGAATTCGAGTTTTCGATGAAAAATCGCATTTCAAGCATGACTGAATTCGAATCGAACATTTTTGATATGATGTGTGTGTGTATGCATGTATGTATTTCTATGTATGATAGTAAATGTGTATGTATGTAAATGTGTATACATATGATAGTTTCTATATCCGTGTGTGTCAGTGTGTCGGTGGACGTGATATCTCACGAACGAATGAATTGGTTAAAAATTAGTGCGGTTAGTAAGCTTATAACAATCAGTGAATACTGGAACCCTATTGATTTTAAAAGCAATCGAATGTTCAGAGTTCTCCTCAATTTTTGGGGGCATTTTTGAAGATCTATTAAAAATATCAGCACCTTTAATAATGTTAAATGAATAATCAAGACCTGACATTAAAAATATATGGCACCAACTTTAGAATGCCACCATGAAACATTCTCTAGATATAATGCTTTTCCAGATACATTTATAGAATAAGTTACAAAAAGTTATAATAAGTAGTAAATATCCTTAAATAGGTTAATATCGGGGATAAATTTGGTCATATATTGCTAACATGGCATCTGTTTTAAAATGTTACAATGTTACAAAAATGCCACTTAATTAACAAAAATGACATCAAAATTGATGAAAATTAAATATTTTCAAATGATTGAAATTAGTTAATATATGAACTATATCGCTTGGCGAATTATAGCAATATTTCTATTTATGAAGAAAAGATTTGAGTGAATCATAAATCGATTCTTCAGAATTTTGCTTTATATGTATTATCAACCAGAAAATTGTCCCTGTTAATGTAAAATTCAATGCTACAAACATTGCACCACGGAAATTATAAATCGTTAGTTTTCAGAGAAACAAGTGAAGTTACTGTAGGGAATGTAGAGAAAGTTGCCACACCCAATATGTTTAACATATCAGATGATAACAATTCAATAATTACTAGGTTTGTAAAACGTTTGCGAGATACCAGATGAGTTAGTTGAAGGTTTGCCAGTTCTAGCTTTATATTTATATCATCAATTTCTCAATGACAATCTCATATGAATGACTAAAGTAATAAAATATTTTTTTTGCTCAGGAAAACACCATGTTTTTGAATTGAATAAAAGCAGTCTGTAAGTATCGTCTGCAGAATAGCACACGATGTTTCTCAATTATTTTTGAGGGTATATCAGTGTCCACTAAATGAAAATAAATCTACTATTTTCATTTTCCAGTATATTACATATTTCTAAATTTTAATGTGTTGAAAACCCAGACCGTCCGATTCATCCAATGGACTGGAGCAACCATTTAGACGGCCGGAAAAAAATTTTAATGTGTGCAGTTTCTCAAACAAACTGTACTTGATAATGGCATAACCTTACGGTATAATCTAACGCCAGTCAGTATTTCTGAATGACAGAATCTAATTTGAGTTATGTTAGTAGAAGACCCTGTACAGTGTTCCCTAAATGAGAATAAGTCTACTATTTCAATTTATCAGTACGTTATATGTTTTTAAAAGGTAATGTGCATAATTCTTCAAACAGACTGTACTTGATAATGCCATGACTTTACAACATGGTGCAACGGTACGATAAAGGCTAATTTGATTTAGGAATAATTTAAACGCCAGTCAATATTTCTTCATAATAGAATCCAATTTGTGTTATGCTAGTAGAATGAAATTTTACGTTATTTTTCATTGACTTTACATTTATAATTTGAAAAAAATACTCGAATTTCAAAAAGTGGGATAAAAGCAACCAACAATATAAGTTGAAAATGCAGCGATTCTTTAACTGTAGATGATGTTCTATATTTCGGAAATTGGCTTGGGAAATATCAGATAAAGCAAATAAAAACTTTAAGAATAGTTGTGTCATGTGGAGCAATTTTTCAAAGATGATGCTTTGTGTCATGTGGAGCAATTTTTCAAAGATGATGCTTTGTGTCATGTGGAGCAATTTTTCAAAGATGATGCTAATGTCATGTGGAGTAATTTTTCAAAGATACGGTACTTGATAATTGCATGACCTTATGACATGATCTACCAGTCCAATAAAGACCAGTGTGATCGAAGAACAATTTAAACATCAGGCAAAATTTATTCATAAAAGAATCCTATTTGAGATATGCTAGTAGAAGGAAAGTCTAAGATATTTTTCTTTGACTTTAGATTTATAATGTGAAAAAATAATTAAGTTTCAAAAAGTGGGTTAAAAGCAACCAACATCTTCTGGAGTAGAAAACACAGTGATTCGTTTACTATAGATGATGTTCTATATTTCGGAAATTAGTTTGGGACATATCGGATGAAGCAAATATAATCTTCAGGAATAGTATGAAATTACGTACTCTTGAAGTTTCCAGATAATAAATAATGTAAATTTTATACATCTGACGTTATGGGTATTAAAGGATTTGTTCGTGGTCTCCTCCGAACTTTAATCAATCGAACCTAATATAACTTAAATAGTTTTAATATGTCAGTTTTTAGAGTTGGAATAATAGAAATGAACATGTAAATTGTTTTCTTAAAATGTTACTCCTTACAAAATAAAACTCGTGAAGTTGGATATGACTGGCATGTGTCTATACAACGTTTTTATTTCTTATTACTCTACACTTAACTGTAGGGGTGATAAAACGTTCATCAAAATACATTCCATACTAAATGTTTTTTATCGAAATTCATTTTATGACTAAGCTTCAAGAGATTCCGTTAGAACCGTGCATCGAAATTTTGTATCTTACACATTAGATTCGGTTGTTTTTTTTATCAATGTGTACTTTTTGATAATATTAGTTTAATCATTTTTCTACTAAAATACAATGTTAAACGCTTCGAGTTAATATTATGAAACTTATTCAAAAATATCTCCTAGCATATTTATATATTTATTTCATTATTTTATCCATTGAGATTCTATTTAGGAAAGGAATTGAACGGAATTTAGTTCTAAAGGTTCCCGGTTTAATGATTGATGCAAGGCATAGATATAAATTCGAATTTCAAACATTCCATCTTATTAATATTCCTTCTGTTATTTATTGCACCTTGAAATTCTGGAAATAATTTAATTACGGGAATATTTGAGAATAGCTCATTATTGGTGGAAGTTATAAAACAAATTCATTTCTTAAGCAGAATTAATTATAGTATATTTATTTGAATGTGAAGTGATGTCGGTACATTGAATAAATATAAACAAGTAATGAATTTTGAAGTATAGTGGAAAGGACAAACTCATTCAAATATTTTTGAAAACATTGAAATAACATTAAGTGATAAAAGAAAATAAAAATCTGATGTGGGCAGCACATGACTTTCCCTGCAGACTTATATACACATTCTGTTATTTTAATTTAATTTAATTCACTATTAATTCTATTTTCGTTCTTATTTGGTAACTGAACTCATTTTCAAAGGTGGCGTAGAGAAAAAAACAAAAACAAAAATATCTCGAGAACGGCTAGTCCTAGCTTAATGGGATTGGTCTTATTCTTTTCTTCGTTAAAAATATCGTATAAAACAAGCATTTAATGGATATATTTCAGCATACGTAGTTTTTTATTTTAGATTTTGTCGATTTTTGCCGGCCAGTTTGCAAAAAAAGGCATGTTATTTTTTTCCGAATCTTACCAAAATCTAATCAGCACCAGGGTGTCTCACAAGTGACTTACCTACCAAATTTTGTTTAATTCGGTCCTTTAGTTTTTCAAGTAGAGTGGATACAAGCTTTTGCGGGCCATTTCGCAAAAAAAGGAGGGTTATTTTATCCCGAATCATACCCAAACCTAATCAGCACCAGATATGCCTACGAGTGATATACCTACCAAATTTTATGAAATTCGGTCAATTAGTTTTTTAGTTAGAGTGGATACAAAATCTGCACAGACAGACAAACAGACAGACACACAGACACACACACAGACACACACACAGACGTCACGCTAAAAATAGTTTTTTCGTATTCTAGAGGTCTCGAAACGTGTAGATCCGTCGAAAACTCGAGTTGCGATTTTCGGCATGATTCCAATGCTTTCCCTATACATTACCATGTATTGCATGGAACGTAACAATATA
This sequence comes from Amaurobius ferox, assembly GCA_951213105.1. Taxonomy (NCBI): domain Eukaryota; kingdom Metazoa; phylum Arthropoda; class Arachnida; order Araneae; family Amaurobiidae; genus Amaurobius; species Amaurobius ferox. The sequence goes on from OX578134.1 coordinate 92,880,042, forward strand.
TGGAATAGAGAATAAAGATTAAATAATAATTGCAATTGAAAGTCTTTAAATAAAACTGTCAGTTAATAAAAATCTCAATCTACCCAACTAAGTTCACAAAATACCAAACCTATATTCACAAAATACAAAACCTATATTTTCAGTGGTAAATAATTTATTGTTTTCAAAAATCAAATTATTTTATATATTGAATTTTGTAAACACTTTTAACGTAAATAATTTTATATTTTATGTACTAAATATTATATTATTACTGGTTGCCGACATCTGTCGTATATGTGAAATAAAAAACAAGACAATATAGAAAGTAAAGAGTATAGAAAAATCTAAGTAGAAATTAGTACTGAAAATGTTAAACGACATTATTTGGAACAGGAAAGTATATTAATTCTGCTGCAGATACTCTGTACATAAGTATACATCTGAAATGTGCTTGGAATTATGCAGTTGTCTACATTGCATTGCCTAAATCAACTTGATATTTACGTTGTTACTGGAGGGGTGGCTTATAATTACTACTATAATCTAGAAGTTTATATATCGTAAAATGTTGAAGATTTAAGTTTTCCATTGTTGCATTTAATACATCTAAAAATATTTAATGTATTTTTATATCTCTTTAAATCAATTATATATAACACATTTGGAGTAGCAGCTACAATAATATTTTTATTTTTAAAGCTCGGATTACTGTGAAAATGCAAAAAAATGTCTAAAAATAAATAAAATTATATTCATTATTTGTTTCCAATTATTAAAATTTTGTTTTGTTGTGGATGATACGTATAATACGATAGAGTTTTCCTTAACAAAATATAATATTTTTAAGAAATCTGCTGCAAATAAGTATAAAAGTTTATATACATTTTGTTTTTATCATTATCTAACGAAATAGTATGAAATAATAATTATTTCTATGTGTATTCTAATTAGAATATCTAAAGATTTTCCCCTCATTTTGCTGTAGAAACGAATATATTCGGCATCAGAACACTAAAATTAATAATCGTGCTTTAAGTACAAAATTATTCATCCATAATAAACGAAATTTATGATTTTAAACGATCCCATTTAAAACTATAATTACATAATTTAATAATTTATCACCTAATGAGTATTTAAAATATAAAAATTTCCTCGTGATTGAACTCTCCCCATATTTTTAATGAGTTACTCTGTATCCATGTGCTCATCTTTTGGTTGTGAGAATAAAGCTCAGCTTAAGTATATAAAGATATTTCTGCATGGTGTATCTTGAAAAGTGATTCCTTATTCAAGCGTAGCATAAAGTGTTTTGTGTTTTACATGCGAAGCATAACGCAAGTAAGGATATAATTTTCAAAAGCCCATATCCCCCCCTTTCTCTTAAACAATGAACGTAGTTCAAGTTGTTTAAAACATTTTACAATTTTCCCTTTATTGAGCGCCTTTATGCAAATGTTTACCATTCAAATATGCCACTTTAGGGAATGTAAAGTAACTTTAAATATTTTGTGAAATATTTTATGTGAACTATTGTAGATTTTAATCATTTACAACGTCCTATATTTGATTTTAATATAGACATAACTAGCACTGTTTATATGTTAACCAGCACATATTATTAATACATATTTTTCCGATGTTGTGACTATATGCAAGGGTGTACAACAACAGGGGTTGTAACTTGTACGAACATAACATTCTAAAAAATATGTGAGACATGAATTGAAAATTCGATCCTGACTACTGCTAGACGAATTCAAATCATTGACTTTATATTAATAGTTGATATAAATTATATTACTCAATAAATATATTACAGTGGATAATTGTGTGCACATAAAATGTAAAAGTTATTTAAAACCATTTAAAAAACACTTTGAGTGAGAGCAAGTGTTTGGAATAGAATAAACCAGAAGAAATTGATACGGAATCCAGAAATACACAACAACAAAAATGAACGGGAAAACATAAGATAAAAAGAAAAAAATTAAACACTGTCAAGTAATTTCAGGGAAAAATATGGTAGACAAAATTGTTATCATACTATTATAAATTTTATTAAGGCAAAAACCACCAAAAAGTTTAATCACAAAGAACACTTTTATATAACAGTGACAGAAAATAATCAAATCCATCTCTAGTATTCCCCCAAAAGTTTGCTATAGTTAATTATTTTAATAGTTTATTTTTATGCTATTTCGTAACGTTTAAAATTGTTCAGTATTACTAGTATAGACTGCTTAGATATGTTTACATTAAAGGTGCTTTTGGATAGATTTTCTGTCATAAAAAATTATTTAATCATGCTAGGGTTAAGATATATCTTAGTCGCATTCTAGGTGCAGTCTTAAATTGACAATGCGAAATATTTTTGAAATATTGAAATATTCGAAAATTCCCCTGATCTAACTAAATTTATGAATGAAGTTAAAGCTATGTTTTCTTCTTTCTAACTAAGGTTTAATGATTCTAAATATATTGAACAATTTATTGCATTCCTTGGTTATAACATCGTATGTATATATGGACCTTTCTTACTCAATTACTGTACTCAGAAGAACAATAAAACATTCTTAATTTCTACAAACAACTCAAGCCAAGACCTAACTTAATTACTTTCTATTTTCCACCTACTCTATTCTGGATACATTGAACAAAAACTGAAATAACTCAACGGTATAAGACTACTTAAAAGCGTATTTATTACACCTCAGATTCAAGACAATGGAAGCCAAAATGGACTTTCTTACACTTAGGGAGAAAGTAACAAGGAACACATGCTCAGCTTTATGGGTTTAGTCTGAGGTTTTTCGTAAACACATAGATTCCTTACGGAAGGTTTTAAAACTGCCACATTTTGTAGTTGGGCTGAAGAAATTAACGACCTGCCCAGGCTTCCATTTTGTGGGATCAAGAAACATTCTTATCTTGATCGCATAAACGTCTTGTGAGTAAAAATACGACCACTGAATCTTAATTTAGCCCGGTAGAAGCAAAGGGGGAAAAATAGTGTCAGGAATTAGAAGTGAATTTGCAGAAGAATAGGTGTCGTTATGTTTGATTATATATCGTTTTAGGCATAAAATATTTTTAAAACTAATAGTTTTCTATCACCAAAAGAGTAAAAATTATTACATAGATGTACCAGATAATTTCCGAATTAACTCATTATTTTATATAACACCAAAAACTAGAGTAGGATTACGGCGTTTGGTGTTATATCTAAATTACAAATATATATTTATAGTTGGACATAATAAAACTCTAGTGTAGTGTGTTAGATTTTGATTAACTATACACGGATTTTACCTTTAACATTTCAATCTTTTAATTAGAAGAGAATGAAAATCAGAATATTTTTCAAAATTTTCTAATATTTTATAATATTGTACTTGATTATATAGTTTGGTTTTGAATCTACTTGATATTGCAGAATAGATATGTTGAATCTCGGGATTTGTTTTGAAATCTTAGTATTTGAAATATTATATATAGTTGAACTTCAACCACGTTTTAATGTTTAATTTTGAATTTCTTGACCTGTTGGACAAACATTTTGTGGAACAAGGAACGAACATTGCCTTGATCGATAAAATATCTTATGATGCTAGAAAATCTGATGTGAGCAGCATATGACTTTCCCTACAGACTCAAATTAATGTTATCTTCATTTCTTTAATAATTCAATGAGATTAATTGCACAAAATAACACATATAATTATTTGAAATTTCACCACTGAATTTACACTTTTAATTCAATTTTCGTTATCATTTAGTAATGGGATGAAAATGCGAAAATACTAAAATATCTCTAGAACGGTTAGAACTAGAGTGATGTTATTAGGCTTGTTCATCGCATCGTCAAAAATTACGTATATAACAAGAAGTTAATTCATACATTTATCCGTACGTAATCTTTTATTTTAGATTTGGCGGTCTATTACGTAAAAACGACAGGTCTTTTTTCGTCAAATAGTACCTTAATCTCACCAAAACCAGGGTAACATGCTATCTAAGTGACTTATTTACCAAATTTTATGAAATTTGGAAGAGATAAGCCACTTGTAAGTTAATTTTACAATATACAATTTACGTGTATTTATTCTTTAGCTAGAGTGGATACATGTGATTTTCGCGGGCCATTTAAAAAAAAAAGCATGTTCTTTCATTCCAAATTGAATCAAAATGTAATCAGGACCAGAGTTAGTCATAAGTAACATGCATGTAAAATTTTGTGAAATTTGGTACATTAATTTTTGAGTTAGCGAGCGCTTGGGAGCGTACGGAAGCTCAAGGGAGCGCTGGGGAGCAAAATTAGCGAGCACTAGGGAGTAGGGTGAGAACCCCACTATTCGTAAAGTTATACCCTGGTTTTGATGAGCATCAGCGACTGCAGTAATGTGAAAATTAGTGAAGTTAAATGAAAATTAAACGATCTATTTTCATATTCTCAGGATGCACTTTTTACTCTGTCTATTACTCTAAGTCCCCAAAATACAGCAAGTGTATACTACATTCAGTTTTACTATTTACAAAATGTCACTCTGAGGACGCGTGACAGATTTACTTGCAATGAGAAAGGGATTGGGGTCAGATTCGACTGAACTTAATAATCATTATATTGCCTAAATCTGTTTATTTATATACTTTTTACTTTCCTTATATACATAATGTATAAGGAAAGCATTGTGGCGGGGTCGAAAATTCGAATTCGTGTTTTCGACGGGAGAGCATGTTTCAAGCATCCCTGATCACGAATCAAACATTTTTGAAGTGATGTCTGTGTATGTGTGTGTGTGTGTGTGTGTGTGTGTGTGTGTGTGTGTGTGTGTGTCAGTGGGCCTGTGGAGACGATAACTGACGAACGAATGGACCGATTTGAACCAAATTTGGTACAAAAATCACAATTCGTAAACACTGGAAGCCTATTGTTTTTATACGCAATCGAATGTCCAGAACCCCCCTAAATTTTCGAATGAAATTTTGAAAAAATCGTCAAAAAATCAAAACCACTAATAAAGTTACGAAAATAGATACTATTTCTTATGTAATTTTTCATTAGAAAACGATTGACATAAATTTTAGAACGCTAACACGAACCGTTCTCGAGATATTGTACATTTTTCAAAAAATTATCAAAAAGTCATATAAAATAAAAAAAAAATATTTCCTATTGATAAACATGTTCACTTTTCATATGTAATACCATGAGATAAATTGGGTGACATCATTCTCGTGGATCTAGCTCGTTCTATTCATGAAAAAATATACTCTGAGTAATACTTTGTATTTGAACGCCAATAGTCATTTATCTGCTGTAAGAATGACTTATTTCTTAGTGCATAACGCTTGGCGATATTTTGGCGACGAATTTGGCGGAATGTCGCCAACTAGGCGACTTTCTGAAATGTTGCCAAATTAAAGAAAATCTCGCCAAATGGATAAAAATGACGCTAAATCAATGAAAATGACGACTAATTGTCGAAAATTCAATGTCTTGGAAAGAGTATTCGTATCTACTATAAGAAAAACCTATTTTTTTACTGTAAAAGTAGTAAATTCATTACATTATATAAGGAAAGTCATGTGTTGCCCACATCAGATTTTTTTAAATTTCTATGGATTAATTTTCAAAATTATCAGTAATATTTTTCTAAACTTTGAAATATATTTCACGATATACATTTTCTGCATTCCTCTGAAGTGAGAAACTTAAAGCAGATTTGTTGTGATATGCTAAATGAATATGTAATACAATATGTGTTTGGATTGCCCACGATTATTGGTGTTTAATAATTGTCCAAAATATTGTCGGATTTTATCGATTTGTCAATTTTACTCTCGGTTTTGAGAAGTTCAACATACTATTGTGGGCGTATTTGAACTGTCGATGCAAACTTATCGGTTTTACATGTGGTAAAATGGGATCAAGTTTAAAGAGAAAACAAGAAAGATCAATCATGCATAAAGCATTGATTATGAAACACTTTCCAACTTCAATGCAATTTTATTTAAATATCTCTAAAATGCGATACATTCCTCGATAATCTTTTTTAAATTACCGCAATACTACATTAATTTATTATATTTGAAAACTTAAAATTTCATCGAAAAAAATGAACTTCATTCAAATGACGGGCATTGAAATATAAATTACCTGGTTTAAACATCCCTAAACTGCAATACATTCCTCGGGAATATTTTTAAAATTATCATGATACTACAATAATTTATTATATTTGAAAACTTCATCGACAACAAATGAACTTTTTCAAATGACGTCATCGAAATATAAATCGGCTGGCTCTTTAAATAAAAGCAGCATTTCATTCATAAACATTTTTCCATTCATTTCATTCATCACAATACTATAGTAATTAATTTTATTTAAAACTTAAAATCATGGAGGTACAAGTAATTTAACTCTATGCTCAAAACTTCATCAACAAATCCTTTTCTTTTCTGTAAAACCAATGGTAGTTTCATTCATATCAGATATATTGCAGACTCCGTGGACTAAAAAAATTTGCGCTAAAGAAATGCAGTAATTCTTAAACAACTCATTCTACATCTTTTGGTACTTACATCCTCCATAAGTGAAAAGTAAGCTTCGTTGCAGAATTAATCAAAGTTGGAAAATCATTCAAACTCAACTATATTGTAATTGCGCTGTTTCAAAATGTAGGCGCACGGAATTGAAGCAAAAACAAAGCCGTTTAAGGACGGATACAACACTAAATATGAATTAAAAACAAATTTAAAAATCACGATTTTGACACAAGATGGATGCCATATTTTATTTTGCAGTGGGTCACGTGATCTCTTCATATAATGGTCACGTGATCTCTTCATATAATGGTCACGTGATTGCTTCATATAAAAGATATATTTATTATTCTAATTTTTATTTAAAAACTACTGAATATATTTTGCTGAAACTTTTTTTATATATTTTATGGGATAATTTGAATATTTCGTAAAACTTTTGAAGCAATTTGTGAATTTTAAATCCGCTTAAAAAATGTTTGAAAAATTAGGTCTCATAGGGTTCAATGTATTTCATTTTTTCATCCCGGGTTCAATCCAAAACTAATTGGGTGATATTATTCATTTATATTCCCATAGGTCCCACAGACTGTCTGGACAACATACTGAAATTTCATTTTGATAAACTCATTTTTACGGCAGTTATCGTGCTAACGGACAGATCGACAGATAGTCAGACGGACAGAATGAGCAATGTCATAAACACTTTTTGTAAAGTGTAAAAAAGAGAAAAAGGCATTATAACTTTAACCACTTTCGTATTTTTTCTCAGTCTTTGTGTAGTACTCACAGAATTTTTTATGGTAATATAAATTTCAGCTATTATTACATGTTTTCTCATCACTATATATTTCTCAAAAGAGTTGCAAAGTCCATATCGACGATAACAGCTTCAATTTCGCCAACGTAATTCAACGGTAGGGCCAATTTGGAGATCCAGGTTTCGATTCTTATTTAGCGCAACAAGTCTCCTTACAATGGTGCCCGAACACATCGACCCTGTCAGTCAGCGCAGAAACTTCAGAAATCTGAAAGTGACCCTAGTACGGATTTTTGGACTCTGCAAACTTGAGCGCTGATAAAAAATGAGACCATAACGATTACTCAGAATACAAATGTGGGTAAAAATAGTAGTAGCATGAGATTAACCTGAGGTAAAAATAGGAGGTGGTCGATCATCACTCAATATCTGTAGATTGTCTGTTGCCCACCAATCTGACATTAGAGGGTGGAGAGTGGAGAGTTCACTTCGAAGATACGATCTTGCAATTTCGTCACGGTAGCTCAACGGTAGAGCGTATGCTGGCCAGTTTTGTGATTCAGGGTTCGATTCCCTGTAAGAGCAGCAAAGCTCATTACAGAGCCCCTTGTACTTCCGTCACATTTGTCTATATCGTCATCATAATTAAAAGACAATACAAAAATCATATATCATAAATCATATATCATAAATCGCATAACATAAATAATATATCATATATCGCAAATCATATATTTGCATCTATCAAGGAATTAATAAGTATCTGTATACTTAATGCATCCAATCTACCATTCTTTTGATCACTTTCAAGTATGAAAGGAGAGAGGGATTTCCAATAAAATCCAAAGAGGAGTTCCAAAAAGCTAAAATAACTTTTGCTATATCGCGCTGTTTCAGACTTGGTAGAATATTTTTAATCCCATTTAATATTTTATAATATGCGATGAAGAATTCTGACCACGTTGCGTTCTAATGCCAGAATGAAGAAAATCCTGACCTATCCAGGTTATTTTTTCGTGGTATCCGTAAACTTTCTTATCTTGATAACATACACTTCTCGTGATGTACGGCTACTGAATCTCAATTTACGCCTATTGGGAGCATGTAAGTCTAATAGCCGTTTCATCCTGGTTTCGAGCGTTCTTATGGTTACTGGTCATTATAGTGAACACCTCCACGCTCAATCGAAGTTGTTAATAGCCAGTTTAAATTGTTGGCAGATAAATGATATGAAATTGTGTATTTATTGTTCTTCAGAGGCAAAGTGATGCAACATTTTTGAAAACCCCTTTACATCGTCACATATAATTCAATGCTTTAAAATTTTGATTTTTTTTTCTTGACCGGGAAGCTAGATCATGTTGTATAGGACAATTATTCTGACGCGATTGGAAGTGCTTTATCATTTTGAAAAGTGTTTTTGCATTTTTATAATCATTTTTTCTGTTGTGATCCTTAACTTGATTTTTTGTAATATGAACAAAACATTATATCATCATCCTTAATTCGAATGTTTTAAATGTTAGATTTTTTTCTTAACCTTTTAACTACGGCGGTACAACGGTTGTACCACTGAAAATCTCTTCTCCCAGAGCGGCGCTGGTTCAACTGCTGTACCAGTCTTTCTCACCCCCATTTTTCTGGGAAATGAGGTGGATGCCAATTGTACCTGCCTGCAGCCCTTCCTCCAAATTTTTTCCTGACAGAAGGGGAAAAACTTGAGTCACGAACGGGAGTTAGAAACAAATTAGAGTTACGAACAACAGAGAAGTTCCTTGCAGGTATTTACGTACAGGGGTGGAATTTTCAGCTATTTTGCCATTCTGGAGTTTAAAAAGTGGATTCTGGTAGCCGTAAGGTAAAGATTAATTTTAAAGCTGAAACAATTCGAGTGGCACAAAAACCAACATTATAATATTTAGAAACGCTCGATACATTTGATACATCCCCCCACTGACTCACTTTACATATTATATTTGCATATTGTATATACAGAATAAAAATTAGTTTATTTTATAAAATAAGTGTTGTAATGTTAAAGGGATAAGGCACATTCCCCAAAGTACAGAAAACACCCCCATTTCAAATACCATGTACCGGTTTTGAGTTTATTATACACTAGTCAGCATGGAATCCCAATATCTGCA